>CM042140.1:146466971-146524471 GCA_023376005.1 Doryteuthis pealeii
TAGTCTTGTAATGGTTTTCTCGTCTTCTGTCTCTTCCTTTTCTATTATCAGTTTCAATTATATAAACACGTTTTATGTAAACCTGAATCGATGAGCATAGTTCCATTTTGCATAAATATTTACTGATCCTTATAATTCAACAAGAAATAATGGACTATTATGTTGAATATTCTTATGGAACTCGATTTTTCTTGGGAAAGTTAAATAGCAATAAAAGGGCGTTTTTAAATTAGTTAATGTAATCTATTAATAATCGTGTTTGTACGACTGTTATCATCTTGCAGAATGCAGCAGCCTTGGTTAAAAAATGAACTGTGCAATTGTCCAAGATGAAATGCAAAAAATCTAAATCCTGATTATCTGCTGTTGCTTATCTGCTGAATTTTATTTCTTATGAGTGTGTTACCTCAGCTAAAAAATGGAACCGTTCCGTTTTTATATAAAAAAAGGAAGAAAAAGGACATACTAAGAATATGTTAAGAAGAAAGAAATAGATTAAGGAAGATAGAGAGATGAGTGCCACGGAAGCAAACGCTTAATTTTTCAATCGAACATAATGAAAAGAGGGAAACAAAGAAAGTTAGAAAGAGTTAAATCAAGATCATTATATACTTTTACACATTGGACAATTTGGCAATAGCTTCATAAGTAAACTATCAAACGTTGTGGTAATTAAATTATCATGCTGTGGTATATCCACAGGTCCTGCTAGTTGTTATATATTAGCAAAATAATAGTTAACTCAACACATAACACCGTCTTTGTGTGTGTGTGAGAGGGGACAGAGAGACAGAAGAGAGACAGAGAAAGAGGATTGAGAGAAGAGAGAGAGAGAGAGAGAGAGAGAGAGAGAGAGACGAGAGAGAGAAGAGAGAGAGAAAGAGCATAGTAATTTCAACGAACAATTTCTGAGAAAAAATCTTGATAACCAAAATTCGAAGTGAACCGTAAATTGAAGCGTTTCTTTCTTTTTCTTTTTTTTTTCATAGCAGGAGGAAGAAAAATGCGTAAGATTTTTTTTTTTCAACCTTTGATAATCATCTCGATTCTTATCCGATTATGGTTGCGTCTTTTACTGCAACCATAGTGAAAATCATCATCATCATCATCATCAGCATTACGGCAGCGCGTCAAAAACACGGATTCTCTCGATTTTCTCCGGCTAATCATCCCTATCAGTAATCGCTGTTGATAAGTCGCTTGACGGCATCCAGTGCCCGTACAGAGCTGACGAATAAAAGTTTTTGCGATTGGCCAACACTACTTCTCTGGCAGTGCCCAGCATGTCTGTCCGTATTATTTTTTAAATTACTTGCTGTCAATCGTATTCGATGATGACACAACGCGAATCATTTCTCCTCCAATTTAATCTTGCTAACTGCCCTATGGGGATGTTCAAGTCTTCAGGTTTTTTTTTATGTTGTTCTTTGTACCTGAGCTTTGGTCTACCGATTCTACATGATCCCTCTCTCAGTTGAGAGTACAGAATCTGCTTTGGTAGTCTGTCATCCCCAAGTTCGTTAAGTGGCCAGCCCATTTCAGGTTGCGTTCGACAAAGTATTTCGTGCATACCAGGAGTTCCGTTCTGTTCAGGATGGTTCTATCTGAACATGTTGCACCACTTGACATTTAATATACTGCGCAAGTAACGCATGTAGTGAACATGTAGTCTATGGACATCCGCTTTGTATATCGTCCAGGCTTCCGCACCGTACAGGAAGGTGAGAGAACTATGGCACGGTATACCGAACATTGTTTTCAAGGAGATATGTCTCTGTTGAACCAGAGTCGCCTCTTCAGCCAACCAAATACTTGGAAAGCATTTGAAATTCGGTAACGAGTTCTGGATTGAATCTATTGTTGATAGCAACTGTGGAGCCCAGGCACCTGAGGTATTTACCTGAGCTAGAGTCTGACCTTCTATTCTTTTCCAGTGTCATATGATGTCAGAGGGGTTGATACATAACTTTGGTCTTATTTTCATCCCAAATGCATTTGCAGAGTCTGCGAATCGTGTGATTATGTCTTGAGTGTCTTGTTGGTTGTGTGCCAAGAAGGCAGTGTCGTCTGCATACATGAGTTCACGCACCAGGATGTGTTTGGTCTTTCTTCCAGATCTAAATTAATTGATATTGAACAGGTCTGACTCTGGTCTAGTCTGTATCTATACTCCTTGGGAGGAGTTAGTGAAGGCATCAGATAAGACCATGAAAAGAAAAATTGAGAAGAGGGTGGGTGCAAGGACAGCCCTCTTTCACTCCGCCCAACTTCAAACTCTGAGAATTCCCCCCTTAAACTGATCGATGCCCCTCATTCCTGTATGCATGGCAATACAATATTGGTGAAGTGGTCAGGGCACCCCGTCTCCGTAGGATGTCCCATAGTGCTGTCTGTTCACTGTGTCGAAGGCTTTTGTGAAGTCAACAAGGATCATGTACAGATGCACATTCTGTTTTAATGCATTTCTCCTGGATTTGTCTCAAGGAAAAAATCATTTCTCTGAATGTTTGAGATGAGGCTTGATGATTAGTATTATCTGCCTTATTCGGACTATTGTCCTCATCTTTATTGTTATTTGTACAACTACCTTATCCACTAGCCAGTGCCAATTGGACCATGGCCAAGTGGATAAGGTAGTTAGGTTAAGACGTTCTAATGACAGTTATCTCTGGATTCCAGGTTCAATCCTGAGTAGAGGCAGTAACATAGAAAATAATAACACAACTCCTACCCCAGCTATGGTTAGCGGAATGAGAAACAGGACATCTGAGGACTGAATAAGGGTTAGGTTCGAAGTTCCGTGATGCTCCCGATTACGACAGAAGGTTCCCGATACGCACAAGAAAAGTCCCGAGTTCGAAAAAGGTTCCGAGTTCGAAAAGAAGGTCCCGAGTCGACAAGAAATACCTGAAGAAGCCGGAGGGCATATCGCCGAAACGTTGTACAAATAACAATAACGATGGGACAATAGTCCGAACAACGCAGAAAAAATCATGCTATAGTTCCCGGTTCGACGGAACCTACACTGTCCTCAAGCCAAAAAATTATCCCCTAAGATTGATAGTCTGTTGAGCAAATATGCGGGCGAAAACTTTCCCGGTATGACAAAAGTGGATCCCACGGTAGTGTCCACCAGGTTGTCTGTCTCCTTCTGAATGGTGACTAGTTGGGTATTCTTCAATCTGAAGGGACTTTCAAGTTTTCCAGGCATCCTTCATGATGGTGTAGAGACCTCCAGTTAGTCGACTACCTCCTCTCTTAATGACTTCTGGATGCAGTCCGTCTGCATCAGGGGATTTTCCCGTTGCGGAAGCATAGAGATTGCCCTTCTCACCTCGTCCAGGTTGGACATTTACTCATCCAGTGCTGGGTTGGCCGTGTTCAATGTGTCCACTACATGTTGATCCACAGTCGACGATTCATTGAGCAGTGTGGAAAAAAGTGGTCCTTCATTGCGAGAAGGTCGCTCTTCTCTGTGAGTGGCGTTTTATTGTCAAGAGCCAGCAGTTGGTCTGGGTTGGTCACTCTTGAGACCCCATACAGCTCTCATGCTCTGGTAAAAACCTTTGGGTCACCTGAGTCTGTGAGACTTTGGGGTTTCGGTCGCTTTTCGTCCACCATTTATTTTTTTAGTTCTCTACATTTCCGTTGGAGGAGTTAACGCAGGTTTTATATCTGGCTCTGGAAGTTCTAGTGATCCTGCCAAGCACTTAGATCTAGTTAAGTTCCTGTTGTCAATGAGTTCTCCTATTTCCGTTCTGTTCCGTCAAACCAGTCCCGTGCTTCTTTTTATAGTGCCAAGTTTCTCTCTAGACGTTGTAGACGATTGATTTAAAGTTGTTCCATTTTTCCTCTACAGAACCGTGCAACCTCAGTTAATCTCTCGTCAGAGAGGCTTCTAGGTCGTCCCTGTCTCTTAATCTTAACCTGCTGGTATCTAGTTTCTTGTGGCAGTTTGTCTTTTTTCTTTATCTGCCTCACTCGTAGCCTGGTGGTGGATTTATTATGACATGGTCAGTACTGAAGTTGGCGCCTCTCATTGCTCATTGTGTCTAGAACATCTGGCAAATCACGGCCGGTGTGTGATAATGTAGTCGATGAGATGCCAGTGTCTGGATGTTGGATGCATTCAAGAGTTCTTATGGATTTCCTTGTGTTTGAAACAGTTGTTGGTGATGACAGCTGTATTCTGTACAGATAGATAAAAGCAGATTGCATTGGTATTGACCTTACCCGTCCCAAACCTGACTAGAAGGCCGGATAGAGTGTGATTTACCCCAACCCAAGCATTACGTCTCAATAAAGATGACTTTGTCAGAGTTTGGAATATCACGAAGTGTCTGGTCAAGTGTTTATAAAAGCTGTTTATATTTGCAGCACTGTTAGTCATAGTCGGGGCATAGGCAGCGATCAGAGTACATATCTGCCTTTGACCAGCGGAAGCCTGAGAGTGATAAGTCTATCACTTACTGGCTTAGGATCTTCAGATATATATTTATAGAAGACCATTCTGACCACAAAAGCTACACCAGATTCGTTTCAGTCTGTTGAATGCTTCCCGCTCCAGAAGGTGTAGCTTGCTTCCGTATTACTCGAAGAAATAAAATAGTGTGCACATAAAAATGTAATCTCGTTGTATATTCATATCAATTCGAGTTTGGTCAAAACAAGAAACGACGAGAATGACGATGAGACATCAAAGAGAGATGATGGCCGCTCTAGAATTAAAAAGGAACCTTACAAAAAGCTCTTGTATCTTGGGTGGATATTCTCAAATATATATATATATACCAACCCTCCACATAAACAGGGTGCGACACAAGCGTCAAATTTCTTAAGCGGAGTTTATTCAGGTTAATTCAGAGTTTTCATTCTCAGACAGGTTACCTTAGCAAGTTTAAAGCCTAGTCTGTTCTTACCATTTACCCTTAGATAGAGGAAGAATTGTTAGATACATACCTTCCCACGAGTATAGCGCTATGTGAATGAAACAGCCTCTGCCAGAATTTGAACTCGATCGACGAACCATTTCCCTACGACTTTAAACCAAACCCATGCACTTCAATATTTGTCACAATGAAACTTGCTGCTGAGATAATTGCAAGTGGAAAGATGTGCACAGATCCCAGTCCGCAGATAGGTCCGTGGCAGGGGAAATCGAGAAGACTGGGCTGCAGGGTGCTTTTCATGTAGTATTTGAGTCACTTCACGAGAGCAAGCCTCCCCGAAAGCCTCGGCGCTTGCACCCAAGTGTCAGGTTGTTGTTCGCGATTATGTGAGTAGTAAGTACCCTAATCCTATGACTAACGGTTCATTTTCACAAATAGGATTAAAATCTACTCGTAAGAACGCCACTAATTGTCTCCTCAAATCAAGACTGAGGTGACCCTGACTACTGAATTTGTCGTAGTAAAAACAGAGACATAATAATAATTAATAATAATAATAATAGATAATATAGAATCCTGCAATTTTAGTATCAAGCTTCTAAAATCAAGTGGTCTAAGAACTGAAGTCAAGTGCCTTTACGAGCGATCACTTGTTACACGTTACCACGAAACGACCGACAGCCCAAAACCACATGTCACAATCTAATCGTTGGCACGTTCGTTTACGTGGATGGCGCGTATACAAACTGACAAGCCAGGGTTTCAGGAAGAAAAGAAAGGTAAGCTCACTATCTCCAATTTCAACTGCCACCGCTACAGTCGAAAAAATAACACTAAGAGCCGACTTCAACAGAACGGAAAGAGACACCTTTCGTAAAATATCGTGGCTGACACACGGCCGCAATTTCAGCTTAAGCTTCCAGTTTATCACGTGGAGGTAGCTTGGCACCATCACTATAGGCTCCAATCACGCGATTCTTCTTTATAAATGGCTGAAATAGTCGCTAGCTATGTGGCGACGTAATACACGTACGAATCGCTTTTTAATAAACTAACCTGTCTCACAAAAGTCGCGCCACATGATTTCAAAAATCAGGGCTGTAAAAAATTCTATAATTCTTTTCTGACAGGATGATACGATTCTGTCGTCCTTTGTAGGCGTTTTTCTACTCTATTAGTAAATCCAATTGGTATGTCCTATGATGGAGTGACGGTAGTAGAGAATCCAGTGGTAGTCGTTAAATCCGTAGTAGAACAAGGATTGTACTCCTTGTAGTAAGAAAATCCAGTTGTTTTTGTATAGCCTTCTGGTTATTTAAGTCCATTAGCAACTGATTTCCAGAAAATTACAACCGCCATTAGATGTATCCTTTGTCGTATTTCATTGGCCAATGCTTATTCTTGTTTTTAAAAGGTCTATAAATATAAGTGGTAATTTTACGTACCATCTTACATTCCCAGAGTTCAACACAGGATACTTTTTGAGGACAATTGATGCATTAGTTATAACTGTATAATTTGTATGCATTTGTCGTTGTTTAGACTAACACTATTATAAGGAGACAAACATAATTTTCGCCCTGGATCTGTGGGGTGGCTTCCAACGATCACCGTGTTCGTTGGTGCACTTGACAGTTCGAACCCTAGACTTTGCTCTTTTAGCCACCTGATTTGAAAGGGTAACACCTTTCTGCTTTTCTGTCCTTGCTTGTGAACGTGAAAAAAAAGACGTCTATTTATCCCAGCTTGTTCATAGAAAATAATTTATACAATACCCAAGAACAACCATGAAGACACTATATCTTGACTAAAATGTTTCGTGTATTACACTCTGTTGTGTTAATGGAACATAAGTGTGCCTTTTATTTATTTGGACATGCGTATCCTTATTTCTGTTCTTTACATCTTTTTTATAATGGAGATTCGGGTGATGTCTGTAACCGAAACTATGTCACCTGCTTACGTTACAATGCCTCTAAGAATTGTCGTAAGTTTAATCACAAATCTAAACCACAATAAAAAAATAAAAAAAAACATATAAAAAAAATAAATCAAATAATTAAAAAAAAAAAAACAAAAACAAACAAAAACAAAATAATAAAAATAAAGAACAACAAAAAAAAAACAAAAACCAAAAAAAAAAGGTTAAAAGACAATAAATCATTTAAACGCTAAAAACATAACAACAGAACCTTCAATCAAAAGCACACAAAAAAGAAGAAACCAAAACAACAAAAGACAACAAACGATAAAAAAACAACAAAATACTCAAAAAATAACATAAAAGATAACTAAAACAAAATACACCCATCTAATAAACGAAGACGTACAAAAACAAAAACAGAAAACCTACTTAAAAATAAAGAAAAAAATACAACAAAATACAGTATCTAATGAGAATAGAATGAATCTTATCTATTAACAACGTCTCATGAAAATCTGAGTTGAATATTGCCTCAAAACAACCCATGTTATTAGTGCGTTAAAATGTTACAATATATCTTATACACACTAAGCAAATAAAGATTTACATTATATATGGTGTGCTTTAATTTGCCATACTGGTTTTAACAAAACCGATTTAATTAAAATATTTACTGCGTGTTATTGATCTAAATTATTAGTTTTATTCTCTCCTTTTTAATATATTCCATTACATTAAACACTTTAAATACTTTGACCCTGTGGAGGGTGCATATTGTTGCTAGTATGTGTAATAAACAGTGTTATGTGCATAACTGTGATTTATTGTCTTTATGTTTACCGAAATATTCATGCTGTCTTATCCATTAGCAATTCTAATGCATTACAAGATACTTAGTGTTGGATGTTTTATAATACCTTAATTTCTTCATTTTTCTCCTATCATAAATCAATAAAATACTTATATCTATATCCATTCATTATGAATTACTACCTGAGAGGAAAATGTCGGTTTCTTATTTTTGTACGTGCATTTCATTACTTTGACTGACTAATCCAAGGATTATTCTGAGGAGAAGCACATATGGTGTCTGCCACATCTTCTATGTAATATACAATTCATTGTCTATCTAACCCAAAACTGTCACGGCTTACGTCACAATACCCGCAAAGGGAATTGTGTAATTTATCAATGAACAAAAATTAATTCATAGTCAAATAAACATAATACTTACAATAAAAGAACACATCCTATATGATATATTCTCGGAAATAATACGCAACATTAAATCGCATCTACATTGTTTGTTAAAACAAGTTTTGATAAATACATTATTGATTTATATATAGTTATGTTTTATAGTAATATATATTTAAGTTTCTAACATATAGAGTTTTATGAGAAATCATTACCAAACAGGGAATAGCCACAATAATCTTCTTTCTACATTTGTTGCTATAGCCTCGATCAGGCCAAAAAATCGTACATGTTATCTACTGTTGCTAGCGGTCGTATGTGTTAGTAATAGAGTTATTAAGGATTCACACGTAAGACATGATTGTTAGTGTTAAGCTTTTAACGTTTATTTCTTCACCTCTGGTGGGTGGTGAGGGCATGAATCATGGGCACTACCACTTGCTGGTGTGGTGGAAGGGGTGGCGAGGCCTCACTGCTCGCAAGCAGCGCTCGACCCGTATCGACGGTCAGACACCTGTGCTTTCTTCGTCGTCTTCCGGGTCTCCTCGATGACCGCTTAAGTACTGACGGACCGCCCATACATTCTTTTGTTCCTATGATCGGGAAGTCCTTGCTCTTTGTTCAAATTCCGCGTTTGCCAGATGATCCTTTGTCCACCAGACCCTCTGTTCTACCCTAGAAAGCTACATCAGTCAATTTTCTTTGTCTTTTTCGACTTCCCGCCGCAAAACAAACAGTCAGATCTGCAACACATTGTATTTTATATTTTATCATACGGGAAAAAATGTGTTTTTGATTATTGTCTGTCATAAAACAGAAATTCTTACGACAGACGATAATCAAAACAAAACGTTTTGACGCCCCCAAGAAGAAAAACTTAAATATTTGAATAATTTGAACGTTAACAGTTAGAACTTGGTTTTCATAGAAAGGAAATATATTTATTTGAATTTTGACAGCCAATTTTTTTTATGTCTATTATTTAAAAAAAAGGAAAGATTTCAAACTATCTGTTTACATATTTACGAAAAAGTGTGGGAAAAAATAAGTTAACATCGCCGGAGGATGGGATTTTTTGCTAATCTAGAAATGTTGATACTTGATTAAAAATTTTTTTTTTGCATTAAGCAATGGTGCAGCAGGTTCAACAAAATTTGCACTATGTAAATAAATGCGACTTGCAAAATGTTTCAAAATTCCTGTTAAAATAGCAACAAGTGTTTTCAATGTTCTAAAGATAAATTCATCTAATCGTTTGGTAGAACACGTGATTAACACATAACCACACTACGAGAATTCTTTGGCTTTCTTTTACATTATTTCATGGCATTTGTAAGACTAGTAGACACTACAAAACAATATGACTGGCTGCAATTTACCGGAAATACTAAAAGGTCATTGTGTGCCAAAAAAACTATTCAAGGTAATCTAACTAACACTCACTATGTTTGTTGGTGTGTGAACAAGGTCGGTTAAAACGTAGGGAGCCAGCAGGAAGCATGCCTCCCGGGGGCGATTAAAATAAATCATGCCCAATTCCTTTCTCCATCCAGAATGGCCTCTCAGCTGCCAAGCAATCAACCAACCCTTTACCATTTTAAGCGAGCAAGTACTGCCTGAAATGAAAAAGCCCGTTGGAGATTTTAATTTTATCAGCCATCCTGCATGAATTGTTAAGGATGGTCTCAAGATAATCTATAAAGTGTTCATTACCGTGAATTCTTGTTATTTGCAATTCTTGGTTCAATCCCGGTGTGGGGGTAGTGCAATGTTCAATGAAAGAAACAACAACATCACAATAATCATTAACTGTCTTTTTCTTTCTTGGATGTCAAACCTGTTGGGGTTATTTATGCCAAAGAAATTTTTGTTTCTATTCATTCTTGATGGAATTGAAAATTCTTTTTTTGAACTCAATTCTTAACACACTTTCTAAACTAATTTTCTTCCTATTTAACCCATAAATTGGGACCCTAAAGGTACTACTTCTTTCAAGATCAGGAGACCTGAGAGAAATCGCCGATGAAGGTGTATTTCCACACTCCCCAGAGCAACAAAATGTAAATTAGATGCAGTTTATAACGTCATACCCCAAAACACAAAAACTCTCAGCTACTGCAATTCTATGACATATATGATGAAAAGGGCTTGGGCGGTTTACCAAGGGTAATAGGGTTGGACAACCCATATAGGTGCTAGGGGGACTGACAGGCCATTGGATCGGAGAGTTGGGCCTCTCCGACGACCGTTAGTTCTAAGTAAGGACCTAATGTGGCAGTGTTGCGTGTCAGCCTCCCAGGGTTCCATTCTTTAGGCATCTGGGGTCGCCACCCCAAGCGCCAACATTTGGAGGGGTCTTACCCTTCTGCAGAGGCGCCGTTGGTGTATTCTAAAGCCTCAACCGACAGATTTGAGCTCTGTGTATCAACACCAAGGTAAAGCTGGGTGATTCTATAAATCTTTTTAGACGCTTGAAAACTAGAACAGCATTTGCAACTAAAATGAGTGAGTATTTCAGTAGTGAGTCTAAAATCAGGTATTTTGCTTCCACTTTTGCGTAGGAAAGGTAAATTACTATGAGGAGATGGACACCCTTTTAGATATTGTAAAATAACACAGGTGGTGAACGGTTGAGGGGCGATGGATATAGAGTTCAATTCGAGATTGTTTGCGTTCATTTCGAAATATAGGTAAAAAGTAAGACACACAGAAATCTTTAGCCTCTTTCTTCTCTTTCTTTCACTATTATATTATATCTAATTCTTCTTCTTCTTCTTTCTCTTCTTCTTCTTCTCGGTCTCTCTTCTTCCTCATTATTATTATTTATTATATTATTAATTATTTTATTATTATTATTATTATTAATACGCTTGTTCCTTAAATTTTCAATCGTTATCATCTTTGCAACACCCTCTGCGTATTAAATGAAGGACCGTCCAAATTGTCAAGATGAATGCCAAAAATGTAAATCTAGTATTGCTTATCTACCGATTCTCATATCATGAGTGTTGTCAACCTCAGCTAAATATGACTATTCCATTATTATAAAAAAGGTAAGAAAAATAACTTGACCCACAGAAAAAAAAGAAAGAAAGAAAGAAAAAAGAAGGAAAAAAAGCGGTGGAGATAGAGAGCATGCGGTAGCGGATAACGCTAATCTGTTTCAATCGAATATGATAAAAAGATGGAAAGAATGAAAGAAAGAAAAAAAGCTGTGTGTATGTGTGTGTGTGTGTGTTGTGTGGTGTGTTGTGAGAGAGAGAGAGCAGAGAGAAGAGAGAGAGAGAGAGAGAGAGAGAGAGAGAGATTAGAGGGTGCGTAGTTAAATAAAAAGATTATTATATTTTTTATGTATCAATTATTTTCAATAGCTCTTAACTAAACATATCAAACGTTGTAATAATTAATTAATACTTGTGGTATATTCCACAGTTTCCTGCTTGAAATATATTTTTATTTGCTAAAAAAAAAATGAGATAAAAAGATTATAAAAACAACCGAAGGATTACAATTTACCATAAAATGAAACTCGTGTTATAAATTGTATAATTGAGTCTGAGTCTTGAGGTTTTCAGCGCAAGTTATTTAGTTGTCGGTTGCATCACAACCCTCATAAAAATCTGCCAACGGCATTTATTTACAAAAAAAACGGCTTCAGTTGATGCTACTGGCGAACCTGTGCACAAGGCCCGAAATTTATTTGGGGTTGTGGGGGTCAGGGGACAAAATGGTCATGCGTAATACTTGTGGAAGGTATGAATCCAACTACTATCCCTCTGGCTATGGATAAATAGTAGGTCAGACTGTGCTATTTAACCTTGGGTGGGCAAACCACTTCTAGAAAGAAAGAAAACTCTGAATTCCAACCTTTTAAACTTGATCTTATGTCACATCCCTGCTCGTGCGGAGGTTGCTGATATTATATATATATATATATAAATGCCGCTTCCTGAGCTAATTTTACTCACGATCGATTGATGCCGATACAGTCATCCATTCAGCTTCCGTAGCAACTTTTACATAATCCTCAGTTATTTCGATGATATCTATTCGCTTCTGAAGTGGAATGTGGGTGATTGTTGTGATTGGCTTTGGTTGATTTTATGGCATGTCAACTCTTGTTGGCGTCTTTTATGCTGAAAATTTTTGTTTTATTCATTCTTGATGGGTACTCAGTTTTTTCTTAACTCAATTTGTTTAAACACATTTTGAGACTCTATATGTTCTATTTTGAACAAATAGATGGGACACTAACAGATACTACCAACTCCGAGTTAGGGTAACCTGGAGTAATGGCGAGTAAGGGTACCTCACATTCCCAAGAGCTTCCAGAACTGCGAACTTCACCATCACATAGTTTAACATCATACCCATGAAATGACCCTCGGCTACTGCCTTCTTAAAGGCACATATATGATAAAAAAGCGAGGCTTGGCAATAAGGCAATGGGGTTGGGACATCATATAGGGTAGGGCTGGACTTGACCAGCCGATGATCGGGATGCCTAATTAAGGGCCAAAGCTGAGTATTGCATGTCATGTACTGCTCAGCACCAGGGTTCCCTCATAAACCAAGGTTGCCATCGCCTCATTGGGACATAGGGGTTTTACCCCTTTGCTGAGTGAGTTGGTGTGATTCTAAAGCCAAGCAAAATAGGGACTGATTTGAATCACTATTCTCTGTGATTATGTTATGTTTTCACTCGAAAAGACCTTGCTGCAAGTAGTATTTTGGATTATTCGGGACTATTTACTCCTCTTTATTGTTATCTTTTACAACATTGCAGTCGATGTGTCTCTGCGCTTCTGTAGGCATTTCGTGTCGACTCGGGACCTTCTCGCACTCGGGACCTTCGGGAGTCCGAATAATCCAATAATACTAATTATAAGCTTAATCTAAAAAATTCAGAGAAAGAGCATCTGCAAGTAGTACACACTTTTTACACAGCCTGTTAAATCGTGGGTCACCAAGTACCTTTATTGTCACTCCTTTTTCATTAAATCTATAATTTTCATGCGGCTTGAAAAGAGTCAAATAGTCTGAAACTATTTGCAAGTTGATTCTCAAGTGATACAGCAAACCATTTATGCCATTAGAAACAAACAAGAAATTGATAATTGCCGCATTAGTTTAGCAAAGAAAAGAAGAAGAAAAAAGTTTCTTTTTAATCATCTCAACTGTTTATTCTTTTCTTATTAATGGCATCGCATTATATATGAATAATCACAACTGAAAATGTTATAAAATCTATTTTTACTCGTACGGAGTGTGAATTGAAAATGTTGAAAGAAATAACTATTGGAGCATCTATGGGTTTATTGCGTTCCAAAAAACGCATAATCGTAGATTGAATTAAAGGATGTAGTTGATAAGTCTAAAAAACTTTCTAATATGATAGACACCTGAAGAAGGTCGAACGATGCAACTTCCGAAAAGAAAATTTATTACGAAAACAAAACAAAATGAGGACTTTGACTTTTTGAAAAATGAGCGAGTGATTCCAGTAGTGACTCTAACATCAGATATTTTGCTATCCACTCTCTGCGTAGCGAAGGTAATTACTATGAGTAGATGGGTGACACCCTTTTTAGATATTGTAAATTAATCACAGGTGGTGCAACGTTATGGGCGTGGATAATAGAGTTCCAATTTGTTTGCGTTAATTTGAATATTAGGTAAAAAAAAAAAAGTAAGACACACAGAAATCTGTAGCATTGGGTTGGCAAAAGTCAATTTTGTATTTAACCCAGTACTTCGTTCCTAATCAACGACAACGTGAAAGATAGAAGTTTGTGGAGGGGGTTACAATATTGATAATTAATCAAACAAAATAAAATGATTAGAAATAAGGTATACCTACTTAGACTTATTGTACTTATCTTCTCTGATATAATGGACATTAAGTGTTGTCTGTAACCCAAACTACACACTATCGCCTTCACATTCGCTATGATTTTATTTCATTTAAATCTCAAGCATTGATAAGATTTGTTATATTCTTATTATAATGGAGATTCGATGTCTGTCTGTACCGAAACTACTCACTGCTTACGTCACAATATCTTTTGCGTAAATTTATCAATGAGTATTTAGTTTATAGTCAAAATCATTACTACATAGAATAAATCTATTTATATAACAATGCTCTCTATGAAAATCGGAGTTAGATAGCCTCACAAAACAAGCTCATTTATTAGATGTGTTTAAAATCCCTGGCATATGTGTTATATATGCGACTAAGAAATAAAGGTTTACGTAAATATATGGTGCTGGTTAATTTGCCATACTGCCGTTTAACAAAACTGGGTTTAATAAATGATATTGTGTTATTCGTCTTAATTATTTTCATTTCTCTGTCCTTAAACCAACAGAAATGGCTTTGTGCTTCGTCATGAAAATCTTTCCATGTTACCTACACGTAATCTCTGGATTCCTGACTTTTCCCATCCTATTATGTGTACAACTGTGGCGAACATCCAGTCTTATATTGACTTGCGCTATTAAAAAGATTTGTGGGATTTTATATGAGTACAAGTAAGATTTAAACCTACTACTCAGCAGTAATGTTTTAAAAAAAAATAAGCTTTTTTTCCGCCCTATAGAAGGTGCTCTGACTCACAAATCTTTAATAGGCGGCCAAGTCAATATAAACTGGATGTTCAAGTTGTTAAACATAATAGGATGGGGAAAAAGTCAGGAATCCAAGAGATTACGTGTAGGGTAACAGTGGAAAGATTTTCAGACGAAGCCACAAAGCCATTTCTGATTGGTTTAAGGACAGAGAATGAAAATAATAAGACGAATAACACCAAGTAAATATTTATTAAAACCCAGTTTTCCGTTAAAACCAGTATGCAAATTAAACCACACCAATATTACGTAAACCTTTAATTTCTTAGTGATATATAACACATATTGCAGGATTTTAAAACACACTAATAACATGAGCTGTGAGGCATATCTAACTCCGATTTTCATAGAGACATTGTTATATAAAATAAGATTTTTCTATGTTTAATGATTTGAAACTATAAACTAAATACTCATTGATAAATTTACGCAAAAATATTGTGACGTAAGCAGTGAAACGTAGTTTCGTACAGACAGACACTCGAATCTCCTATAATAAGATTATAACAAATCTTATCAATGATTGAGATTTAAATGAAAATAAAATCATAGCGAATGTGAAGTGCGATATCGTGATGTAGTTTCGGTTTACAGGACAGACACTTAATGTCATTATATCAAGAGGAGATAAGTACAATAAGTCTAAGTAGGTATACCCTTATATTTACGAATCATTTATTTTTGTTGATAATTTATCAATATTGTAACCCCCTCCACAAACTTCTACTTATCACGTTGCGTTGATTAGGGACGCAAGTACTGGTTAATACAAAAATGGACTTTTGCCAAACCCAATTTGCTAAGATTCTGGGTCTTACTTTTTTTTTTTTTACCTATATTCGAAATTAACCGCTAAACAAATTGGAACTCTATTATCACGCCCATAACGGTGCCACCACCTGTGATTATTACAATATCTAAAAGGGTGTCACCCATCTAACTCATAGTAATTACCTTTCCTACGCAGAGAGTGAAGCAAAATTATCTGATGTTAGAGTCACTACTGAAATACTCGCTATTTGTTCAACGTCAAAGTTCTCATTTTGTTGTTTCCGTAATATTTCTTCGGAAGTTGCATCGTTCGACCTTCTTCAGGTGTCTATTCAATTCAGAAAAGTTTTTAGACTTATCAACTAAATCCTTTATTCAATCTACGATTATGCGTTTTGAACCAATAAACCCATAGATGATCCAATGAGTATTTCTCAACCATTTTAAATTCACACTCCGTTACGAGTTAAAATAGATTTATTAACATTTGCAGTTGTGATTTATTCATATATAATGCGATGCCATTAATAGAAAAGAATAAACAGTTGAGATGATTAAAGAAACTTTTTCTTCTTCTTTTTCTTTTGCTAAACTAATCGGCAATTATCATTCTTGTTTTGTTTCTAATGGCCATAAATGTTTGCTGTATCCCACTTGAGAATCAACTTGCAATTAGTTTCAGATATTTGACTCTTTTCACCGCCATGAAATTATTAGATTTTATGAAAAGGAGTGACAATAAGTACTTGGTGACCACGATTAACAGGCTTGTGTAAAAAGTGTGTACTACTTGCAGAATGCTCTTTCTCTGAATTTTTTAGATTAAAGCTTCATAATTAGTATTATTTGGATTATTCGGACTCCCGAAGGTTCCCAGTGCGAGAAGGGTCCCGAGTCCGACACGAAATGCCTACAGAAGGCCGGAGACACATACTCTGAAACGTTGTAAAGATAACAATAAAGATGAGTACAATTATCAGAATAATCCAAAATACTACTTGCAGAATGGTCTTTTCGTGTGAAAACCATAACATAATCACGGAGAATACTTATTCAATCAGTCCTGTTTGCTTAGGTTTTAGAATACACAGACTTCACTTCTGCAAAGGGGTAAAACCCTACGCCCCAATGAGGCGGATGGCAACCCGTGAGGTTTTAATGAGGGAACCCTGGTGGCTGAGTAGTACATGACATGCAATACTCAGCTTTGGCCCTTAATTAGGTATTCCCGATCAATCGGCTGGTCAAGTCCAGCCCTTAGCACCTATATGATTTTTCCAACCCCATTGTCCTTATGGCAAGCCCCCTTTTTATCATATATGTGCTAGAAGGCAGTAGCTGAGGGTCTTTATCGTGGATATGATGTTAAACTATGTGATGGTGAAGTTCCAGTTCTGGAGCTCTGGGGAATGTGGAGTACCCCTTACTCGCCATTACTCCCAGGTCTACCCTAACTCGGAGTGGTAGTATCTGTTAGTGTCCCATCTATTGTTCAAATAGAACAATATAGAGTTCTCAAAAAATGTGTTTAAAGAATTGAGTTAAGAAAAAACTGAGTACCCATCAAGAATAAATAAAACAAAAACTTCTTCAGCATAAAATGACATGCCATAAAATCAAACAAACCAATCAACAACAATCACCCACATTCCACTTCAGAAGCGAATAGATATCATCAAATAACTGAGGTATTATGTTAAAAGTTGGCTACGGAAGATGATGGATGACTGTATCGGCATCGATCGATCGGTGAGTCAAATTAGCTAAGAAAGCGGCATTTATATATATATACACAAACCCTCCGCACGAGCAGGATGTGACATAAGATCAAGTTTAAAAGGTTGGAATTCAGAGTTTTCTTTCTCCTAGAGTGGTTGCCCAACCAAGGTTAAATAGCACAGTCTGACCTACTATTTATCCATAGCCGGAGGAATAGTAGTTGGATTCATACCTTTCCCACAAGTATTAACGCATGACCAATTTTGTCCCCTGACCCCCCACACACCCCAAATAAATCTTCGGGCCTTGTGCACAGGTTCACAGTAGCATCACTGAAGCCAGTTTTTTTTGTAAATAAATGCCGTTGGCAGATTTTATGAGGGTTGTGATGCAACCGACAACTAAATAACTTCGTCTGAAAATCCCAAGACTCAAACTCAAATTATACAATTTATACTACGAGTTTCATTTTATGGTAAAATTGTAATTCCTTCGGTTGTTTTTATAATCTTTTTATCTTCATTTTTTTTTCAGCAAATAAATATATTCAAGCAGGAACTGTGGATATACCACAGTATTAATTAATTATTACAACGTTTGATATGTTTAGTTAAGAGCTGTTGAAAATAATTGAATACATAAAAAATATAATAATCTTTATTTAACTACCCCCCTCTCTCTCTCTCTCTCTCTCTCTCTCTCTCTCTCTCTCTCTCTCTCTCTCTCTCTCTCTCTCACACACACACACACACACACACACACACATACACACACTTTTTTCTTTTTCATTCTTTCCATCCTTTTTTTCATATTCGATTGAAACAGATTAGCGTTATCGCTACCGCATGCTCTCTATCTTTCCCACACTCTTTTTCTTTCTTTTTCTTTCTTTCTTTCTTTTTTTTCTGTGGGTCAAGTCATTTTTCTTACCTTTCTTTATAATAAATGGAATAGTCCATTATTTAGCTGAGGTGACGACACTCATGAGAAATGAGAATTCGGTAGATAAGCAATACCAGGATTTACATTTTTGCATTTCATCTTGGACAATTTGGACGGTCTCATTTAATACCAGAGGGTGTTGCAAGATGATAACGATTGAACAATTAAGGAACAAGCGTATTAATAATAATAATAATAATAATAATAATAATAATAAGAAAAGAAGAAGAAGAAGAAGAAGAAGAAGAAGAAGAAGAAAAGAAGAAGAAGAAGAAGAAATTTAGATATAATAATAAAGAGAAAGAAAGAAAGAAAGAAAGAAAGAAAGAAAGAAAGGCTAAAGATTTCTGTGTGTCTTACTTTTTTTACCTATATTTCGAAATGAACGCAAACAATCTCGAATTTGAACTCTATTATCCACGCCCATAACCGTTGCACCACCTGTGATTATTTACAATATCTTAAAGGGTGTCACCCATCTACTCATAGTAATTTACCTTTCCTACGCAAAAAGTGGAAGCAAAATACCTGATGTTAGACTCACTACTGAAATACTCACTCATTTTAGTTGCAAATGCTTTCTAGTTTTCAACGTCTAAAACATTTATAGAAGTCACCCAGCTTTACCTAGTTTGATACACAGAGCTCAAATCCTGTCGGTTGAGGCTTTAGAATACACCAACTGCGCCTCTGCAGAAGGGTAAGACCCCCCTCCAAATGTTGGCCTTGGGGTGGCGACCCCAGATGCCTAAGAATGGAACTCTGGAGGCTGACACGCAACACTCCACATTGGTCCTTACTTAGACTATACGGTCGATCAGAGAGCCCACCTCCTCCGATCAATGGCCTGTCACGTCAAGCCCTAGCACCTATATGGTTGTCCCAACTCTATTACCTTGGTAAACCCCCAACCCTTTTCATCATATATGTCATAGAATGCAGTAGCTGAGAGTTTTTGTGTTTTGAGTATGACGTTAAACTGCATCTAATTCTAATTTTGGTGCTCTGGGGAGTGTGGAATACACCTTCATCGCGATTTCTCTCAGGTCCTCCCTGATCTGAAGAAGTAGTACCTGTTAGGGTCCAATTTACTGGTTAAATAGAAGAAAATTAGTTTTAGAAAATGTGTTAAGAATTGAGTTCAAAAAAAGAATTTTCCATATCTATCAAGAATGAATAGAACAAAATTTCTTTGGCATAAAATAACCCAACAAGGGTTGACATCCAAGAAAGAAAAAGAAAGTTAATGATTCATTGTGATGTTGTTTGTTTCTTTCATTGAACATTGCATTACCCCACACCGGGATTGAACCAACAATTGCCAAATAACAAGATTCACGGTAATGAACACTTTATTAGATTATCTTGAACCACTTAACATTCATACAGGATGCTGATAAAATTAAAATCTCCAACGGGGCCTTTTCATCAGGCAGTACTTGTCTCGCTTAAAACGGTAAAGGGTTTGGTTGATTGCTCGGCAGCTGAGGCATTCCTGATGGGAGAAAGGAATTGGGCATGATTTATTTTTTAATCGCCCCCGGGAGGCATGCTTCCTGCTGGGCTCCCTACGTTTAACCGACCTTGTGTCACACACCCCAAACATAGTGAGTGTTAGTTAGATACCTTGAATAGTTTTATTTGGCACACAATGACCTTTTTAGTAATTTCCGGTAAATTGCCAGCCAGTCATATTGTTTGTAGTGTCTACTAGTCTTACAAATGCCATGAAATATGTAAAAGAGCCAAAGAATTCTTCGTAGTGTGCTAATGTGTTAATCACGTGTTCTACCAAAACGATTAGATGATTTATCTTTAGAACATTGAAAACAACTTGTTGCTATTTTAACAGGAAATTTGTAAACATTTTGCAAGTCGCATTTATTTACAATGCATTTTGTTGCAACCTGGCTGCACCATTGCTTATGCAAAAAAAAATTTTTTTATCAAGTATCAACATTATCTAGATTAGCAAAAAACCTCATCCTCCGGGCGATGTTAAACTTAATTTTTTCCCACACTTTTTCGTAAATAATGTAAACAGATAGTTGAAATCTTTCCTTTTTTTTTAAATAATAGACATAAAAAAAATTGCTGTCAAAATTCAAATAAATATATTTTCTTTCTATTAAAACCAAGTTTCTAACTGTTAACTTCAAATTAATTCAAATATTTAAGTTTTTCTTCTTTTGGGGGCGTCAAAACCGTTTTGTTTTGATTATCGTCTGTCGTAAAATTTTGTTTTATGACAGACAATAATCAAAACACATTTTTTCCCGTATGATAAAATATAAAATACAATGTGTTGCAGATTGACTGTTTGTTTTGCGCGGGAAGTCGAAAAGACAAAGGAAAATTGAACTGAGAAGACAATGTCTAGGGTAGACAGAGGGTCTGGTGTGACAAAGGACTCATCTGGACAAACGCGAATTTGAACAAAGAGAAAGGACTTCCGGTCAAGGAACAAAAGAATGTATGGGCGGTCGTCAGTACTTAAGCGGTCATCGAGGAGACCCTGGGAGACGACGAAGAAAGCACAAGGTGTCTGACCGTCGATACGGTCGAGCGCTGCTGCGAGCAGTGAGGCTCGCCCACCACCTTCCACCACACCAGCAGTGATAGTGCCCATGATCCATGCCGTCACCCAACCCACCACGAGGTGAAAGAAATAAACGTTAAAAGTCTTACTACTACATATGTCTACGTGTGAATCCTTATACTCCATTACTAACACATACGACCCAGCAACAGTATATAACATGTACGATTTTGTGGCCTGAGTCGAGGCTATGCAACAAATGTAGAAGAAGATTATGTGGCTATTTCCTGTTTGTAAATGATTTTCTCATAAAACTCTATATGTTAGATAACTTTAAATATATATTAATATAAAACAAACTATATATAAATCAATAATGTATTTATCAAAACTTGTTTTAACAATGTAGATCGTTTAATGTTGCGTACTTAATTTCCGAGAATATATAATATAGGATTGTTCTTTATTGTAAGTATTATTTATTTTGACTATGAATTAAATTTTTGTTCATTGATAAACTTACACAATTCCTGCGGGTATTGTGACGTAAGCAGTGACAGTTTTGGTTACAGATAGACAATGAATGTATATTACATAAAGATGTGCAGACACCATTGCTTCTCCTAGAATATCATTGGATTTAGTCAGTCAAGTATGAAATGCACGTAAAAAAATAGAAACGAACATTTTCCTCTCAGGTAAGTAATTCATAATGAATGGATGTAGATATAAGTATTTTATTGATTTATGATAGGATGAGAATTAACGGGTATGAATTAAAACCAACACTAAGTTCTTGTAATGCATTAGAATATCTAATGGATAAGACAACACTGAATATTTCGGTAAATAAAGACAATAAAATCACATTGATGCACATAACACTGTTTGATTACACATACTAGCAACAATATGCACCCTCCACAGGGCCAAAGTATTTAAGTTTTAATGTAATGGAATATATTAAAAGAGGAAGAGAATAAAACAATAATATTAGATATCAATAACACCAAGTAAATATTAATTAAACTCGGTTTTGTTAAAACCAGTATGCAAATTAAGCACACCATATATAATGTAAATCTTTATTTCTTAGTGGTGTATAAGATATATTGTAACATTTTAAACGCACTAATAACATGGGTTGTTTTGAGGTAAATTCAACTCAGATTTTCATGGAGACGTTGTTAATAGATAAGATTCATTCTATTCTATTAGATACTTATTGATAAACTCACACAATTCTTAGGAGCATTGTAACGTAAGCAGTGACATAGTTTCGGTTACAGACAGTCACCGAATCTCCATTATAAAAAGATGTAAAGACAGAAATAGGATACGCATGTCCCAAATAAATAAAATGCACACTTATGTTCCATTAACACAACAGAGTGTAATAACGAAACATTTTAGTCAAGATATACAATGTCTTCCATGGTTGTTCTTGGGGTATGTATAAATTATTTTCTATGAACAAAGCTGGGATAAATACGTCCTTTTTTCACTCACAAGCAAGGACAGAAAGCAGAAAGGTGTTAACCCTTCAAAATCAGGTGGCTAAAAGAGAAAAGTCTAAGGGTTCGAACTGTCAAGTGACCAACGAACACGTGACGTTGGAAGCCACCCCCACAATCCCAGGGCGAAAATTATGTTTGTCTCCTTATAATAGTGTTAGTCTAACAACGACAAATGCATACAAAATTATACAGTTATGACTAATGCATCAATTGTCCTTCAAAGTATCCTGTGTTGGACTATCTGGGAATGTAAAAGATGTACGAAAAATTACCACTTATATTTATAGACCTTTTTAAAAACAAGAATAAGCATTGGCCAATGAAAAACGACAAAGGATACATCTAATGGCGTTGGTAATTTTCTGGAAATCAGTTGCTAAATTGACTTAATACCAGAAGGACTACAACTGGATTTTCTACTACAAGGAGTACAATCTTGTTCTACTAAGGATTTAAACGACTACAACTGGATTCTCTACTACCGTCACTCCATCATAGGACATACCATTGGATTTACTAATAGGATAGAAAAACGCCTAAAATGGCGACCAGAATCGTATCATCCTGGCAGAATAGGAATTATAGAATTTTTTACACTGATCTTTGAAATCATGTGCGCGACTTTTGTGAGACAGGTTAGTTTTATTCAAGCGATCGGTACGTGTATTACGTCGCCACATAGCTACGACTATTTTAGCCATTATAAGAAGAACCGCGTGATTGGAGCACTAGCGATGGTGCCAAGCTACCTCCACGTGATAACGACTGGAAGCCTCTAAGCTGAAATTGCGGCCGGTGTCACCACGATATTTTACGAAAGGTGTCTCTTTTCGTTCTGTTGAAGTCGGCTCTAGCTGTCGTATTTTTCACTGTAGCGGTGGCAGTTGAAATTGGAAGATGAGTGAGCTTACCTTCTTTTCTTCCTGAAACCCTGGCTTGTCGTCGTTGTATACGCGCATCCACGTAAACGAACGTGCCAACCGATTGAGATTGGTGACAGGTGGTTTTGGGCTGTCGTCGTTTCGTGGAACGTGAGACAAGTGATCGCTCGTAAATCACTTGACTTCAAGTTCGTAGACCACTTGACTTTTAGAAGCTCTGATACTAAAATTGCAGGATTCTATTATTATTATTATTATTATTATTATTATTATTATGTCTCTGTTTTACTACGACAAATTCAGTAGTCAGGGTCACCTCAGTCTTGATTTGAGGAGACAATTAGTGGCGTTCTTACGAGTAGATTTTAATCCCTATATTGTGAAAATGGACCGTTAGTCATAGGATTAGGGTACTTACTACTCACATAAATCCCGAACACAACCTGGCAAGCGCTGAGGCTTTCGGGGAGGCTTGTCTCTCGTGAAGTGACTCAATACTACATGAAACAGCACCCTGCAGCCCAGTCTTCTCGGATTTCCCCTGCCACTGGACTATCTGCGGGACTGGGATCTGTGCAGCATCTTTCCACTTGCAATATCTCAGGCACAAGTTTCATTGTGAAAATATTGGAAGTGCATGGGGTTATGGTTAAAGTCGTGGGGAAATGGGTTCGTCGATCGGAGTTCAAATTCTGGACGAGGCTGTTTGCATTTCACATAGCGCTAATACTCGTGGGAAAGGTATGTATCTAACAATTCTTCCTCTATCTAAGGGTAAATGGTAGAAGAGACTAGGCACTTTAAACTTGGCTAGGTAACCTGTCTAGGAGAATGAAAACTCTGAATTAAAACCTGATAAACTCCGCTTAAGAAATTGACCTTGTGTCGCACCCTGTTTATGTGGAGGGCTTGGTATATATATATTGAGAAATATTCACCCAAGATACAAGAGCTTTTTGTAAGGTTCCTTTTTATTCTAGAGCCCCCATCATCTCTCTTTGATGTCTCATCGTCACTTCTCGTCGTTTCTTGTTTTGACAAACTCGAACTTGATGATGAATAACAACGAGATTACATTTTTATGTGCACACTTATTTTATTTCTTCGAAGTAATACGGACAAGCTACACCTTCTGGAGCGGGAAGCATTCAACAGACTGAAACGAATCTGGTGTAGCTTTTGTGGTCAGAAATGGTCTTCTATAAAATATATATCTGAAGATCCTAAGCCAGTAAATGATAGACTTATCACTCTCAGGCTTCCGCTGGTCAAAGGCAGATATTGTACTCTGATTGCTGCCTATGCCCCGACTATGACTAACAGTGCTGCAAATATAAACAGCTTTTATAACCAACTTGACCAGACACTTCGTGATATTCCAAACTCTGACAAAGTCATCTTTCTGGGAGACGTAATGCTTGGGTTGGTAAATCACACTCTACCTGGCCTTCTAGGCAGGTTTGGGACGGGTAAGGTCAATACCAATGGCAATCTGCTTTTATCTATCTGTACAGAATACCAGCTGGTCATCACCAACACATGTTTCAAACACAAGGAAATCCATAAGAACTCTTGAATGCATCCAACATCCAGACACTGGCATCTCATCGACTACATTATCACACACCGGCGTGATTTGCTAGATGTTCTAGACACAATGAGCAATGAGAGGCGCCAACTTCAGTACTGACCATGTCATAATCAAATCCACCACCAGGCTACGAGTGAGGCAGATAAAGAAAAAAGACAAACTGCCAACCAATAAACTAGATACCAGCAGGGTTAAGATTAAGAGAGTCAGGGACGACCTAGAAGCTTCTCTGACGAGAGATTAACTGAGGTTGCACCGGGTTCTGTAGAGGAAAAATGGAACAACTTTAAATCAATCGTCTACAACGTGTCTAGAGAAAAACTTGGCACTATAAAAAGAAAGCACGGGGACTGGTTTGACGGAAACAGAACGGAAATAGGAGAACTCATTGACAACAGGAACTTAACCAGATCTAAGATGCTTAGCAGGATCACTAGACTTCCAGAGCCAGATATAAAACCTGCTGTTAACTCCTCCAACGGAAATGTAGAGAACTAAAAAAATAAATGGTGGACGACAAAAGCGACCGAAACCCAAAGTCTCACAGACTCAGGTGACCCCAAAGGTTTTTACCAGAGCATGAGAGCTGTATGGGGTCCAAGAGTGACCACCCAGACCAACTGCTGGCTCTTGACAATAAAACGCCACTCACAGAGAAGAGCGACCTTCTCGCCAGATAGAAGGACCACTTTTTCCACACTGCTCAATGAATCGTCGACTGTGGATCAACATGTAGTGGACAAAATTGAACAACGGCCAACCAAGCACTGGATGAGTAAATGTCCAAACCTGGACGAGGTGAGAAGGGCAATCTCCATGCTCCGCAACGGAAAGTCCCCTTATGCAGACGGACTGCATCCAGAAGTCATTAAGAGAGGAGGTAGTCGACTAACTGAGGTGCTCTACACCATCATGAAGATGCCTGGGAAAACTTGAAAGTCCCTTCAGATTGGAAGAATACCCAACTAGTCACCATTCAAGAAGGGAGACAGACAAGCCTGTGACAACTACCGTGGGATCTCACTTTTGTCCATACCGGGAAAAGTTTTCGCCCGCATATTGCTCAACAGACTATCAATCTTAGGGGATAATTTTTTGCCTGAGGCACAGTGTAGGTTCCGTGCAAACCGGGGAACTATAGACATGATTTTTTCTGCGTTGTTCGGACTATTGTCCCCATCGTTATTGTTATTTGTACAACGTTTCGGCCGATATGCCCTCCGGCCTTCTTCAGGTATTTCTTGTCGGACTCGGGGACCTTCTTTTCGAACTCGGGAACCTTCTTTTCGAACTCGGGAACTTTCTTGTCGTAGTCGGGAACCTTCTTGTCGTAATCGGGAGCCATCACGGAACTTCGAACCTAACCCTTTATTCAGTCCTCAGATGTCCTGTTCTCATTCCGCTAACCATAGCTGGGGTAGGAGTTGTGTTAATTATTTTTCTATGTTACTGCCTCTACTCAGGATTGAACCTGGAATCCAGAGATAACTGTCACTTAGAACTGTCTTAACCTAACTACCTTATCCACTTGGCCATGTGTCCAATTGGACACATGGCATAGTGGATAAGGTAGTTGTACAAATAACAATAAAGATGAGGACAATAGTCCGAATAACGCAGATAATACTAATCATCAAGCCTCATCTCAAACATTCAGAGAAATGATTTTTTCCTTGAGACAAATCCAGTAGAAATGCATTAAACAGAATGTGCATCTGTACATGATCTTTGTTGACTTCACAAAAGCCTTCGACACAGTGAACAGACAAGCACTATGGGACATCCTACGGAGACTGGGGTGCCCTGACCACTTCACCAATATTGTATTGCCATGCATACAGGAATGAGGGCATCGATCAGTTTAAGGGGGGAATTCTCAGAGTCATTTGAAGTTGGGAGCGGAGTGAAAGAGGGCTGTCCTTGCACCCACCGTCTTCTCAATTTTTCTTTTCATGGTCTTATCTGATGCCTTCACTAACTCCTCCCAAGGAGTATAGATACAGACTAGACCAGAGTCAGACCTGTTCAATATCAATTAATTTAGATCTGGAAGAAAGACCAAACACATCCTGGTGCGTGAACTCATGTATGCAGACGACACTGCCTTCTTGGCACACAACCAACAAGACACTCAAGACATAATCACACGATTCGCAGACTCTGCAAATGCATTTGGGATGAAAATAAGACCAAAGTTATGTATCAGCCCCCTCTGACATCATATGACACTGGAAAAGAATAGAAGGTCAGACTCTAGCTCAGGTAAATACCTTCAGGTGCCTGGGCTCCACAGTTGCTATCAACAATAGATTCAATCCAGAACTCGATTACCGAATTTCAAATGCTTTCAAAGTATTTGGTTGGTTGAAGAGGCGACTCTGGTTCAACAGAGACATCTCCTTGAAAACAATGTTCGGTATACCGTGCCATAGTTCTCTCAACCTTCCTGTACGGTGCGGAAGCCTGGACGATATACAAAGCGGATGTCCATAGACTACATGTTCACTACATGCGTCACTTGCGCAGTATATTAAATGTCAAGTGGTGGCAACATGTTTCAGACAGAACCATCCTGAACAGAACGGAACTCCCTGGTATGCACGAAATACTTGTCGAACGCAACCTGAAATGGGCTGGCCACTTAAACAGACTTGGGGATGACAGACTACCAAAGCAGATTCTGTACTCTCAACTGAGAGAGGGATCATGTAGAATCGGTAGACCAAAGCTCAGGTACAAAGACAACATAAAAAAAACCCTGAAGGACTTGAACATCCCCATAGGCAGTTAGCAAGATTAAATTGGAGGAAAATGATTCGCGTTGTGTCATCATCGGATACGATTGACAGCAAGTAATTTAAAAAAATAATACGGACAAGACATGCTGGGCACTGCCAGAGAAGTAGTGTTGGCCAATCGCCAAAAACTTTTATTCGTCAGCTCTGTACGGGCACTGGATGCCGTCAAGCGACTTATCAACAGCGATTACTGATAGGGATGATTAGCCGGAGAAAATCGAGAGAATCCGTGTTTTTGACGCGCTGCCGTAATGATGATGATGATGATGATGATTTTCACTATGTTGCAGTAAAAGACGCAACCATAATCGGATAAGAATCGAGATGATTATCAAAGGTTAAAAAAAAATCTTACGCATTTTTCTTCCTCCTGCTATGAAAAAGAAAAAAGAAAAAAGAAAGAAACGCTTCAATTTACGGTTCACTTCGAATTTTGGTTATCAAGATTTTGTCTCAGAAATTGTCGTTGAAATTACAATGCTCTCTCTCTCTCTCTCTCTCCTTCACTCCTCTCCCCGTCTCTCTCTCCAATCTCTCTTTCTCTGTCTCTCTTTCTGTCTCTCTGTCTCCCTCTCTCACACACAAAGACGGTGTATGTGTTGAAGTTAAACTATTATTTTGCTAATATATAACAACTAGCAGGACCTGTGGATATACCACAGCATGATAATTTAATTACCACAACGTTTGATTTTACTTATGAGCTATTGCAAATTGTCCAATATGTAAAAAGTATAATGATCTTGATTTAACTCTTTCTAACTTTCTTTGTTTCCCTCTTTTCATTATGTTCGATTGAAAGATTAGCGTTATTGCTTCCGTGCACTCTATCTTTCCCTTAATCTATTTCTTTCTTTCTTACAATATTCTTATATGTCCTTTTTATTCCTTTTATTTATAATAAAAACGGAATGGTCCATTATTAAGCTGAGGTAACCACACTCATAAGAAATAAAATTTAGCAGATAAGCAACAGCAGATAATCAGGATTTAGATTTTTGCATTTCATCTTGGACAATTTGCACAGTTTCATTTTTTAACCAAAGGATGCTGCATTGCTGCAAGATGATAACAGTCGTACAAACACGATTATTAATAGATTACATTAACTAATGTTAAAACGCCATTTTATTTGCTATTTATACTTTCCTCATAAAAGAAAATCGAGTTCCATAGAATATTCACTAAATAGTCCAATTATTTCTTGTTGAATTATAAGGATCAGTAAATATTTATGCAAAATGGAACTATGCCTCATCGATTCAGGTTTACATAAAACGTGTTTATATAATTGAAACTGATAATTAGAAAGGAAGAGACAGAAGACGAGAAAACATTACAAGACAATAAACAACATTTTAATGAGGCGTAAAGCACTTGGATTATCTATTAAAAAAAAGAAAGAAAAAAAACAACGAAAAGATTTGAAAAAAAAAAAAAAAAAAAAAAAAAAAAAGATGAAATCAATGTGTATTTCTTATGAGGTTTTTCCGTGCCAATTTTCTCCAATTTCTCCATTACTTTATTTCATATCTTACAAGACCATATCACAGTATTATAATTTAGTTATTACAACGATTGATATGTTTACTTAAGATCTATTGTTAAATAGTTCAATATGTAAAAAGAATGACAATCTTGATTAAACTTTCTGAATAGCAGGACCTGTGGGTATAAATCAATATGATAATTTAGTTATTATAACGTTTTATATGTTTACTTAAGAGCTATTGTTAAATAGTTCAATATGTAAAAAGTATAATAATCTGGATTTAACTATCTCTCTCACACACACACACACACTTTTTTCTTTCCTTTTTATTGTTTCATTATGTTCGATTGAAACAGAATAGCGTTATCGCTTCCGTGTGCTCACCCCCTCTCTATCTATCTATATATCTTTCCCCTACTCTCTTTATACCTTTATTTCTTTAATAAAACCGGAATGGTCCATTATTTACCTAAGGTGACGACACTCATAAGAAATAAGAATTCACCGAATAAGTGACACCAGATAATCATGATTTATATTTTTTGCATTTCATCGTGGACGATTTGGACGATGTTATTTTTAACAAGAGGGTGTTTTAACAAGAGGGTGCAGGATGATAACGGTTGGAATGTTAAGGAACACGAGTATTAATATATAGATTACAATGGAGATCTAGTGTACGTCTTTCTGTAAACGAAACTACGTTACTGCTTACGTCACAATACACTCTGGAAATGCGTAAGTTTTGTATGTGTTAATTTTCTCCGTTACTTTTCTTCATTTATATCTTATAGAGATTAGGTGTCTTTATGTTTCTTTAAAAATGAATAATTTTGATATTTCGGACTGTTGTCCTCATCTTTATTGCGGTATGTATGAACACAATGTTCAGGCCACGGTATCCTCGGGTTTGCTTTGGTGTTTTTAATTACTTAAAATAAGTAACCACAAGACGATAAACTTGAATTCAAAATGTAGTTTCGGAGCTATAATATCGTTACCATTAGTTCAAGGGGCTCCAAGTAGCATAAATGTTGTGAGGTTTTAAGGGGTCAAATAAGAACAAAACAACGGGTAACGAAAAGTAGAAAAATATATTAACAGAAAGTAGACAATACAATAGAGAGATGTGGAAATTACGTCCGACGAACAGAGTTATTGGCACTCGCATTGGCTTGCTCCCCAAGCCACAATTATCCCTGTTTATTTATAGTAAGCTGTTGGCGAATTCCATTGGTCTTATAGGGTGTGTCACCTATAACATCCCCCTCCTAAGATTTCACTCCACAGGAGTCTTAGTATCTTTTTCTCTTGGGGTTTATGTTGATAAACTCCGTCGCTCTTCGTTTCCTTGAAGAATGGCGTTGTTGAGGGGCTGCTTGCGGGGTAGGTAAGGTGAATGTGTCATATATGACATCCATCAGCTCCTCCTGATCCGGGGGACCGCTGTTAATATCCTCCGTCAATCGTTTTCTCAATTGATTTAAATGTCTCTTATGGGGAAACTTGGGACCATCGACAATATAGACCATATTGCCGATTCTCTTCTGTATCTTTCCCAACTCCCAAAAGACTTGATATTACGGAACACCTGAAAGTATATTTTCTCACCAGGGAGGTACCGCTTCTTTGGCACCGTCGTAGCTCTTCCTGGTTTTGTCTGTCTCGGGAGCAGTTTGTCGAAAACAGACCTAATCTTACGCGCAAACATTACCTCGGCCGGAGATAATGACGAAGGTGTACTTTCGTTCGGCGTAATCCTGTACACCTGCAGGAACTGTTGAAGCGCTTTTTCGGTAGGTGTACCTTTGGCCTTCTTCAGGGCTCTCTTTAGTGTGTCCACAAAACATTCAGCTTGAACGTTGGACCTCGGGTGTTACGGAGGGATGGTTATGTGATCGATTTGAAATGTATCACAGAATTCTTTGAAGTCTCCGGACGTGAATTGTGTGACATTGTCCGACACTAAACAGTCTACAACGCCAAAGCGAGCGAACAGTTCGTGCAGCGCGCTTATGGTCATTTCAGTAGTCGGGCTTTTGCATCGAAATACTTCCGGCCATTTCGAGAAACTATCAACCACTATTAAATAATAATAACCCCCCAGTGGTCCCGCAAAGTCGACGTAAATACGTGCCCATGGGCGGTCTGTTTTAGGCCAAGGACTGAATTTTATTGGGGGAGCCTTAGCTGCTAAAGCACAACCCATGCATTCTTTTACCATGCACTCTATGTCCTTGTCCATGTTCTGCCAATACGCGTAGCTCCGTATTAAACTTTTCATCCTAGTAATGCCAGGATGACCCATATGAAAATCCTTTAGGATCCTTTTTTGTAGCGTAGCTGGGACGACCACTCGTTCGCTGTATAGCAGTACCTCATCGCATATGGAGAAGGCATCTGGGCTTTGTTGGTCTTTTTGTGCTAGCTTTTCCTTCCTCCGTATTATGAACTCATCGTTCACTGCCTCCCGTTTTATCTCGTCAAGAGTTACTGGGAGTTCCCTTATAGTGTTGCACAGCGAAGTTTTTAAATCCCTTTCAGTTTGAAGGGAAGCAATCACGGTGTCTTCCAGGGGTTCACTCTGTTTGGGTATCAATCTAGAGAGTCCATCTGCATGACAGAGTTTCTTAGATGGAGAAATTCCATGTTGAAATCGTAATTTAGGAGGATCGTCCCCCATCTTTGCAGTCTATTCGCCGTGTGTGTAGGCAGACCCTTTTTTGAGCCGAAGATGGTAAGGACTTATGGTCTGTCTGTAATCTGAAGTGTCGACCGTGAATGTAACGGTGGAACTTGGTTACTGCAAATATTATCCCGAGTGACTCCTTTTCAATTTGGGAATAGTTTTTCTCCGCTGGAAGAAGGGTTCTTGATGCGTGGGCAATGGGTTTATGTGACCCGTCCGGCATTTTGTGTAAAATGCATGCTCCGATGCCATATGAGCTGGCGTCGCTGGCAACAATAATCTCTAGGTCTGGGTTGAAGTGTGTGAGAAACAAGTCCGACGTCAATATTTCTTTGATTTTTCGAATGCTCTATGGCATTCTGGAGTCCATTCCCAGGCCTTGTCTTTTTTTAACAGTTCATTTAGCGGGGCACGTAAATCATGCATATTATGAATAAAAGTATGGTAGTAATTAGCAAGTCCTAAAAAACTTTGTAATGACGAAACATTTTGTGGAGCTGGCATTCTCTAATGGCTAAAGACGCTCTGGATCTGGCCGTCTACCTTCTTTGTCGATTATGTGCCCGAGGTATTTTATTTTCTCCATGAAGAAATCGCACTTAGATTCTTTTAATTTGAATCCGTAGTCCTGAATCTTTTTGAAAACTTGGTGGACGTGTTGTTTGTGCTGCTTCATATCTTGACTTTTTATTAAAATGACGTCCAAGTAGGCGATTGAAAAATCGAGTCCGCCCAGCATCGTATCCATTACTTGTTGAAATATTGCTGGGGGAGACTTTGATCCCAAATGCCAACCGTTCAAACTTATATAATCCCCGATGGGTATTAATACAAAGCAGTTTGGAGCTTTCTTCTTCGACGGGTATTTGTAGATAAGCGTCACTGAGGTCGATTTTTGAAAAAAATCTTTCCCCCACTCATTTTTGTAAATATTTCATTTGGCCCTGGGAGAGGATAGTGGTAATTTTTAAGGGCAGCGTTGAGCCCCGTAGAGAAATCAGCGCAAATGCGGATTTCATTAGATCTTTTTCACGTAGACAGTAGGTGCGGCCCGCGAGTTATATTCAATTTTTGAAAGAATGCCGGTCTTCTCCAGTCTATCCAGCTCTTTGTGGATCTGTTCTAATGAGACAAATGGCACATTTCTTTTCTTCTTAAATACTGGCTGGATATTATCCTGTAATGCGAGTTTAGCAGTCATTTTAGTACAACGACCAAGACCATCAGAAAAGACGTCAGGAAAAGTTTTTTTCAATTCTTCTATTAATTTTTCTGACTCGGCCGTTGAATTTTTTATTTCCTGGCAAAAAGTGTTAATAGGTGAATTCCACAACTCAAATTTTTGCATAGCGTCTGTGCCGAATAAATTGTTTGTATTTTTTAGAACAAACATTCTTAATTTTTGGGTTTGCCTGTTTAAAGTTACATTGGTGATAATTTCACCTTCGAATTCGATTTTTCCCCCGTGACGGATCTGGCTATTTTTTTGGTTCTTAACATCGGTTTACCAAGCTTTTTCCATGTGTAAGCGTTGATAATCGTTAAGTCTGACCCAGAATCTAATTGGAGTTTTATGTTTCTGCCTAAAATTTGTACCAGTACATATTTTCTTATGTTACGGCCCTCATGCTCGACTGACTTTGTCGTTTTTATGCTGCTTCTTCCGGATTTCTTTTTCCTGCAGTGAGAGGCCTTGTGCCCGATACGATCACAATTTAGGCATTTCTTGTTCCAGTACATGCAGTCCCTGTACCAATGAAGGGATCCACATCCAGAGCAAGGATTAGGGGGCAAATCGTCGTGTCTCTTCTTAGGTGAAGAAGGAGTAACTTGTTTTTTGTGGGGGAGGTCTGAATTTGTTTCTATCCCGCAATTTTCTAATGTGCCCTATAGCAGACTGTTCAATATTTTTAGAGTCTTGTTTAAGACGGACAAATTTTTGCGAGTCTTCTGCCAATTGTTGCAAGGTCAAGGTTGGCTCGTTTTCCAGCTTATTTAATACCCTTCACCTAATTTCAGCGTCTTTCGCTGATACTAAACCCTGGCAATAAATTAGACATTTAAAATTGTCAGAGCTTAATTCAGACAGCTTAAAATCGTCACAATGTTTATTAACTGTTGACGCAAAGGTTGAATAATCTTCGCTTTCCTTTCGAATTAAGTTCATGTACTTCCAACGTTTATGGAATAATGAAGTCTTAGGGCTAAAAAAATTCTGTTAAGAGTTTGATAGCTTCTGAAAACGATAATTCGCTGGTCTTTCGAGGCAAAATATAGTCAACAAATCTGGTGTGCTCAGTCGTACCCAGTTTGCGTAATAGAAGGCGGAGCTTTTTCGAGTCCGTCCAAGTAGAACAATCTGTAGTATATAAGTCCTCGTATCGCCTGTAATACGATTCAAAACTTATATCTTCATCTGGTGCGCAAGTAAAAGTTTCTCGTTGTCTGCGTTTTGGCCCTTATTTTCAATGGCTTTCATTAGTAATGTCTGCTGTTCTAATTGAGATTTTTGGATTTCTTGTATTTCAATCAATTTTTGTTCCGTCTGTATTTGTCTTTGTTGGAAAGATTGTTCACACTGTAACTGTCTTTCTTGAAATGTTTTCTGTAGCTTAACTTGCTGCTGTTGCAGATCAATTTGTTGCTGTTGCTGGTATTTAATTATTTCTAGCATTTGTGCCTTAAAATCCTCCATTTTAGTAATATGTGAAACGAACCAAAAAAATTTGAGAGAGAGAAACCGAAAAAAAAATCTGTTATGAATCCAGAAAAAAGTTGTTTTTTTGTTTTTTTTGTACAACTTACTTTTTTTTTTCAGCAAGTGTTATTTTCTCTGCTAATAGGTCCTTGAACAAAAACGGCTTGTTTATTTGGACTGACGAGTTCTTATAAAATGTTCTCTTTTGCAGAGCTGCTACGATTTTCTCGTAATCCGGATGTTGCGGTTTCGAATTTCAGTGTAGCTTGGTTCACTTTTTTTTTCTTTTTAGGTTCAATTACTTCACGACGTTCTTTTTAGAGTCTTTTGGGAGATCCTTAATCGTCTCTTCCAAGTTTTGTGTCGTTACAAAACGATAATTGTGTGTGAGTCTTTTGAATCCTGCTTCGCTGGTGTTGTTATTGTAAACGATAAACCTGCGTAAGTTACTTCGAATCCTTCGTCGCCAGTTTGTTGTGAGGTTTTAAGGGGTCAAATAAGAATAAAACAACGGGTAACGAAAAGTAGAAAAATGTATTAACAGAAAGTAGACAATACAATAGAGAGATGTGGAAATTACGTCCGACGAACAGAGTTATTGGCACTCGCATTGGCTTGCTCCCTAAGCCACAATTATCCCTGTTTATTTATAGTAATCTGTTGGCGCATTCCATTGGTCTTATAGGGTGTGTCACCTATAACAATAAATGTCATTAGACTTATAAACTGAAATGTGATCAAATATAGAAAAATAAAATGGAAAATTACATATTTCAAAATAGAAATTTCAAAATGTCGTAAAAAACGCATTTACATATTTAATTTATGGTAATTAAAAAACTCAGCTAAGTAGAGCCCGTGGTTACAATGGCCTGGACATTGTGTTTATACCACAATAAAGATGAGGAAATTATTAATATCAAGTCTAATCTCATCAATACACATATATATTTCCAATGTGTAGTTGTATCAGTACTACTGTATGGCTGTACTTTGATCCTAACGAAGCATCTAGAGAATAAGCCATATAGGAGTTGCATACGAATGATGAGGGAAATCTTTTTAAAAAGACGTGGAAACAACACCATCACGAGAAAGGTGCTGTACGGCCACTTGCCCCATATCACCCAAACCATCCGAGTGAGACGAACAAGAAACGCTGGAGAAGCAAGGATTAACTCATGTGACGTTCTTCTATGGAAGCCAGCTCGTGGGTAATCCAGTGGGGGTCGCCCAACAAAGATTTACTCTGCATGCATACTGGATGCTGCACAGAGGACCCCTCGAGAGCAATGAATGATAGGGACGGTTGCCGAGAGATTTCCATGGATATCCATGCTGCTAGCATGACATGATGATGATGATGAGGACTAATGTTCTTGGGAAAGGTATTAATCCCCTTATCCCCCTGCAACGGGTTAAATAGTACCACTGCTGTTCTTTTACTAGGATTGCTTTGGCATTAAATAACCCACGAAGATTGATATACCATTAAACAAAGAAACCAAACCATGTCTCTTTGTTTCTCTCTCTCTCTCTCTCTCTCTCTCTCTCTCTCTCTCTCTCTCTCTCTCTCTCTCTCTCTGTTCAATCTATTTTTGGCATAATAAAAGTGACATTTGGACGTTGTCTTTGATGCTTAAACAAGTCTCTTTGATCGGTTGATACCAACTGTCAACAATAAAAGAATGTCTGATATTTGAAACCAATAAGACAACAATAAATAAAGGTCGACGTTAAGTGACGTCTTGAGTTTCTTCAGATCTTTACAGCGGAATTTCAACAAGCGATTTGACAATCTATATATTAATACGTGTGTTCCTTATTTGTACGACCGTTATCATCTTGCAACACCCTCTGGCTAAAAATGAGACCGCCCAAAACGTCCAAGATTATATGCAATCTATATATCAATATTCATGTTCTTGAATTGTATGACCGTTATCATCTTGCAACACACTCTGATTAAAAATGGGACCGCCCAAAACGATATGCAATCTACATATCAATATTAGTGTTCCTTATTTGTACGACCGTTATCATAGACTGATACATTTTATCACTTTAACCTATTAAGCTGGGTACTTTCTCTTTCACCCAACGTATTCGTGTCTATCTCAGTCTATCTCAGTCTATCAATCTCTTTCTCGGTTAGTTCGGTTCTATCTCTCTCTCCCTTCTCTGTCTGTCTGTCTGTCTGTCTGTCTGTCTCTCTCTCTCTCTCTCTCTCTCTCTCTCTCTTCTCCGTACCTACGTCTTTCTTCATATCTATCTCAGTCTGTTCGTATCTATAATCTCTGTCTGTCTGTCTGTCTGTCTGTCTCTCTCTCTCTCTCTTAGGTACTAATATTTTTGATGTCATCGACGTATTTTACAAAATCAAATCCTAAGGCCCCTGACTGAAAAGAATTTACCAAAAATCAAGGAATTATCTGATCTTTATGAAATTTTGTGTTGATTTATCAACGAATCTATTTTCTAAGGCATTAGTTATTGTATTTAAAAACTTTCTGATTTTTTTCAGGTCACTTAACTTTGACCCCCCCCCCTTATTGTGGGGCGCAAAATATCGGTGGTGTTACATATAATTGAAACTAATTACAGTATAATTTTTTTAAAATAATCTGAAAGTGTGAATAGAAAAAATATTAAATTAATAATTTTGGTAGAAAAAAATACCGAAAATCTTAAAATTAAATGTAAAAATAATTACTCTGTTGTTTATGAAATACGATTTCCTTTTAGATTGTCCGTGAAAAAATTATACATTGATATTTGTTCTATTTTAAAGGGTGTGGGCCTAAATTTTAAATTGAAATTTCTCAATTATTAGATCACCATACTAAAGCAAGCTTTTTATTTAATAAATTTGTCTTTTAAATCTAGAAATATGAAATTTCAATCTTAAATTTGTGCAATTTATATTTTTTAATTATTTTTTTAAATTGATTTAACATGCGATATAATAACATAAATATGGAGAGCGAAGAAGAATTATGAATTACTTCCCTTGGTTTATTATATTCACTTTGATTTCAAATATTTCTGCTAATATTTTTTTAATTAAAAAAAAAGAAAGGTTCTAACAGTAAAAAGAGTGACACTTCACAAAGAGAAAATAAGTTGAGAATTAAAACGGGTCATCCGTTTAAAAAAAAAACAATAAAATAAAACTGGGGGAAAAGAATCCTATAAAAGTTGATAAATAAAGGAGTCACTAAATAATATCAAGGAACAAAAAAAAAGGAGAAAAAAAAGGTAATTCAAAGGGAAAAAATCGAAAGTAAAAAAGTAAATTTTACTATAAAAATAGAAAATTTAGCATAACATAAAATGTAAAAAAGATAGTGTTTTAGAGACAATGAAGGATTTTTAAATTATTACCAGATGAAATATAAAATAATTAAAATGGCACTTAGATTCATTTCAATATTTTAATTAATTAATAAAATTAAATTAAATCAAATAAATTAAAAGTAATTTAAAAGCAGAACAGAACATTATTTCCCTAATAATCTTTTAAAATCCAAACAGTAGAAATAAAAAAACTGTAAACCAATTATTTCACTTTGGCGATTCCATACATAACACATAATTGGCGGGAAAAATGGTGAGTAATCATTTAAATAAAAGTTTGTCCATCGAAAACAATATTTCTTTGGGTTTTCAATGAAAAACTGGATATTACTTGGCTAAAAAGTTACGAACGAGTGAGTACTTTTTTTTTTTTTTACTTTAAAGTGTATTTAATGTTGTTTTTTTTTTTTGTTATTTATTTCTAAGAAGAAACTTTAATAAGTTTATTTAAAACTTGTAATAACGTGTTTTGTCAGATTGTTAATTTACAACGTCGAATTTCGTAAGTTTTCGGGTTAATGTGATATTTAAAATGTATCAAAAATTAATTACATGCGAAATATCATTTTTGCTTTTTTATTTTTGATGGATGTTCATCATGTTTCTACTTTTTGACTAAAACAAAAATTTGACCTTAAATAAATGATTTAATTAATTTTAATTCGTTTTTTAAATGAAACTCGGCGCCTAAATTGTTGGTGTCTATATTCATACGAAAAATGTGATTCTAATGATATTCTCTTATGTGCTATAACAAGACAGAAAAAAAAACGAAATACACATTTTTATATTAAAATAGTTTTCATTTAATCAGAAGAGAAATGCAGATATGTTTTTTTTTCTTTTCTTTTTTTCATAAATTGTATGTGCAGATGTGTATGTGTGATTCTTTTTAACTTCATTCACTTGAGACAAATACTGACGTAACATCTAACAAATGGAATAATATTGCTAATTAAATTAAAGGAAAAAAAGTTTTAAGACCCACGATGTTTAGATATTCCAATAGAACTATAAAAAAAATTCAGTTCTAATTGTAAAAAAAAAGTTTAATTTTTTGGTAACTAAATAAAGAAAAATCATGAAAATCTTGTGTGTATTTTCATTTGAAGAATTATTTTAATCACCCCTCCTACTCCAAAAAAGTTGAATGACGAAAAAATTCATATTTTTAATTCTTACCTTTTTATTGTTACATTTTTATGGGGTAGAAAAGAAAGAAAACACATTATACCACGATGGGACATCATCATAATTTACCCAACACATGTGACACAAGGTCGTAGGTATGAAGCAAACAGCATGAATAGAAATCGCTATGCAGTAGTAATTGATCTGCAGGACTAGCTTGCTGACCATTACACCACAATGGGATGCATTCCTTAATTACTCGAATCGTTCACCAGGCATTGAATGTGACAATAAATTGCAAGTTTGGGGCATCCAGCGAGAATCGAACTCGCTATTCAGTTGTAATGGATTTGTGAAAGTATCTTGCTAACTCTTACACTACGATGGAACGTCTCTAATATTTTGAATGTTAAAAAACATCCTAAAATGAAGAAAGATTGAAATATATGAAACCTTAACGGTCTTTTATAATTTGATTACAATTTGCTAAAATATTTCCATCTCCTACTCCTGTTTTTACTCGCTCACTGGTGTTCTTAAAATCATTTTACACGGGTCATGTACCGGGTATCTCTGATATATATATATACATATATATATATATATATTAAAGCTTAGCGAATCAACTTTTGTTTCCTAAAGTCTTTCTTTACTGTCTAGTTTAATGACACGAAAATTATACTAAATTATTTCTCACTTTTGGGATTGAATTATGCTTGAAAAAAAATCCGTTTTAATTGGTGTTAATTAGTCGTAAATTGGAGAGAGAGAGAGAGAGAGAGAGAGAGAGAGAGAGAGAGAGAGAGAGAGAGAGAGAGAGAGAGAGAGAGAGAGAAACATAGCTTAAATTGGGACAAACATTTTTTTTTTAATTATTCGCTTTGCAAATTTACTTTCCCTAATCTCTATTATCTATAGTGGTGAATGGCTATATATATATATATATATATATATATATATATATATATATATATATATATATATATTGTTATTGTTATTGTTATTGTAAGGGTTTCGCGTATGCTTCGTATATTTTTAAGCATATTTAGATGGTAATTTTTAGTGTTAAAATAAACTAATAACTTTATAATCTTAGATATTAGTCTATTTCAACACTAACATTTACCACCCAATCCTGCTTCAAAAAAACAGTATTTTTAATTTTTTTCAAATTTTCTATAACATATATATCTATATATTTCCATCCACACAAGCACGCAGACACACTGAGATGAAATGAATAACACGCGCCTACGTACGCACATAAACGGACTGAACATAGACATGGGTTTTCTCAAACTGTACAAATATTTCTCCACCACCCCAGCGGAAACCACAAGAAGTGATCATGATGAACAGTAGAGACAACAACAAAAAATAACTAGGAACAAACTAATTAATATACCGATATATAAAACATCCACACGAGAAGCGAAAAAAAGAAAGGAGGTCACCAACAATGACCGCCCACCCACCACCCAACAGAGGATACGTGTACTATAAAAGAAACTGAGGTCAATATAACCAGTCAACTCATGTTCAGATGAAGAGAAGCAAGCGCTCTCGAAAATTGAACGAAATAAAACGAAACTTAAAACTAAAAAACCGAGTTTCTGATATTCCATTCCTAATGCTTCACACTAAATCCTAAACAATATATATATGTTATAAATAGACACACACACACACACACACACACACACACACACATATATATATATATATATATATATATATATAATGTCTGTGTGTTCATAGACATCTCTTATATTGAGCAGTGAAAGAATGCTTCAGATTTGTTTTCCAATGCTCGTAGCATCATGAAACCTAAATCTAAAAACGTCTCTCAATTTGAGAAGAGGGGAATTCTAAATGTGTTTCACAGCTGATAGACACAATTCAGTGCAGCGAATAAATGTGTTTCTTAGTCGTTTCCTGTGGGACGTCATTTATTCTGATGCATAAATAGCAAACACTGTGCATTCAAAAACTGAACAACGACGCATTTCCACAGATTGCGTTTTTTTTTCTGCTATTATTATTGGCCGGGAATAATTAGATTACAAACGTTTGAAAAAAATATTACCTAAACACAAGAAACTAGATCAAAGTGTATAAAAGCCAAAGTGCAGTAACTATAGCAACCAAAAGGAGGAAAGTAGTCTTAATAGATCAGTGGATAATCATTTTAGAAGCGGGCACTATCAAGCAGAGATGAAAGGAAAAGTTAAAAGGAACACCCCGGGAGAACAAGGAAACTCCTAGAAACCAAGCTCAGCAGCAGAAATCTCATAAAAGAAAGAAATATATGGGCCGTCCCCATTATAAGATACTCTGGGCCATTCTTAAAATTGATTGACCAAAAGACTAGGTAATTAATGTTATGTACAAGGCTTTTTCCTAAAGACGATAGAAATAGGTTATATGTATCAAGATCCCTAATTAACTTATATATAGGATGTGATCAAGCTTGATAGCCGCTGAAGGTGTCCTTTAAGTGAGGTTTTGGTAACAAGAGAAACTCTGTTTCATAAACATTTCTTTTTTCTGTGGTTTGTCAATAATTAGTTGTTATTTGGTATTGTCAATGAATTTGTAAAAAAAAAAAAAAAAAAAACATTTGGCAAAACATTTACTTTGCTTTCTGACCCATTCAGATGCCGACAATTTCTTTTCACCATTTTCTTGTCTTTTTTTTCTTTCTTTCAAAGACGGAGCAGTTTTGGGGGTTTTTTTCCGACAAAATAAATTTCTTTTACAGCACAGGTGAGAAAAACCACCTGCAATTTTCAGTTCTATTTGTTTTTATGCTAAAGATTTCTTCTTTTGTCTTTTTACCCATTCACGTGGATGGATTTTTTGTACTAATGCAGAATAGCACACAAGAGATAATATCATTAGAATCACATTTTACGTATAAATGGCAATATAATTACGGAAAGTCACGAAGTAGCCAAAAACCTAACCCTAACCCTAACGTCTCAAAGGTTTCGGGTGTATCCGTGAAATGTAATGCATTTTATAAGTAATATAATATTATCTCTTGCGTATTTTGTGCATTTGTACCGATATCGGAAACTCCCGAAGTAGCCTAACCCTAGCGCCTCAAAGGTTTCGGCAATTTCCGTAAAATGTAATGAAATGTAATTCTTTTTATACGTAATCTGATGACATCATCTCTCGCGCATTATTCTGCATAGGTATGGATGTCGTCATGTGAAATGCAAACAGACTCGTCCAGGATTTGAACTCGCGCCGCCGAATCCTACGATTCTAACTGTTACACCAACTCGCCTCCAGTGGTGGATCTTTGCTGTTTGTTATTTGTAACAAAAGTTTTCGGCATAAACGCGCGTTCAATTCAAGACGAACTCATATAAATTATTTCATAGTGTTTCTTTTTGAAGTTCAAAGATGAAAATGACAGAAATTCTGCTAACTCAGGTATTTATGACATCAATTTAGCCTGAAAGATTGCGATGGGGTAGTATTTTAAAGGAGGTAGGCCTTCCTTGAAAATCGGCATTTGAAATATGGGATTTTATCATGGCTTTAATCCAAATATCTGCAAAATTCTGTTCACTGTTTGTTGTGGGAGGCATTAACGTTATTGTGTGTGTTACCGCCAACTGCAGAACGAAAAGACGTGTTTAATTGGAAACGTATGAATCAACACAAATCAAAGGCCGAAAAGAGGACAAATGAATTGTTTACAAATTCACATAAATATCAAGATTTTATTTCGTTGAAAAGTTAAGTTTACAACGAAAATATGAATGAATGTTCGTGAATTTTGCTTGAAATGATATTCTTTCTTTCAGTCGAAATAGATGAAATAGAGCCTCGGCGAACGATTCTATTTGGTGATTGTCTGTTAATCGGGGCGACAGAGAAGTGAATCTCTGACTGGATCGGATTGATCGCTGAATCTCTGACAGGATCGATAGACTGTCGTTAAGCCTAGAGCTGGTCAATTTTAGACTGAAATGGTCAGGAATGACTTTTCAAAGGTTGTCCTTAAAAGGATGTTTAGCTTCAATCGGAGGTGCGAATAAATATACCTCGAATACTGGAAAACTGGATAATAGGAACTTGGCTGGATAGGAACAAGGCAGATGTGTTAGAAAAAGAACGACTTTATCGCAAATTTGTCCTGGTAAGGACAGTTTAGGCTTTGAAGAAAATGGTAAACTTTAGAATGCAAAATTTACAACAAATTAGCAAAAAATCTAACGAAACAGAAATCAGATCGGAACTGATAATTCAAATAACAGTATGAAAGCTAAAGGACAAGATAAACAGCAAAATGGCTGAGTATATATATATATATATATATATATATATATATATATAAACGATTAGTACCGGGAAATCCCTAATCTAAATTCAAAAGAAATGTTTCTTAAAATCTATAAGAAAGAAAAGATAGAGGAAGAAATGCAAAATCTCTTAGCAAGCGTTTATAGGATCAAATCATCAAAGATAAGATCAGAATAGCTCGAGTACCAGACCGGGTAGCAATCAGTCGATAAGGTGCTAGATCGAACTTTCATTGAGTTATCAAATTGATTATTTTTATTATTATAGTTGTTGGGTTCAACCTTGCGGGTCTCCAATAGCATTTCTAATAATAAAAATTAATATTTAATCGAACTCGGAAAGCTGATAGCATTATCGGGCTGTAGGTGCCAATTTCACGAACATCGGAAGCGAAGGGCGTACCTGCAAACCGAATATCCACAAAAAGAGATCGAGCGTCAAAAATCAGCTGTTTAAATACAGTAGCTGTTGACTTGGCGTTCATAGTGGCAGCATTAGCAGCGAATTATGGACCAGTTAGATTTATCAGGAGAAGCTATATGATAAACAAATGGAAAGTATTATTAGCAGTAGCATCAATGAAAAGTACTCGTAGTAGTAGTAGTATCATTGTCAATAAAGAAAAGAATGAACGAGTGGTGGTAGTAACACGACATGTTCTTTGAGCCATTTCATCACTACAGATTTCACTTTCTCTTCATTGGAATAATGTTTGCCTCTCAACTCCTCTTTCCTAGGGCCCCATAAAAGAGCGTTTGAGAGGCAAATATTATTCCAATGAAGAGGAAGGGAAGAAGTGGCTCAAAGAACAGTCAACAGAATTTTACGGGTCAGGGATACATTGACCCACTCTCTCGTATAAAGGACAGTTTGTGTGTATGTGTATTTCCGAAGGAAACTATGAAAATAAAACAATTAATGAAAAAGTAAATATATATACACATTCACTATCACCAGATTTTGCTTTTTGAATAAAAATAATGAATATTTGATGTATATTCGTAAACATAATTAAAAAATAAATTTCAAATGATAACAGCATGGATTTTTTTTTGCATTTAGTATTTTAAATAAAAGAGATTAATTTTTTTCAGAGTGTCTGGATCAGCGCAACGTCTTTTTTACATAGGGACATTTTGGGACATCCTTGGAGGATCCAACTTTCGATTCAACAATAATGGTTCTACGACTCTACATTTCCCCCTCTCTACAGCAGGTAACGCCGGGTAGCCGCTTCTAGTGTGTAATAATTAGCTACCTAAATAATAAAGTAAATGATAAATTATAATAAGTAGCAAAGTAAGGCAACCAGTGTAAATGTTATAATTAGGACAGTCAAGTTTAACTGATTATGTTGATAACATAACAGATTTGAAGAAAATCAGAAATCTAATGCCGGACAAGTGTCAGCTACCAAAACTCATTAATCGATTTTTTTTCAGCTGACAGAAAACATCTGTTCTCATTTACTACTGTTATCTTGGTTTAACACAACGACACATGCACGGAGTACTTAATAAGAATCGAACGCACTAACAATGTTTTTTTTTGTAGAGATACAGAATATCGGGCAGAGGTGATATCATCATTAGAATCGGATTTTACGTATCATCATCATCATGTCGCGCAATTAGCACGGATATCCATGACAATCTCTTGCCAACCTTCCCTATCATTCATTGCACCTGGGAGGCTCTCTGCGGAGCAACCAGCATCCTCGTATATTTGGTCAATGTAGGTACTTGCCGGGCGCCCCACACCTGCATGTACATGTGTTGGCTTCCACAGGAGAACGTCGCTTATGAGCTCGTCCTTGCTTCTCCAGCAGTGACCTGCATGCCTTGTCCGTCTCACTCGGATAGTTTGAGATGGGGGGCAAGTGACCGTACAGCTGCCTCCTCTTGGGGTGCTGCTTCCACGACTTGTTCAAGACTGCACGCAGCATTCTTGTGCAGCTTCCATCTAGCTTATTCCCAAGACGCTTCGTTAAGGTCCAAGTGGTGCAGCCATATAGAAGCACTGATACAACCACAGCCTGGAAGAACCGTCGCTTTAGCTTGTCAGGGAGATCGGACCTCCATATGACTGATAATTTGTTTGTGGCCGACCATGCCTTTGCTATTTGTGTATTAACATCGCTCTCTGTGAATGAGATATTACTACCTAAGTACGTGAATTGTTCTACTGGCTTGAGTGGCGTGCCGTTGAGTGTGGAGATGTTTCCTTTCTTTTTGAAGCTTATGAACTCCGTTTTACTGGAGTTCACATAGAGGCCGATATTTTCTGCTGCCTCCTCCAAGCTATGTAGTAGTGACTCGGCCTGTGCTGGTGTATCTGCAAGAAGTGCAAGGTCATCAGCATAGTCTGCATCTATGACTGTTTGTGCGGGATATCGCCTGCTTCTTGCCTTTTTCAGTGTGAAACCTTTTTCTTTTATGGTATCTAATGATGTTCTGAGTACGTATTCTAGGCATATTATAAATATATATGGTGCCAATGTATCTCCTTGTAGAATGGAAACTCCCGAAGTAGCCTAGCCCTAGCCCTAGCCCTAGCCCTAACCCTATAAATACAGAATAGAGATCATTAGAACCACATTTTACGTATGAATAAATTAGATTACGGAAACTTCCGAAGTAGCCTATCCCTAACACTAACCCATTCACTAACCCGAACTCTAAAACTAATCCTAACCCTTACGCTAACCCTAACCTCAGCGTCTCAAAGGTTTCGGGTGTAATGAATGATGATCTAATGATATTACATCTTGTGCGCTATTCTGCATTAGTACCAATATTTTCTTTATAGGTAAACTAATGATATTATCTCTTGCGTGCTATTTTGCATTAGTATCCATGCTTTTTATACGTAATTTAATCATATTATCTCTTGTGCGATTCTGCTTCAATACCAATGCTTTTTATACGTAATTCCATGAAACTATGACTTGCGCGCTATTCAGTATTAGTACTAATGCTTTGTAAACGTAATCTAACGATACATTTTTCTAGCCATCATCGCTAATCATAACAGAAGAGACCGACAAGACATCTGTTGTTGCTGATTCAAATATAAAAACCGGCATTTTTACATTCATCTGGGTTCAGCCAAATATTTCAAGGCTGCAAATGGCTAGAGTAACTCTTAGATAAAGAATTTTAAGTGGAACATATGATACAACTCGTCTGCGCTTCTGAAAAATACTCAAGGGTTAAAAATAAACATCGATGCTAAAACAAACCAAAAAAACAAAAAATAATAAAAATACCAGCTTCACAGTCAATTTTTTAAAAAGTTAAAAACTTATGCTTCATCCAAGAATAAATTATTTTCTTTTTTTTCTTCTTCAACCTCATTTTTTCTTTTTTTTTTTTTTTTTTCTGGGAAAATTTTATTTTTTTCTAGAAAGACAACAGATTTATTAAATCTTTATTAAAGTGCCATTTTTGCCGGAAGATAAGACGCATTAAGTCTTCAAATTTGCTGAACTAAGAATGACAGTTTGATCATTCAAAGTTTGTATCATAAATCTATCTATTCATATATAAATGGCTGTTATGTGTATCTGTATGTCCGGAGGAAACTTTAAAAATAAAACAATTAACGACAATGTAAATATATATATATACATATTAAATATAACCAGGGCTTGGTTTTTGAGCAAAAATAATAGAGATTTGATTTATATTCGTGAAGATAATTAAAAAATAAAATTTAAATGGTAACAGCATGGATTTTTTCATTTAATATTTTAGATAGTAGACATTAACATTTCTTTTTAGAGTAGCTGGATCAATGCAAGGTCTATTTCTTTTATATAGGAATTTAAATGGGGCATCCCACGAGGATTCAACTCACGATTCAGTAATAATGAATCTGCGGCACTAACTTAAAAAAATCCCCCTGTACCCAGGTGATGCCGGTAGCCGCTGCTAGTACATATATAAAGGGCAATTGTGTATATGTGTATGTCCGGAGGAAACTTTGAAAATAAAACAATTAATGACAAAGTAAATATATATATATATATATATATATATATATATATATATATATATATATATATATATATATATATATATATATATATATATACATTCGCTATCACCAGGGTTTGGTTTTTGAGCAAAATAATGAAGATTTTACTTATATTTGGGAAGATATTTAAAAATTCAAATTTGAAATGTAACAGAAGGGAAAGTCATTTGCTTGTTATTTTGTTTATCTTTTTCTTTTTTTTTTGTATTTTTTTTTTTTTTTCGCTTTGAAATCTAATATTAATTGGTTGAATTAATTGCATCATTTATATATTATTTTTAAAAAATTGTAAATCATTGAATGGACATTTCTTACTATATTGTTATATATTTCCGTGGGGATTTTTATGGGGCAACCAGCAAGGATCTCACTCGCGATAACTAATAATGGATCTGCGAGACTAACTTAAAAAATCCCCCCTCTACCCAGGCGACGCCGGATGGCCGTTTCTAGTATAAGATAAAGGGCATTTGTTATGAAATTTTATATGTGGATATTAAAAATGCTTTATTTCAATAAGGACAACATTTTGTAGCAACGATAAGCAAAATATTGTAAAATAATGAAAATGAAATGAGGTAAGAATAAAGACAAAGAATATCAAGTGAAAGTTTTCTCGCTCTAAACAGACTTTTTGTCAGTCTAGAGATTTTGTAGATTTCTTTGTTATTGAATTCCAAAGAACATCCTCTATGCGGAACTTTCATCTGACAAGAGAGATTGGTCGCTCCCAGCTGCTATTTAAGGATGTCTGTAAGTATGATCTCAAGTGCTTTCACATCACCCCTGCCAGCTGGGAAAATTTGGCTCAAGACCGTGGCAGGCTCTCCGTCGCAGACTATTCACGTCTGGGGTCACTTTGGCGTAACACCATCAAGCCAAGAGGTCCAGGAGAATACTAAGTGATAAAGTGTGAAAACTTTCCCTTAAAATTCTTTTTCTGCAAAATGTTGTCTTGTTGAGATAAAGCAATTTTTAAAGTCCACATGTTAAATGTCACAACTTAAAAAAACCTTTAAAGGTGAATGAATTGAACCCGATTAAATAATTTCTCTACATTTACTTAGGGAAATTCTGGCCTCAATATTTCGTATTTTTACAATGCCAATAAACCCTATACAATTTCCGCCCTGTCAGTTGCGGATGTAGAATACACCGACTGCACCTCTGCAAAAAGTTACCTCCCCCCCCCCCAATGGGTCGACCTTTGGTTATGGGTGGCAACCCGTGAGGCTTAAGGATAGAACTCTAGTGACTGAGCAGTCCATGACATGCACCACTCCACTTTGGCTGTTATTTAGGCTAGACACGGGCACTAGCAGTGTCCCCTATCAATCAGCTGGTCACGTCAAGTCCTAGTACTTATATGATTAGCCCAATCCAATTGCCCTTATGGCAAACACCAACCCCCTTTTTTATAAAATATGAGTTAGAAGGCGGAGGCTGAGGTATGGCATGGGTATAACGTTAAACTACATCTATCAATATTGGAGCTCTGGAGAGTGTGGAGTACCCCTTCAATGCTATTACTCCCAGTTCCACTTTGACCATGAGTTTTAGCAACTGTTAGGGTCCCATTGATAATATATGTTTCTTAACAGACAAATGAAAATAAACCATCATTTTTGGCAAAGAATTTTTTGAAAAAAAAACAACTTTTAAAATACCTTGTAAAAGCGCCGTCTGCCTGCAGGCCACACCTGTGCTTACCGAGGGCCGCACGTTTGACATGTCTGGCATAGAGTACCTGCTGTTGCTTAAGTATTGACAGGCTCATTGCTGCTTAACTTTTTTGATCGAGCGGGTAACAGGTACTTTCAGCGTGAATAGTGCTTCTGACATTTGAAAAAAAAGTCTTTGTATTCAATTGTGTGTGCCATAATATTTTTGTTTTGAAATACCCGAGAAGTTTAGAAATTGTTGAGAGATTTTGACATTTTACAACAAGAGCAACGTTTCGAATTTCGGTTCTGTCATGTGTCACATGACTTTGAAAGTATTTCTCACTCTCAAACCCCTAATCTGCTGTTTGAGACTTTCAGTTCATTACTTCAACTCACCACATATTTTTTTGTCTTGTGGTTCATTTTGATATTTAAAGAAATCTTCACGAACCGGCAAACCCCAAGATGAAGTTGTAATTTAAGAAGAATCTTTATTTCTTCTTCTGAATTCCTTGGGTGTCATTCTCATTCCCCATTGTAGAATGTTTCACAAATAAATTGCAACTAATGGAATGATAACGTTCTTTGTTCACTGACTCATGACGAGTTAAAACGAGGCGGAGTTCTATAAAGAATTGCGATTCGGAGAAACCACGACAAACTTTTGATATATATTCTTTTTATGTGTGCGATGTGATGTAGTGTGTGTGTGTGGCTTCACACATCCTATATTTTCTATTCAGTTGCGTCTTATCTATTTTCGCTTTGATATAATTCGTCCTTATTGAGGTTTCTCCTTCTTAACCAAATGCAGGGTTAGGGTTAGATATTCTCCTGTGAAATATCTCCAGTTTATCACTTGGAGTCTCCATAATTGTTTTTCTTCCAATTTCTCTTTTCTAGTTTCTGTCGTGTTTCTGTTTATGTATATTTTGCAATTGCTGTTACTAGCTGCTGTAATTAATGTTTCTTTGCACTTTTTGGCGTATATCCTTGAATCGTCGCATATAACCAATCCTCAACACTGGCGAGACGGCATCCTCCTTTTCTTGATACATATCGTCTATCATCTCTCGGGTGTTATGCCTTGTGCATTATCAATTTCTCCTCATGTCTCCAGGAATCTTCTGAGTATTCTAGCTGATCTTAACAGTGCTGTTGTTTGGATAGTCTCAATTCTTCTTTGGATTTCCAATTCTCCCAGACTCTTTTTCAAACCTTTGCGAACCGTTCTAAGGGCCCCAATTACAATTGGTACGGCGGTCTTTACCTTCATGTTTCACAGTTTTTTGTTTTCAGTTCTCTTGGCAGGTTCAAGTATTTATCTATCTTTTCGTTTTCTTTCACCTTCACCTTGTGATCCGCTAGGACGGCAAAATACACGAGATGACAAGTTTTCTTCTTGTTAATAACTTTAGGTCTGGTCTCTTAGCCGGGATTATGTGGCCGTCTGTAGCTCAAAGTCTCAAAGAATTTTATGTGTCTAATTTTTTTTTTTGGAGGGACAGATTCCTTTTTGGGCATACACCATTTAGTAGAATGGTGAAAATTGAATTTCTTGCACAACTCCCAGTGGATCACCTTACCCACTCAGTCGTGCCTAGTCTTGTTCTCTCTTTGTGCTAGTTTGCCGCATTCACTTGTTATATGATCAACCGTTTCGTCTTTGTTTCCACACATTCTACACTTTCTATTCTATTGCATCTTATCAATTTTTGGTTAGTTATAGTTTGCTGTTATGGCATTGTCTTGTGCTGTAAATATGAAAGATGCAGTTTATCTCTTCTTTCTTTCTTTCTTTTTTCTTTCTTTTTTTCTTCTTTCTTTTTTCCCTTTCTTCTTGTAAGTCGTTCGAAAGTGTTTCAATTGCAAAAATAGAATATATCATTCCATTTCCCACAACAGATTACAGTTGTGATGATGATGATGTTAATGGAGATGTGATGATGATCGCTTGATGATCGTACAAGTCAATCAAATAATAACAAGCGTTTCCTTGAACAAAACGGGTTATGTTGGGTTGGATTTTATGGCATGTCAATGCTTGTTGGATTATTTTATACCGAAGACGTTTTGTTCTATTTATTTTTGATGAATATTCAACATTTATTACCGACTCAATTTTTCTTTTCAAAATCATTTTTTTAACTCATTTTTTTCTATTTAACCCATAGATGGGACCCTAACATGTACTACCACTCCGGGTCAGAGTGGATTTGGGAGTAATGGTGATTTTCCAGTGCTCCAGAATTGGAACATCTCCATCAGAGTTTAACGTCATACCCAAGACGTGAAGACCCTCGACCACTGCCTTCTAGTTATAAAAATTGTGATTAGTTTGAGGATGTTCGTTCTGTTGACACATCTCACCGGTTTCTTTACTCTGACTGAAACCCTAACCCTCTTGTGTCCTGGACTGTGGCTTCCAGGTTCGATACCGGTCTCCGCCAACTCAACACATGAGTAGCACAGATTAGGTAGTCTGTGTGGTAGAGGAAGTGTTGACGATTGGTCTGGCGCTCCACCTCAGCCAAAACAATCTCTCTGGTCTAGCGCTAGCAAAAAGGGGACAGATTCCCTCGCTGTTCGGCCGATACTGACAATAGACCACTCCGCCAAGTTTACTTACTTTACATGTGTGTGTGTGTGTGTGTGTGTGTGTGTGTGTGTGTATGTATGTGTGTGTGTGTGTGTGTGTGTGTGTGTGTGTGTGTGTGTGTGTGTTATATAAGCAGATTTTGTTAAGTGCTGCAGAATATTTCTTCTTTATGATCTTCAAGTGTAAACGTTCAGATCTTTTTGTTCTTTTCCGTATATCGTGATCCAGATGAGAAAGTGTTCTATATTGCATTCCATCTTTTAAAACAACAAGAAGACTTAAACGTTTACACTTGAAGATCATAAAAAAGAAATATTCCGTGACGTTTAACAAAACCTGCTTAACTTGTTGGCAAAATATGCACACACACACTATATATATATATCGGGAGTCCACGTATGCTTCTTTGTTGGTATATCTGTTGAGTATAATTTTCAGTGTATATATATATATATATATATATATATATATATATATATATATATATATATATATATATGGGGGAATAATTTTGAGGTTTTAAGGCGAAACATGAGGGAAATTTGTAAAATAAATGAGAAACTGGGTTGGATATTATGTACTAAGTTCTATTTATTATTCCAATGTTTCGAAAGATTTCATCTTTCTTTTACAAGGATTATATATACACAAGGATATATTTTATAAATATATATATATATATATATATATATATATATATATATATATATATATATATATTGGGAGAATATGTGCTTAATTGAAGTCGTGCCTAATTTTGAAAATTAATTAATTGATAATTAATTAATTAGGCGGGCTTACCTATTCAAATGTAAGGCTAAACAAATCGAGAAAAATCAATTTTTGTATGTACATTAGGCGGGCATAACAGATATGCACACCTAATTCATTAATTATCAGCTAATTAATTTTCAAAATTAGGTATGACTTTAATTAAGCACATAGTCTCCCAATATATATATATATATATATATATATATGGTTTTTTGGGCATAGAAAATCTGTGTTTACGTGGTATCACTTATCAACAGGCTCTTCTTTGGCATACCTTTTAGCCATTTCAGTAAACTATGTTTACAATTCCAGTAGTTCAACTTCATAACAATATAAAATATACGAGATCATGAAATCTGACTAACTAACGCTAAATAAACACCGTATCTATTTCCGAGTAACCTATGAATTCGACTTAAATATTTATGGATCTCGTTCGTAAACAGAGGGCTGCCATTATATATATATATATATATATATATATATTATATATATATATATATATATTGTGTGTGTGTGTGTGTGTGTGTGTGTGTGTGTGTGTCTGGTGAAGGAAATATATTTATTCCATCTGTGTATCTTTAGCAGACCAGACCTATTATTTTCGATGTATTAGCATAGACTTATATGTGTTCATTTCTTTTACTTTTACCCTTTTTTTGATTATTTTCTTTTATTATTTTGTTTATTAGGAGCCTATTTTCTATCTTCGAGTTTCTCCTTCTTTATGCAGACAGGTAGATAAATTGTGGGAGAGAAAAAAACGGGTGGGTAAGCGATAAAGATCAGGATGTTTTCTTTTTTTTTTTTTTTTTTTTTCGTCAGTCAGTATTTCCCCTGACACAAATGCCACGTTTCAAATTCTTATTCCTCAAAGGAGGAATCCTTTTTATTTATTTATTTATTTATTGTTTGTTTGTTTCCAATTAACCTTGACAGTCAGAACGTTAATGTATTTATAAATCTACGACACAACTAATATGAACAATTATCTTTGGCATTCGTTTCTGGCCCAACAAAAAAGACGACAAATTTGTCGTCTTCCAAGATTCTGTTTCAAATCAAAAGTCAGATCAGATTTCAACCGACAAATTTCCATCTCCGATATTCGCCATTTTTTCTTTAGATTGGCACCATCAATACATATATAAACGGCAGTTGGGTTGTATGTCTCTATGAATCTATGTCTATATATTTTGAAACAAACGATTCAAAGAGGAAAGACGTTGATTTTTGGGACTCTTAAGAAAGAAAATATTCTCTCAACTGACAACAACGAAATACATTTTGAAACAAACAATTCAGTGTTGAAAGACATTGATTTTTGGGACTAAGATTCTTAAATCAAAAGCTAAGGGTGAGGTAACCCTGACAAAACCCTCCAGAGGAGCTTAGGCCCTGTCAACTGTAGCACACATGACCCACTAGTGTGTAGAATACGCTCTTGTGCCCAGCAACCTATGTCCCAGTCATTATAGGTAAATAACGTAAGGGGTCTGAAATATTCATCCTTTGGAACTGTAAATGCAAGATAATTATCTCCCTTGTTTTGTTCGGCCATCCTATTGCATGGGTACAGGCACCGTTTGACACCGGTAAAAGTCACATGTTTGCGTGGCGCTGGGTTTGAATTCTTTTAGCAGCAGGATTTGAGGCGACAAGAAGGTAGATACATGCTTGGAACTTTTCCTCCTCTTTTTCGATTTTAGTAGTTGTATATTAGAGAAACTACATAGCCCTTTGTATTCTATTGTACTTTCACGTTGAAGACCAGTTGCGAAACAGGAGGATAGGTGACAACTCCCGTATTTACCTAAATAAAAACGTCTTCATCAGTCGGACTCTGTCATTACTCATTTCCTAGCTGGGGCGGCCGTCATAGGAACACTTCGTGTTTTGTCTATATTTTCTACAAACACACGCACTCACACACACACACACACACACACACACACACACAGATATATATATATATATATATATATATAGGTGATGTACAGTTTCCCTGGGAAGGGTCTCAAAACCTACCTTCTGTCGATTAACTGGTCTTTTGTAGGACTGGCACGGCGATTGGTATCTTTCTCTACAACGTCACATACATAATAATCTTTATGTTTAGCAACTCCACATAGGCATCTGAGGGTCCTCCAACAATTTTCTGTAGGTATTCTGCTGTACGAACGCAATCAGATAGTGTGTTATGTTACTTTCTTCTAGCCACAACCTCGTAGTCTCCATTGCAATTCTCCAGTTCATGCCTATTTTTTTTTACAGTGTTCTGGGAGCATTGGGCAGCAACCATATCTCCTTATTTTGATGATCATCATGATATAAGTTATTCTCTTCCATGGTTCAGGTGGGTTCCAGTTATCCATTCTATCTGTCATCACGTATATGAATGAAGAAGGGTCCACGCTTTTAAATGATGTTTAGTGTGCGTCAATACCTCCAACCTACGGAGAAAATATTTTTTATACTGTGGTATATCCATAGGTCCCGCTAGTTTATATGATGATAATTGTGTTCCTACGAAATATGACCGTTGTCCTCTTGCAATACCCCCATACAAATGACCCTGTCCAAATGAGTGTCGTCACTTCAGCTAAATAATGGACCATTCCGTTTTTATTATAAAGAAAGATAAGGAAGAAATAGGACATACAACACTGAAAAAATATAATAAAAAAAAATATGGGGAATATAGAGAGTAATAAGAGCGCGGAAGCGATAACGCTAATTTGTTTTAATCGAACAATATGAAAAAATGAAAAGATGGATAGAAAGAAAAAAGAGTTAGAGAGTGTAAAGAGTTTTTACATATTGAAATATTTAGCGATAGCACTTAAGTAAACATATCAAACGCAGTAATAGTTAAATCACCATACTGTGGTATATCCACAGGTCCTGCTTGTTTTTATTAATACTGATACAAACATGTAGATTATCAGATAGCTCAAAATTTTTGTGAGTCCTCGTGCGTTTAGGTTAGAGTACTCAGTATCAAATATGATAAGTGTGTGTGTGTGTGTGTGTGTGTGTGTGTGTGATTTTTAAAAGACAATGAAAATACACAACACACACATTTCGTCTGGTCTCCCGCATTTTAGGACAAACAAAAAACAATCGCAGCGCAAAAATCAACGCAGTGAATATTTCATGTTGAGTGCCAAGAGATTAACTTACAGCCCGAAGCAGCTTTTGGCTTTTTGGATGCGCGTGTCTCGAGATTTTGGGAAGACAGCCAATCTATACATTGTTTCCAGTGCTTAAGAATCGACATTACACAAATAGCAAAAAAAAAACTGTGGATATTTTGACAATCGAGAAAGCAAGACAAACTTATTTGGAGTCCATTCTATGACAATGATTTTTCGGAACCTATAGCCATTATGATGGAGATGTTTGGTGTAATGGTTAGAGTCGTAAGAAATGAGCTCGTCGAGCCGAGTTCAAATCTTGGACGAGACTGTTTACATTTCACAGTGCTAATACTATTGGGAAAGGTATGCATCTAACTACTCTCCATCTAGCTATGCGCAAATAGTAAGCCAGACTGGGCTTTTAACTTTGGTTAGGTAACCAGTCTAGGAGAAGAAAAACTTTGAATTCAAACCTGTTAAACTCCGCTTAAGAAATTGACCTTGTGTGACATCCTGCTCGTGCAGAGGGTTTGGTATATATATATATATAGGTACAAGTGATAACCTACTTGAGTTTCACCATAAGGATCTCTCCACCCACGGCCAACAGGTGACCCCATTGGGGGGGGGGGTCTTACCCCTGTGCGAGAAAATAAGTCAACTTACCCAATGTGAACAAACCTGAAAGCAGCGGTAAGATTAGCCGCCCAAGAAAAGGAGAGAAAGAAGGGGGAGGTACATACAACTGGAACACCAGAAGAAGGGGGAGGGGGAGAACGAAAGAAGACCCAGCGGACATGTTGACCTCCATTGTTACCCTAACCAATCCGCCAAACACATACACCAAATTATCCATCCTAAATTAATTTTTGAACAAAACAAAAAAAAAAAAAAAAACAGCAACAAATCTTTCCCAACTGCAATTTGAACTTGTTTCATCCGTATCCGTTACCAATTGAAAAAACAAAAACAAAAAACCTCTCTCCCACCTCTCATATAATGAAACCCCTACCACTGACGTCAACTTATAAACTAGTTTTTAAAAAAGAGCGGGGTCCTTCAACTGAAAAATTGAATGAAGGTGTATCACGTCAATATTTTTAAAACTGCATTTAGTGGTGAAGTTCCGATTCTGGAGTTGAGTGTGGTGTACTTCTTCATCACCATTACTCCCAGGTCCACCCTAACCCGGAGTTGTGGTATCTGTTAGGGTCCCATTTATGTGTTGAATAAAAAAAAATAGTTTAAAAAATGTGTTTGAAAAAAATGAGTTAAAAAAAAGAATGAGTTTTTAAAAATTTGGAATACCCATCAAGAATGAATAAAACATAATATCTTCGGCATAAAATAACCCATCAAGGGTTGACATGCCGTAAAATCCAAAAAACCAAGCATTGAATCTAAATATTTCGTATTGGTTTTAGATTTCCTCTTATCTCCCATCCGGGGACTTTTAAAACAAAAGTAAATAAAAATAAGATCTCTCGTCTGCTGACTCGTTCCTGTACTGGCGGCTGGGACCGTAGAATACGCTGACTGCACCTCTTCATGGGAGTAAGACCCCCTCCCCCATTATGTTGGCCGTGGGTAGCGACTCATGATGCTTAAGTGCAGAATCCTGTTGGCTGAACATTTATGACACGCTACACTTCACTTGGAGCCGGGTGGTCGATGTCTCCTCTGGTCAATTGGATGGCCAAGGCCTTGCACCCATATTTTCTCCTGATTGTCTCGACTGTATTACTATGACAAACACCCAACTCTTTTTATCATATATATATTTACCAACCCCTCCGCACGAGCAGGATGTGACACAAGGTCAATTTCTTAAGCGGAGTTTAACAGGTTTGAATTCAGAATTTTCCTTCTCCTAGACCAGTTACTTAACCAAGGTTAAAGAGCCTAGTCTGCCCAACTATTTACCCATAGCTGGAGGTAGAGTAGCATTCATACCTTTCCCAAGGGCATTAGCGCTAAGTGAAATGCAATTACCACATCCAGGAGTTGAACTCGGGGTAACGAGTCCATTTCCCATGACTTGAACCATTACACCACGCGCTTCCATCATATATGTTTTAGAAAGAGTTGACTGAGGATTTTAGTGTCCTAGGCATGACGTTAACTTGCATCTTATGTTGAGCTCTGGAGAGTGTGGAGTACCCCTTCACAGCCATTACTCCCGGGATCACCCTAGGACCCA
>CM042140.1:146529471-146559471 GCA_023376005.1 Doryteuthis pealeii
TTTGTGTTAAATCTGTGTTATTTTTTATATTACTTGCATTCATAATAAAACATATTTACAGGGCCGGTAAAATAAGCATAAAAGCAGGTTTGTCTATTTTATTGGAACCGGCAAAATAACCCTTTCTTGACTAAACGTTAATACCTCCACTGTACTGCTGCTACTTTTTTTTACTTTTTCAATTATTAATTGTTTCCAAAAATTTAATACGTGCTCCATAATAATGGGCCACTCACTGAAAGACTTAACTCACAACATTGTGACTAATCGTTGGTCTTTAATCAAATTTCCGATTTATTTTAAGATTAGGTTAATCTTGTAATAATGATACGACCAATAAGAATAAAACTAGCGATACGATTAGTAACCAACAGGATATCCTGTGTATATACCACAGTATGATTATTTAATTATTACAACGTTTGATATGTTTACTTAAGAGCTACTGCTAAATAGTTCAATGTGTAAAAAGTATGATTTTCCTATAACTCTCTCACTCTTTTTTTTCCTTCTTTTCTTTTCATCTTTTCATTATGTTCGATTGAAACAAATTAGCGTTATCGCTTCCACACGCTCACCCACTCTTTCTTTCTTTCTTTTTTCTGATATTTTTCTGTGTAGCATGTACCTTTTCTTCCCTTTTTTATAATGGTCCATTATTTAGCTGAGATGACGACACTCATAAGAAATAAATAAAGAGTAGGGGGAAGGTAGATGGCTGAACGCGCGGAAGCAATAACGCTAATCTATTTCAATTGAACATAATGAAAAGATGAAAATAAGGTGAAAGAGTTAAACCAAGATTATTATTCTTTTTAAATATTGAACTATATAGCAATAGCTCTTTAGTACAGATATAAAACGTTGTAATGATTAAATTATCATACTGTTCTATATCCATGGGTCCTGCTAGTAATAAAAAAAGTTTCCGAGAATAAAGAAGGGAATTCAAATTTCGCCGAAGTCTTATTTTGTATATCTTCCCTGCTTATTTGACGGTTGCTATAAAAACATTGCGATAAAATTAATAGAAATAGGTATCTACCCAACCCATTCCCCACGGAATGTGACATAATTTTGCAAGTAGAGGCTATTTAGTGAGGATCGCTATTCGGTAGTACTAGATCTGCTAGACTAATTTGCTAACCATAACACAACGATGAAACGTCCCAGGTATTTATCCAAACGGTTTTCCGCGGGTAGGGTGTGATATATGGTCACATTTATGGGGTATCCAGCGAGAATCGAACTCGCTATTCAGTAGTAATGGATCTGCTTGACTAATTTGTTAACCATTACACAACGCTGGAATGTCCCAAGTATTTACCTAACCCATTTCCCACGGGAAAGGGAGTGATAAAAAGCTGCAAGTATAGGGTATCCAACGAGGATTGAACATATTATCCAGCAGTAATGGATCTGCGAAACCAAATCGTTAACCATCACACCACGATGGAATGCCGAAGGTTTTTACCCAAATAAATCACAAGTATGTGATCCGTTTTCATAATCATCATCATCATGGACAGCACGAATTCCCTTCATTTTCTCTCTCTCTCTCTCTCTCTCTCTCTCTCTCTCTCTCTCTCTCTCTCTCTCTCTCTCTCTCTATTTCTATCCATCCGTTCCTATTAGTCATCGCATCTTGGCAAGTCCTTTAGACGGCAGCAAGTGTCCGTACAGAGCTGATAAATATAGTTATTTGCTGGTTGACCAACACTTTTGTGTCCATGTGTAGTAGACCATATGAGAAGGCCGCTTATGAGTTCGTATTTGATTTTGGATAGAAAATCGAATGTACCATGTGATGAAAATTCTATTCAGAATAACATCATTCTGATGTAACATGAAATGAGCGCGAAAAACTCTGTTTAGCAATTACAGATTCATCAGTCTTTTAAAAAAAAGTGTCAACAACGAACGGACGTTCTGCCCCGGTCCAAGTGATGATTGTAATTGATCCTATCTGAAAAGAAATGATAAAGAGACATTAGTTAGATGGAGCTACCATTACAACTTGCCTAAGTTCACTTGCACCACACAGGTGACAGTATAAAATATGGGAGGTATTTCCGTCGCACCCTTTATAACTTATTTGGCACTTCTATGTAATATAAACATTGCAGAAGTTGTAATGAAATATTTTATGGCAACTATTCAGGATAGACACGACTCTCTGTCCTTGTTTGGCCATCGATCTGGATGGAGGGTAATTTTGAAATGAAACCTGATATCTTGCGGTCATACCCAAAGGTTTCAAGAGTAAACTAGGACAAAAACTGGAAGTCCTATAAATAGTTTCTTATTGAAGATCTGGGAAATGGAATTTTACAGGGTGATTGTAAAGTAACTCCCGATTTCAAAAATCTTATGATTTAGTTCTCAATGATTATTTTACAAAAAATGAATATGAAATGAATACACATTAAGTGGAGCTTTATTTTAAATTCTATATGGGAACCAATATTCGCCTCTAGCCTCTCAAGCCGCTTGAGAATCGCATCACTGATCTTTCCCAGGAACTCTTGAGGAATGGTAGAAATAAATTCTCATGTTCGTCCTTCAAGTTCTTCCAAAGTCGTTGGTTTCGTAGAGTAGACTTGCTCCTTCAACCAACCCCCACCCCCCAAAGAAAACAAATCGCAGGTTGTTAAATCAGGGCTTCTAGCTGGCCACTGATGCGGACCATGTCTACCATCCATCTCCGAAGAAAATGGTTATTCAGCCATTCATGAACAACAATAGTAAAATGTGGAGGAGCATTATCTTGCATAAAAATCGAGTTTTCAATATTCTCCCAACTATTGACATAACTCCATATAAAAATGATAAACAGTTTAAAATAGGGAGTTACATTTCAGTCACCCTGAATATATATATATATATATATATATATATATATATATATATATATATATATATATATATATATATATAATCATCGTGTATTTCAGGTAATGAAGAAATTCTTATAATACAAATGTTATGAGAGCCAATCAATAAATAAGGGAATTTTAAAAATATTTTTCAGATTTTTTTCCATAAATATAACCTCTGCATTATTTGGAATTTGTTTATAACAAAAATCATTCTAATCTCGCAAAAATATTTGTTTTGAGATAATTCAAAATGGTGGCAAAAGTTGATTATTTTTGTTCGTAAATCTTTTTTGCAATAATCGTTTTGTAATATTGATAAACATTGTACAGAGAGATGTGCACAGGGAGATGCATAGAACACTTTATGCTAAAACTTATAATATTCTTTTACAAAATGAATTCATTATAAGGAATCACACCGAACGAGTATCTCATTAATGCAACGAAAAATGAATCTGATTCTCTTGTCTATCGTTTAACTATCTATTGAGCCTTAATTCAAAAAACTAGACCAGGAATTCTAACAAAAATAGTAATTTACTCAGATTACTTATTTAGACACAAGGCCAGAAGTATTGAGCACTCAGTTATTGGTTTTTCTTAGAATGGTCTTCTAACCTCATTGACCATTCCACAACCTGAAATGCTGAGTAACAGAAAATATCATTTATAAAAGTAGTAGCAAGTAAGGCGGAGTGGCCTATTGTCGGTATCAGCGAGGGAGTCTATACCCCTTTTCGCTAGCGCCAGAACAGGGATATTGTTTTTATGTCTGAGGTGGAGTATCACACCTACCATCCGCTCCCCACTCTACCGTACAGATCAGATTACCTAATCTGTGCTACTTATACCCTGAGTTGGCTGGGGTCGGTATTAAACTCGGAACGTTGCAAATCCTAAGCAGGTACTCTACCGACAAGTAAGTGATATCGACTAATAACCCGACATATGATCAAATACAAATATCTTCGTTAGCGCTAGACCAGGGAGATTGTTTTCCTGACGTTGTGTGCCACACTTTATTCGGTGCTGGGTTGACAGGGACTGGTATCGAACACGGAACCTTGCGATTCCAAGACAAATGCTCTACCCACTGAGCTAAACCGACCTGATATCATCGAATGGACGTTGAGGAAGCGCAGAAAGTAGTTACAGGGTTAACAAAATGTCCTATACCGGAAATCGAGCAGGCATAAATCCCATGTACTGGAGAGGAAGTCTTAGCCGGAGAAGGCGACGAGACTTTTGCTGATCGAGAAGGATTGACTGACGGTAGAGACTCTAGCTAGGGTTAGAATTTTCAATTAGCAGAACATTTTTCTAGTCCAGACAACTATTTTTCTGAATTTTTAAGATGAGGCTTGATAATTAGTATTATTTGGATTATTCGGACTATTGTCCTCATCTTTATTGTTATCTGTACAACGTTTCGGCCAATGTGACTTCCGACCTTCTTCAGGTATTTTTTTGTCGAACTCGCAAAGCTTCTCATCGAACTCGGGAGCCTTCATGTCGTAATCGGGAGCTCGAAGAGAAGGTTCCCAAGTCCGAGAAGGTTCCAGAGTTCAACAATAAATTTCTTAAGAAGGCTGGAGGGCACATCGGCTGAAACGTCCCTCTAACCACCCAATCAGTCTCTGAAATGTTCTTTTTGATTAACCTATCACCAGTAGACGATAACTTCAGTAATTTTTTCTCTAGTAGAAAACGTATTAGTAATATTATTGTAGTAGCTGAAGTAGGAAGGGAGGTTGAAAGGTTCTCGGTCCAACTAGAAAGAGGGTGATCTTTTTCATGGGAGGGTTAAGGAAACTAGAGTGACAAATGTGCCATTGTGGGATGAATGTATGGAATAATGTGTTTTATGAATTTAGATCATTTCCTTCTTAGTAAAGCCTACAACCGTTTAGCACTTTTTCGTAATTGATAAAGGAAATAAAGATGATAGGCATAAAAATTGCCGAATTGGAACAGATATTTTTACATGTATGATATTGTGAGTTTTTAATATCTAAAAAGTCATTTGTCTTCTTGTGAAATCGGAATTTTCTTCTTTTTTACGTTGAATGCCAAGAAATTTAATTGTGTAGTTAAACCTGTTTTTCACTGGGGATAAAATGATACGTTTGATCTAACCCTTTTTTGTGTTGATTGCCAAGAATCAGCTACGGCGCGGGACATACCAAACACCCTACACTGTCAAGCATTTTCTCATGGAGTGTAGAGTTTTTCTCCAACCAGAAATAAATATTTCAACGTAAATAGTATAAGGGATCTGTTTGAGAATACTAACATGGATGATATTTGATCCTTCTTGAGAGAAATAAAAATATATCGAAAATTATGAATCGGATAAAAAATAATTCCACAAAATGCATCTACGTAATTCACTTGTAAAGGAAATTTGAGTACCAATTTATATTTCATCACTGTAATAATTTCTGGCTTTAAATAACCCACAGAGTTGATATTCCGTTAAATAACCCAATTCGAACCAAACCAAACCAAATGAAGTTAAAAAAAAATTGATGAGAAAATCTAACAATTTCAGTATTTAAACCAGGGAATGTTGTCATTTTATTTTATAAAAAATGAAATTAAATGTCGAAATTATAACTAAAGATCAAATTAAAAATATCCTTCCCCACCCCCACCATCATTGCGAAACCGAGGATTTTTCAGTGCATTTTTGTCTACAATCTTTGATGTGATTTCCTCAAAAATTGGTACAAGTTCAAGATTTAACTTTTGGTATAAGTACTTAAAAGACTAATACACAACTTTCGCTGTTTCATGTAATTTGCTTTAAAAAAAATGAAAAATCGACCTACCTTAATACATACGTAAGTACGAGGAAGAAGAAAAATCTGCCCCGATACAAAGTTATTTTTTAATGCTATCGAGCACAAACAGCAGCTGAGTTCGAACCTCTACCCTCATTATTTAACCTCAGCTGCATACTAAAATTTTGCGTGTGAGATTTGTCAGCAAATGAGAAGGAGGGGGGGGGATTCAAGTCAAATAGTAGAAACTAAACAAGAAATGTTAGTGGGGCGGCTGTTGTAGTAATTATAGTAGTTAAATGAGTATTGGTAGCAAAACAGATGTTGAAAGAATTGTCAGGAAAACTGAAACTAATAATAATAATAATAATAATAATAATAATAATAATAATAATAATGGTGTAAAAACTCACAAGGAGTGATATGATGATGATGATGATAATAATAATAATAATAATAATAATAATAATAATAATAATCTTTGTTTTGGCAAGCATTACAACAGTAGGGTTTTCTTATACTACTTACAAAGGTGCACAAGTCTCTTAGGGGTGCACCTTTCCCGCCCCTTTCCCCCATCTATTCCCTTTTTATCCCTCATCTGCATCCCCTCTCTCCCTCTCTCTCTCTCTCTCTCTCTCTCTCTCTCTCTCTCTCTCTCTTCTCTCTCTCTCTCTTCTACCTTTCTCTGATTTCTCTATTCCCCCCCCGCTTTCTCCTCTCTCTTTAATTATTTCCTCTTACTTAGCTATCTATCACCTCTCTCTCTCTCTCTCTCTCTCTCTCTCTCTCTCTCTCTCATTTTCTAACTGCTTCTATTTCCTATCTCTCTCATTCTTTCTTGCTCATTTTCTCTTTCCTCTACCCCCCCAAGCTCTCACCTTCTTTTAATATTTGTTTCCTCTCTCTCTCTCTCTCTCTCTCTCTCTCTCTTTCTTCTCTCTTTCACTCTTTCGTTTTATCTTCCTGAATTTCCTCTCCTCCTCCTCCTCCCCCGTGCTTGTTCCTATTTCTTTTCTCTCATTTCCTTCCTCTTTTCCTGCTTCCCCATTCTTTCCATTCTTCATTTCTTCCCCCCCCTCTCTCTCTCTCTCTCCCTCTCTCTCCCCCCCCTCTCTCTCTCTCTCTCTCTCTCTCTCTCTCTCTCCCTTCTTCTTCTTCTTCAAAACATATTTTAATACTTTCTATTCCCTTCCCACATGAATTCTCGACGCCTTCAGTTAAGAAAGTGCAGGGAGGGGGTCGCAATATTAATTTTTTTTTATTATGCTTTTTTTGGAGGAGTATTTTCTCCGAACGCCTCCATTGGTTGAATGCAAAACTGCCAAATGAAATGGATGTTAAAATGAGGAGGGGGGAATAGAAAAGAAAAGAAAAAAGGAAAAGAAATAAGAAAAGAAAGAAAGAAAAAGGAAAAGAAATAAGAAAAGAAAGAAAAGAAAGAAAAAAAAGAAAGAAAAAAAAGATGCTTGTAGTGATAACATTCCTTGTACGAATGTAATCTAATACCCTGAACCTCCTTCAGCTTTTTCTTTTCTCGCTATGAAAGATTCTATAGAAATCCAGGGTAGAAAAACGACTTTACAATAATCAGGATGAGAATCCCACCCACGCCTAACAGTATTTTCTGTCGTTATCCTCTGTGGGGATGCCCTCCAATCGGGGGGGGGGGGGGGGGCTTAACGATATTTCTTCTCTTTGTTTATGTTATTGTCAACGTAATTATCGTCGCCAAGATTTTAGGAGTGACGTGTTGTGTCAAGCAGTGAGTAATGATTATCTCCTGTTTGTCCTCATCTTGTGATGTCTTTCTATTTCACATAACATCAGATGGAATCTCTTTATGCATTTCAACTAAAATGGTTTTGGCATAAACACATAGGTAGCAACATCACATCTTTTCAAATGAATTAAGAGTTTTAAAAATAAAAACGAACAAAACTCTATTCACTATAACTTAACTGTGGTCCAGTTCAGGGGAAGATTCTTTCGTATTTCTAGGGAACTGATCTAGTTGTAATAACAGATGAACAATATGGTTATAACAGTTCAGGTGAAGGTTCTTTAGTATTCATAGGATTCTCTCTCTCTCTCTCTCTCTCTCTCTCTCTCTCTCTCTCTCTCTCTCTCTCTCTCTCTCTCTCTCTCTCTCTCTCTCTCTCTCTCTCTCTCTCTCTCAATTATGACATGGAGACTCCTGATTTCGACAAGAAACACCATAAGAAGCTTGGGGACACATCGGCCGAAACGTTGTGTATATAACAATAAAGATGAGGGCAATAGTCCGAAAAATCCAAATAATAGAAAGAAATTGAGTTTATTAACAATTTCCTCTGGGGTTTTCACTCCTCGTATCGAATCTATTTTCCAAACAAGATTATCTAATCTGTCTTTTATTGACACTTTGTTCTGATTGGTTCATTGTTTTCATTTCAAATTTTTGTCTACAACTCAACCCCACCCACCCCCAGCTGATTTATTTGTTTCAGAAAGTCATAAAAATTTGGCGAGGCGATATTTGTTTCTCGGGTTAATTGGGAATTTCAGCCGCTTAACAAGGAAATCATGAAGACCCCCAGAAAATATTATTTTGAAGGGGAATAAGGCGCCATTGTCCTGATTAGGACACCTTTTTCGTGAATAACAAATAGCGGTACAAATATCATCTACTTTTAATTTGGTTGAGCCGACTCCATCCAACAAATTCATTTGCAGTGAATTCGTGGAAGGAGAAACAAGGGGATATGAAATTCACAAGTAATCCCCAAACCCTGCATGCATATTCCAGTCAGGAGATGCTCTTGTTTGCCGCAGATTTTCCACAGACACAGTGACATACGCCAAATCTGTTGATTCCTGACGATGATGGAGAGGCCCTTTGGATTTTCGCAAGAACCTCTGGGTGCCAGGCCTATCTGCCTTGAGTGACCCTACTTAGAACTTAAGTTCCTGATGTCACGGCTCAGGCAAGATGAAAAGGGGTTGCACTTTAGAAATATTGTGCTAGATGGCCATTGAGCAAAGAGCTTTACAGGTCTTTTTCGTTCTGCAGGGTGTTTAGCCACCCTCCTCACCAAACAAAATTTGTGGCTGATGATTGAACTATAAAACAGGCTGTACTGTGTTACATGGCACTAATAGGACATTGAGTGATCTGACACAAAACATTTACATACAATAATAAGAGCATGCAAGAGATTTATTTAAAATTGGTTTTACAAGTTCAATTTTGATTTAATTCTTCTCTGTAAAATTCAGAAAGGAGAATTAAAAAAAATATAATTCAGATAGGAAAATTATATTATTAAAGAAAAAGAGTTTAGCTCACAAAATATCCTAAAGATAAAGCAAATTCTTATTCGATTGTTTCATTGATTGATAAAGGCATATCAACCCGTTTAGGGTTATTTTATAACAAGTGGTTTGGGAATTACATTCATTATACTTTCATTCTTTATGTAGTTGTTTTTAAGAGTTTGTTTTTTTTTTGCACCCGGTCCAATGGAATACGAATAACTATTTCACCCAAAGATGCCACCCTAACAGGTACTACCACTTTGGGTTACAGTTAACCTCACAGTAATGGCAATAAAGGGCTACTCTACACTCCTAAAATCTTCAGAACAGGAGCCTCACCATCAGATACAGATTAGTATAAAACCCAGAACACCCAGAGATAAAGTCGGCGTATCTTAAGCCCTGCCGACAGGGTGAAATTCTTTTTCGGCTTGCATGTACGGTAACTGTAGTCCAATACTTACATTTGACTTATTGATTATCTACAAAACCGGACCTGTGGATATACCACAGTATGATAATTTAATTATTACAACGTTTCATATGTTTACTTGAGAGCTATTGCAAAATAGTTTAATATGTAAAAGTATAATAATCTTGAGTTAACTCTCTCTCACACACTATTTTTTTCTTTCCTTCTTTTCATCATGTTCGATTGAAATAGATTAACATTATCGCTTCCGCGTACTTACCCCTATCTCTATCTTTCTCCTACTCTCTTTTTTGATTGTTTCCTTTTTCCCCTCTTATTATATTTTTTCTGTGTAGCATGTCCTTTTATTTCCCTTTATTTCTTTATAATAAAAACGGAATGGTCCATTGTTTAGCTGAGGGGACGGCACTCATAAGAAATAAGAATTTGGCAGATAAGCAACACCAGATAATCAGGATTTACATTTTTGCATTTCATCTTTGACGATTTGGACGGTTTTTATTTTTAACCTGAGGGTGTTGCAAGATGATAACTGTCGTATTTTTAAGGAACACGAGTAGCAATATAGAGGTAAGGTTAGAATTTATCAGTTAATCCAAATTGAACCGATTGACAGAAATGTCTTTCTTTTTAATTTACCCCCCCCCCCGTTTATCAATTATTTATTTTTATCGAATTCTGGTTGCCGACAAAATTACTGACATTTAAATGACCTAAAATCAAATATCAAATCGGGCAACCTTTCAAAAATTACAAGTTTTACGCATATCCGACGAATGTAATGAAGAACCCCCTCCCCCACGCAAAGAAAAATGTTTTTTGGTTTTAGTTAAACTCAACCAAAATAGGAATTGGTCTTTGAAGAATTCTCTTCTGATAATCTGATCTCGGTTCCATTGCATTTTGTCTCATCTTTCAGCCAGATTACATTTCAAGAGGTCGAAGGTAAAACGAGAAATAGTAAGAGGCGTCTTAGATTTCAAAACTGTTTATAAAATCTGCGCTTAATAAGCAGTTCTGTTTCGCTTAGATATTTCTTGTGTGTTTGGCTGATTGTCTAACAATGCTTCACAGATTCATTATACATTTCTCTACAAAAAAAAGATCTTTACTTGAATCAAAAATTCTTAAAGCAAAAGGAATATTGAAAAAGTAATTAAGATTTGTTTATGTGAAAAAGGCAAAAATGAATCGACAAATATCCATTTCCTATTTCGCGACAAATAACAACAAAATGATTTTTGTCTTCTTTAAATCAGATGTCATGTGATTGACTCAAAAATGAATGAACCGTTTTATAATGATAATAATTTTATCGGTGTAAAATAATTTCAGCCAAGTCGGGCAAAAGGATCTAGTTGTTTTAATTTCGACGTATGAGGTTCCGACAACGTCTTTCATTTAACCTTGTGTGTTAATCGCAGGTGACATTTCAGCCCTGCCAATGATTTGCAAAGAAGTCCACGGATGGAACAAGAGTGTGGATTATTAGAATGTATTGCTGGGACACTAGCCAACGGCTCTAGACTTTTCTCTAGTTTGACGCAGCTTGGTGACCTCCGATATATATATATGGGGGTTCAAAGTAGCTCAGACATAAATTCAGCAGCGCCTTGTAACTGTCAGTTTCTTTCCTATATGTGTGTATGTATGTGCATGTGTTGGTTGGTTGGTTGTCAACACCTGCTGGGTCATTTTAAGTCGAAGACATTTTGTTTTATTCATTCTTGATGGGTACTCAATTTTATTTTCAAACTCAAATTTTTTAAAACACACTTTTTAAATCTTCTTTTGTTCTATTTAACCCATAGATGGGAACTTAACAGGTACTACCACTCTGGGTCAGGGTGGGCCTGGGAGTAATGGTGATTAAGAGGTACTCCTCATGCCACAGAACTGGAACTTCCCCTCAGATAGTTGAACGTAATACTCATGACAATAAGACCCTCAACCATAGCACATATATGATAAAGAGTTAAGGGTTGACATAAGTGCGATAAGGTTGGGATAATGCTATAGGTGTCAGGGCTTGATGTGACCAGCCGATTGATCGGGTGGGGCTTCTCCGACCGCCCGTCTAGCCTAAGTAAGAGCCAAAGTGGTGTGTTGCATGTCATGGACTGCACAGCCACCAGAGTTCCACCCTTAAGCATCATGGGTCGCCACCCACCGCCAACAAGTGGTCCCATTGGAGTGGACGTACCTCTCTTCAGAGGTGAAGTCGATGTATTCTAAATCCCCAATCGACAGGGCTGTATATACATGTGTGCTTGTATATGTGACAATATCTCAAAGTGAATTAAAGATAGCTATATGATCTTTTTTTCAATTACAATCTCTGTCTTTATCTATCTCGGTATGTTCATATCTATCTATCTATCTATCTCGGTCTGTTCATATCTATCTATCTATCTATCTATCTCGGTCTGTTCATATCTATCTATCTATCTATCTATCTCGGTCTGTTTATATCTATCTATCTATCTATCTCGGTCTGTTTATATCTATCTATTTATCTATCTCGGTCTGTTTATAACTATCTATCTATCTCGGTCTGTTTATAACTATCTATCTATCTTGGTCTGTTTATATCTATTTATCTATCTCTCTATCTATCTCGGTCTGTTCATATCTATCTATCTCGGTCTGTTCATATCTATCTATCTCGGTCTGTTCATATCTATCTATCTATCTATCTATCTATCTATCTCGGTCTGTTCATATCTATCTATCTATCTATCTATCTATCTCAGTCTGTTTATATCTATCTATCTCAGTCTATTTATCTATCTATCTATCTCGATCTATCTATCTATCTATATCTATCTATCTCGGTCTGTTCATATCTATCTACTTATCTCAACAGCTGATATGAAATCATCAGTGAAGACAACTGTATAAAAATCCTCTAGGTACCACCAATTTACTTTCTTTTATTCCATATGGCCTAAACAGATCACGTGACCCGATTTTGGTTATACCTAGAATCCTCCCTTTAAAAGTATCTCCATTTCTTTTCTCAACATTTTGAAGAATCCGATATACAGTGAGAAGAAAAGAGGAAGATAAGATACAACAATGTTGATAATAATAAAAAAGAATATAAAACAATTTTTCTTAAACAAGGAAGAAAGCGACAATGAAAAAAAAGATAAACTTTTATTTTAAAAAAGAGCAAAGACCGAAAGAAAATGAAATTCCTTGTTTCTTTTTCCGTCCTGAAATATTAAATTAAATGAGTGAAATGAATTAAGGAAGTCAATAATAATTCTTCTTATTCAACTGAATAATTCTATTGAACTTGGCCTTTAAGAAGCTGCAGTATAAGTTTATTATTTCTTTTTTTTTTAATAACTTGCTTGAAGCATTGCATAATGTACTTTACTTGTTTTATGTATTTATTTACTTGAAGGCTCAAAAAAAAAAATTTAATTAAAAAAAATTTAATGAATGCTGGAGAAGCAAGGACGAACTCATGAATGACGTTCTCCTATGGTAAACCTGTACATGGGAACCCCAGTGCGGGCCGTCTATCTAAGACATACATTGACCAGCGCTGTGCGGATACTGGATAGTACACAGAGGATCTCCTGAGTGCAATGAAAGATAGGGAGGGTTGGTGAAAGATTGTCATGGATATCCGTGCTACTAGCGCGACATGATGATGATGATGATGATAAACATTACTTTCCAACCGACTTTTTAAGACTGATATAAGTAAGTCGTCGTTGGGGTAGCCTAAAGTCGGTATCAGCCAGACAGCATAGGAGTCTATCCCCTTTTCCCCAGCGCTAGACCGAGGAGATTTTTTTGCGTCTGAGGTGGAGTGTCACATCTACCATCAGCTCCTTACTTTACCACACAGATCCCAGTGATACTCATACGCTGAGTTAGCGAGGGCCGGTATCTAACCAGGAACCTTGTGGTTCCTAGTTGGATGTTCTACCGACTGAGCTAAACCGGCACTAGGAATATTATAATTCCAGAAAGAATTCTGATTTCAACAAATTCCTTTTTCCAGAAAAGAAAATAGATAAAAGATTTCTTTATGAATATTTAAAGACATCAAGATGAAAAAATATATAAGTGTGTGCAATTGATTTGTTTATTTGGAAGTGATCATTTATTTATCTTCTTAATTTTCTTGTTTTGAATAAATTCCAAAAGTGAATTGCGTCGACGGGATGAGGTTGGTAGATGACGTGGATGGCAGAATGAGGTTGGTATTATTTTACACAAAAGAGAAACTAGAAGTGTTTAAATCTTGAAGCCATTGCCCCCCGTGAATTGTTTATTTCATACGAACAAAACAACTCTAATTTATTTCTCTAAGGAAACATTTGGAATTTGAAGCCTGTTTTCTTTTTTTGTATTTGTTGTTTTCTTTTATCTTTTTTGTTTATTTGTTTGTCTTGAAACAATAAATTTCATAATTTATCGGGCAACCTCACCAACGTCAAAAATTGAAATTTCTCTTGGGATTTGAATGTCGGTATTCATGCGTTTGTAAAAAAAAGTTTTTGAAGGTCGACGTGAATGAATTTCTGACATTGGCTGAAAGGGGAAATCTGGAAAATTCTTAAAGAACTTTAAATGACTTGATTGTTTGATAGATTGTTGTAACGTAGCGGGTTTATTTGAAAGGAATTTGATGATGTCTCCATAGTAATCATAATATACTTATCTTCTATTTCTGTTTTATTTCTCAATATACAGATATATATACATCTTGGAGTCAGATTATTGCCCTGATGAGCTACTAAGCGAAACTGTTAGTAGGTATATCTGACTCATTAGGATTAACTTTATTATTTGCACTAAGTAGGTATTGAGCACACTTTACTTTTTAGCTTTAGATAATCCTAGCAGTTTATATATATATATATATATATATATATATATATATATATATATAATAATATATAAATGTTTTATATATTTATTTATTTGATGACAAAGGAACAGTCACGACCATTTGGTTTCATGCATGCGTAACCGCAAACATTCTTCAGGTGACGTTGGTTCAAAATGCATTCAAATGCACGTCTTATCAGTGTAGCTAGACACAGCAACTACCTCCAACCAGGAGCGAAACCCAGCTGACTTTTCATCAGCCCGATTCGTTAACTTCTCGGTCAATGACAGCTGCTATTAAGAAGTGGTGTTTTAACTATTAAATACATACATTTGTTTATATATTTTACGATCACCAGAGAGATCAAATCTGTAAATAAAAGATGATCATTGCTTTATGCTGGCGGTGAAAGTTAATTAAAGTCGCTTCTAGAGAGTACTACAGGGTATTTGGAGCATATAATATTGTCCAGTCCTCTAATTTGTGGTACTTAATTTAATCGGCACACTTTTTGATTGGTTATGGAAATTGTAGTTAAGTTTGTTCACAGGCAAGTGTGTGTATATATGTGGGGGATCATATTCTTCCACTGTCTGTGTATATGTTTAGATTTTTAATATTTGATAGGTTGTGTGTGTGTGTGAGTGTTTGTATTTGTTTTGTTCTCCTGTTTTGTTGTTTTGTGTGTGTATGTGTGTATTTTTGTTGGTCTTCTATGTGTGGGTAGGTGTGTGTGTAGTTGTGCACACACACACACACACACACACACATACACATATATATATATATATATATATATATATATATATATATATATCCTTTTGATCTCATCTATAAAAAATTGTTATCAAGAATATTGTTGAACACTTCAAAATCAAAGAATGAATTCTTTTCATACGAAATACCTGTTTTAGAATGCACAGTTGAATATCAACAATCCAGTATGAATGTATTCAACGTTTGTAGTTTGAAATATACAGTTGAAGCAAGATAATTACATACACCTTAGCCAAGAACATTTTGACTTAATTTCTTCGTAATTTTACAGCCAATTAATTGTAGTAAAATGATAATTAGGAATTTTGTTAATTGTTTCATTATGTTCCTAATTGTTTAGTGCTTCTGTCGTCTTAATCTCATAAAACTTTTGTCAGTTCTGCTGAATGTTGAATTCGTATTGAATTTATTTTTGTTATCAATATGTCTATATTAATAATGATTTTGCTAAAAAATACGACGTTTATCATCTTAAACCTTAAAGATGAGACTATCCAAAATCGTTCAATATGAAATACAGAAATGTAAATCCTGATTATCTTATGTTGCTTATCCACTGAGTTCTTATTTCTTATGAGTGTCGTCACCTCAGCTAAATGATAGACTATCCCGTTTTAATCATAGAGAAAGGAAAGAAAAAGAACATGTTACACAGAAAAAATATAAGAAAGAAAGAAAGAGAATAAGGAAAAGATAGAGAGAGAGGGTGAGCATGTGGAAGTGATAGCGCTTATCTGTTTTAATTGAACATAATGAAAAGATGAATTTTATCGTTATCACTTCCACAGGCTCACCAAGTATTTTCAATGTATTTCGATTTATCATCTATACATTAGGGGTTACTTATCGTAAGGACTCTTAAATAGAATAATATCATGATACTTTTTCTTAGTCTCTTGTGATGTTAACAGAAATTTATAGGATCGATTTTCGATATACTTTTAATTCTAATTTATCGTTAATTATTATTTATTAATTCCTGTGTTCTTTTTATTTTTATATAATTTATTATAAATATTCTTAACAAATAAGTTATGACCAAGTCACGCTGAAAGCACTGGTTCCCGCTAGATCAGCAAAGTTAAGCGCTAATCCTCTTGGGAAAGGTATGCATAAACTGCTTCAATATATTTCTAGAGTTTATTCACCCTTTCTGTCTTTTTTCAGCAAATAGCATTATACACCTGGAGAATCTAATTTATGCAAAGATAGTCTGCGACAAACTAGGTATTCCTTTAAGTAACCCTAAAACGATCAAAGTAACGAAAGCTAGATGGGAAATAAGACTGAAAGAAGTAAAACAATTACTGAAAAGACAACAGCAACAAGGATGAACAATCCAACTAAAAGTTACTGGCGAAAGAATGCAGACTGAAAAAGATGCCGACATGAGATTCAATACTACTAACACACAGGACTTCCAAAATAAAGAATACATATTCTATGAACAATTGAATGGGACACACGAAATGAAATGTGAACAACCGAATATAAAAGTAATCGAACCAGAATTACAAATGTATATTGAATCCCTAAAGACAACACTCATAAAAGTTGCAAAGAGTAAGGCAACGGGCCACGATGGAATTTATATCTTCTTATTGAAGGTATCTACGACGATTCCCGGCAAACTAACGCAACAACAACGCAAATACCAACAAAAAACAAACGTATCATAATTGATAGCAAAAGGAAAAATAGCCTAATCCTTAAAAAGGAAATATCTCCACAAAACTACAGACCAATAATGCGTCTACTAATGATATGGAGTGTCATGAGTATATCGTTAAACTGCATCTAATAGTTAGGTTTCTATTTGGAGCTTTGGGGAGTATGGAGTACCCCTTCATCACAATGACTCCAAGGTATACCCTGATCCGAAGTGGTAGTACCTGTTAGGGTCACATCTATAGGTTAAATTGATAAAAATGAGTCAGAAATTAGTCAAAATTGAGTTAAAATGTGTTTTAAAAAATTGAGTTTGAAAAAAATTGAGTACTCATTAAAAAAACATATTCGGCATAAATTAACCCAACAAGGATTGACATACCGTAAAATTCAACCAAGCAGCCAGTGATGTGGAAAATTCTGACTGTACAGATAAAAGAATAAATCTATAAGTCGCTTGAAGAAAACATGACATCGTAAAAAAACAAAACCTAAAGTTACGAATGACTTATTATACATCAATCGTAAATGCACTGAACAATTTTGTCATCGAATTGATTATGTGTGAGGAAACAATGGTTTAATTGATTCCCTCTCGTTTCAATATAAAATGATTATTTTATTATTCAAGAAAATGATCCATTACTTAACGGTTATCAATGACACAAGTCAGTAATGGATGAAAACTTCTTGATTAGTATCGATCTATGTATAATCATGTTTTTTTATTTAGTATCAATAAAGTAAATAACTTGGATGATCATGTAACGAGAGAGAGAGAGAGAGAGAGAGAGAGAGAGAGAGAGAGTTACGAGTAAATTAGCATGAAAAAGTTTTTAGGAGGAATATAAGAATTGTGTGTAGATTAGCATAGAAAATTTTTAGTATGAGTCAAGACACCGCCACATTGTATTTTTCTATTGGTCGAGACGTGTCACGTGGCGAAGTGTGAAAGAGTAGGAATGAGGTGAGAGCGTTGAGTCAGTTTGGAATAATACCTTAAATGGGTGAAATGTGTATCTCACTCAGAGCATTTTGACTTGAGGGGGGGGGGATAAAAATCTCATGCGAAAAAGTTAAGTCACCTCGTGTTATTACTAAAAACGTATAAATGGCAGAAGGCAAGATATTCTCCAGCACCCCAAGTTGGTTCCAAACGCAAAACATCAAAGAATTGCCAGCCAACTCAACATCAGATCCAACAACCAGATTCGAGCCTCTCCACGTAGCACAGAAAATGAAATAAGTATACAGCGATTATTTCTATTGTCGACACATCATCACTCTATTCCGATAATGAGCGCCATCACGTGACAATTATAGTTAGGACAAACACGAATTCGATTTGATTGATTGACTTTAATGTTATGTCTACCTGTTTAGGGTTATTTTATGCCGAGAGATTAGGGAATTACGTTCCTATTTGCATTCATGTAGTTGTTTTTTAAGAGTTTTGGTTGGCTGGATTTTACGGCATGTCAACCCTTGTTGGGTTATTTTATGCCAAAGACGTTTTGTTTTAGTCATTCTTGATGGGTATTCAAAATTTTTAAACTGAATTTTTTAACATATCTTTTCTATTTATTTAACCCACAGATGAGACCCTAACAGTTATTGCCACTCCCGGTCAGAGTGAACTTGGGAGTATTCGTGATGAAGGGGTACTCCACATTTCCCAGAGCTCCAGAATTGGAACTTCACCATCAGATAGTTTAACGTCATTCCCAGGATACTAAGACCATCATCCACCGCCTTCTAGCTCATATATGATAAAAAGGACCTGGGCTTTCTATAAGGGCAATAGAGTTGGGACAATCATATAAGTGCTAGGGCTTGACGTAACCAGCCGATTGCTCGGAGGGGAACTTAAGAGTTTTGTTTTTCTTTATTGCATATAGTCCTGTTGAATACGAATATTTTTAAACAGATATATTTGAACAGAAGTTGGGACCCTAATAGATATCACCACTCTATCTCAGAGTGGACCTGGGAGTAATAGCAATGAATATTTATTATTTGCTGGTTTATCTCATTCGGCGGAGCATTCACTCAAGAATGACAAGGTTCCAGGTTCGATACCAGTCCTCGCCAACTCAGCGCATGAGTAGCACAGTTTAGGTAATCTCATCTGTGCAGTAAAGCATCTGTAAGGTGACAGTAGGTGTGGCACTCCAACTCCCAAAAACAATCTCTCTGGTCTAGCGCAAGTGAAAAAGGGGTAGACTCCCTTGCTGTTCGGCTGATACAGATATTAGTCTACTCTGCACACTTTATTTTACTACGTATAACGATTATATACTCGTGTATAGGTCGCACTTTTTAACGAAATAATCCGACCAAATCAGTGGTGCGACATATTTATATGGTGTTTAGATAAATGTAAAAATAGCATTACTTTAATTTGAAGAATAATTAAAATTCCAATTACCGTCGAACTGGGAAGACAAGGCAACAAACAGTTGTAACTTAAATACAAACCCGAATGTCACAAAGTCTACTGCAGAATGACAGGATATGTATAAGACTCCACAATGTCATTCAAATCAAGTAGTCAAGTAGCAAATCAGAACTCAAGGAATGGAATGACCCAAATCACACAAACTCATGAATGGGTAATTCTGGATTTCTATATATACCAACTGTCTTGGGCACTGCTGGAGTTGCACTTAGTTAGCTGCTGTTATTCAAACCAACAGTAGACTTACTGACTTTAATTATTTATGAAGTTGTAACGATCAACAATTGAAATGATGCAAAATGCATACAATACAGATTTGAAAGTTTTCAAAGCCTTTCGTATACACAAAATATAAATGTCAAAGATTCCTACCGATTCATTGTTTTAACTCTTTGCCTACCACATTTCTCCCAAATTTTCTTGGTATCCTTTTTGTTTACCTCTATGATGGAATATTTCAAAGTACATTTATCTATTTACCCCAGAAATGATAGAGGTGTTCACAGGGTTATTTTTCAGTACAAACAAAAGAAATAATTTTTCGTTCAATTTTTTTTTACTCTACAATATCGTAAGAATATATCTCAGTAAAAAATATCTTATAACTTTAACATCGTCGACTTTCTTTTTCTATTATTTTTATATCTGACTATCAGGACCTGGGGATATACCACAGTATGACAATTTAATTATTATAACGTGCACTCACCTCCTCACTATATTTGCCCCAATCTCTTTCTTTCTTTCTTTCTTTCATATTTTTTCTGTGCAGCATGTCCCTTTTCTTCCCTTTCTTTATAATAAAAATGGAATCATCCATTATTTAGATGAGGTGATGACACTCATAAGCGGTAAGAATTCAGCAAATAAGCAACACCAGATAATCAGAATTTACATTTTTTCATTTCCTTTAGAAACACTAGTATTGATATATAGATATTCATAACAAAAATGAATACAATAAACACGTCATTTTGAATACTAACTCGATATTCAACATAACGGACAAAAGTTTTATGAAATTAAGATAATCAGGATTTACATTTTTGCACTTCATCTTGGACGGTCTCATTTTTAACCAGAAACTGTTGAAAGATGATGACGGTCGTATAATTAAGGAACACGAGTATTAATGTATAGATTTGATCGCACACATTTTGAAAAGTTAGTGATTTTTTTTTTTTTTATTAGAGGTGTTGTTTTTGTTGTTTATTTTTATCTTGTTTAAAACCGACGAGTTTTCACGCACCAGACTCTCTCTCTCTCTCTCTCTCTCTCTCTCTCTCTCTCTCCTCCCTCCCCCTCCAAATATCTTGGCACTACGATAATGTAGAGTTTGAGATTTTTCTCTAAGAGGGGAAAGTGTTTTATTCTTTTTAGAGTAGAACTGTTTTTGTGTTTTTTTATCTATGACTTACACATATCTTCCTCTAGATATCTTAGATATTCCTAGCAATGATTCATTGGGGATATACGTGACAACTAACACATTGGTAGAAGCAAAAACTTATTCACACGTTGCAAGGTAAATATTAATCGGTCACAAGAAGATTTATCATCAAAATATCAAACCAAATCTATTTCTTTAAATTAACTTCGAACTTTGCTTATTCTAGCACACATGCCCTCGGGTATTTGCTATTTTTAACTTCTATTTAAATACAGCCCTGTCGGATGGGGCTTTAAACTACACCTCTACAGAGGAGTGTAACCCCCCATGTGACTACCTGGTGGCCGTGGGAAGAGACCGTGATGCTTAAGAACGGAATCCTGGTGGCTGAACAGTCTATGACCTTCAACACTCCACTTTGGCCTTTACTTTGTAGAGGCACAAGCAATCGGATATTCACATCAAGCCCTAGCACTTATATGATTGTCCTAAGTCTATTGACCTCATGGTAAGCCCCAATCCTTTTTATCCTATGTGTGCTAGAAGGCTGTGACTGAGGCTATGTCCTAGGTATGACGTTAAACTATATCTGGTGGTGAGGTTGCAGTTTTGGAGCTCTGGGGATTGTGGAGTACTCTTTCATCACCATTGCTTGTAGGACCACTCTGACCCGGAGTGGTAGTACCTGTTAAGGTCCTATCTTTGTGTTAAATAGAGAAAAATAAGTTTTTAAAAATCTGTTTAAAAATGGAGTTTTTAAAAATTGAGTACCATCAAGAATGAATAAAAATAAAATGTATTCGGCATGAAATAATCCTACAAGGGTTGATGTGTCGTAAAACTCAACCAACTGACCAACCAATCGTTTATCTTCAGTGATTTGGTGGAAACTTCACTTTACGCATGAGTTGGTGAAAACGAAATCCTTTTGCTTATACGGAATATATTTTCGTTTTTATTCCATTTTTGACAGAAATGTTTTTTTTTAATGAATCTTTTATCTTAACGATCATTTGGTTTGGTTTCTTTGTTTAATGCCATATCAACATTCGTGGGTTATTTAATGCCAGATCCATGCTTGTAGAATAACAGTAATGGTGCCATTTAACCTGTAGATCGGGGAATGAGAGGGTTCATACCTTTACCGAGGATGTGAGAAAATAAGACACAGCTATGGGTTGAAAATTCTATCCGGAAGAAAATCATTCCGACGTAACAGGAACGCTATTTGTGTAGTAATTACAGACTCACCAGTCTTTACAAAAACGTTTTAATAACAATCTCACAGCGTGTACCCGTACAAGTCTTCCTTGTAATTTATCGTATGTAAAAAAAGAGGCGCGTGGTGTAATGGTTACCTTCGTTGGAAATGGACACGACGAGACGAGTTCAAATCCTGGTCGAGGCTGTTTCACATAGTGCTAATACACTTGGGAAAGGTATGAATCCAACTATTCTCCTTCCAGTTATTGATAAATAGTAGAGAGAACTGGGTTCTATAACCTTGCTACGGCAACCAGTCTAGAAGGAAAATTTTGAATTGAAACCTGTTAAACTACGCTTAAGAAATTGGCCTTGTTTCACACCCTGCTCGTGCGGATGGGTTGGGTAAGTATATACACATATGAAAAGAAATGGTAATACATGAGCTAGATGGAATTAACATTAGCACTTGCCTAAGTTTACTTGCACCACACAGGTGACAGCTTAAATGTGGTAGGTATTTTGACAGCCCCCTTTAGTGCTGCAAAATGTGGCTGATGAGGGCTGGGGCACCTGCACAAACTTCAGGTGTTTGAGCATTATTGCTTTCGTCGCATTCTCCATGTTCGATTGTGGTAACTCATCTTAAAACACCACTGTTCGAGCAAGATGCCGAATCTCCTCGTTCCAACTGGCTGTTCATGCGAGACGTCTTCGCTGACTCAGTTATGCTCTAGTGTTATATAATCGCCGCCCAGCACCTATATTTGTGGCCTTGTGCCAGACTTAGAAAAATGTACTACCGATTATCTTATATTGCTGGGTGGTCTTTGTTGGAATCACCGAAAAAGTAGTTAGGAAAGATAATATCTTTTTAACGAGAGAAACGAGACGATAAGTCTATGATTAGGAAAAACCCAGTCTTTTGGGCTACAGAGAAGTCTTTGATCTTAGGCTTCGTGAACTCTGTGTGACCAGTGAGAATAGAAGGAATCGAACCTTCGATTTGGTCCAGAAGGTGGTCGAAAATTCTAGAGAAAGAATCTTCTGGAAGATTACTTAGAAATGCTATTTAAGAGACCCGTCAATAGAATCAGGATCAGTTGGAGTCTGCGAACAGAGCAGTTAGGGTCAGGAGGCCGTGCGTGGCAGTTGGCAGTTGATGAACTGAGGTCGCTGATGTGTGAAACCCGAGATGTAATATTTTACACTGGACGAAGTTGAAAACATATTTTACGTGTGAAGCCTGATAATTGGAACGAAGTTAAGAGCATCACTAAAAACATATTTAAGGAAGCCGACATTCTCTCTCTCTCAGTAACTTTCATTGAGAAAATAAATTTACGTAAAGCAAGAAATACTGTCCACATCTTTATTTTCTACACGCCAAAGGAATTGTACGGGAATTCATGAATGAAAGTCATTAAACCAACAAACTTGTCAACAAGTCAAATTGGCCGTAACGAAGGGCACGCGACGGCCGTACGTAAAGTGATATCTTCCCTTGACCATGACCAAAAGAAGTGGAGAAGGATTTGGGGCTAAGAAGACGATGACTGCTAGATCTAGATCGTGTCAGTTGTAAACGAACGACCGTACGCTAATTCAGATACTGTGAAAGGAATAACGACCGTACGTACGAAGTTACGAATAGTAGTGCGAGAAGAAAAGGCACTACGTTAAATATTCCTAACCGATATCGTGACTACGAACGAACCAACTACGTTGCATATTAAGAATTAAGGCCGCTACGTTACACTAGATTGACAACCCGGTGACACCATCCGTGAATCCAGTACCATCTCAAAGGTGGAAGAAACGCCAAGAGGGTCAATTGGAAACATGGCTCAAAACAATCAAGCAAGATTCCAAGCTGATCCTGGGACCAGACCTTTATGGAGTTTGTCGATGGAACGTGAATTGCTGGCACTGATAACCTTAATTACGTTGTATCACCGCACATGGTCTGCATTCATTCGGTATACGGTGACTTTGTTGAGTGGAGCCGACTCAACCGATGCTGCAGCAATAAGAGTAGTTGCACCCTTTTGTATTCCAATAAAAAAACTGACGGGGATGCTGTCTTTAAGCATACGTTAATGTGCACTATTGACTAGAAGAGAGCTTTGTTATAAAGCTCATTATTATCTTTAGTGATAGTAAATATATACAGGGAATATTTCACGAAAATAGGAATCAGGAATGACATGGCTGGAGGCTATAGCGGGCAAAACGTTGTGAGTATAACAATCAACAAGAGGACAATAGTCGAATAGTGTAAATAGTATATATATATATATATATATATATATATATATATATATATATATATATATATATATACTAGTCAAAATGATTTTTTGTACTTTCTGACACACCTAGTATTCTGAAAAAATTAACGTTCCATTCAACGTTCATTTCTATTTTGGTAAATACAGAGTCAATCTCGATACTTTTATGATACACTTTGTGTATATATATATATATATATATATATATATATATAATGTACCTTGACTTACGAAGTTTAATTCGTTTCGCCCGTAACTCAATTTTCACGTATATGAAATCAATTTTCCCCGTTTAAATAAACTAAAATACCATTAATCCCTTCCACCCCCACCCCCCAAATAACACCATAATTTTTGTTACGTGTTTTTTAATTAAGAAAAATAGCACTGTATTGTATACAAACATAATGAAATTGAATGTAATTAATCATGTACTGTAATATGTTTTCGTGAGCAGAGCTACCAGGTGTTTCCCGGGATTTAAAAAGTTAAAAAATAAATCTTTTATCTAGATTCATAAATAGATTAATAAAAATTATTTTTCTATATATTGGTTTTATTCTATTTTGTTCTTTATATATTTTTGTTTTTAAGTTTATTTTTTATTCTTCTCGTTTACATTTTTTCTTTTATTTGGAACGATTCATCTTAAAATGGGTAAAATAAGAATTCAGTTATTAAGCGAAAGAAGATAATCAGGATTTACATTTTTGCGTTTGATCTTGAATGATTTGGACGGTTTCATATTTAAACAGAGGGTGTTGCAAGATAATAACAGTCGGATTTTGTAGTAACGCGAGTATTAATCTATAGATGTTTCTTTTTTTTTAAACAATATTTTTATTTGGTGTAAATGATTTCAGTGAACTTATTAACATAAGCGTATATGAAGCTCGCTCCTACCTCAAATTTTATATCCCAACACAAAGCAATTTTTTTACAGTCAAGTAACGTTGAAAGCACCGGTTCCTGCTAGATGACCAAGGTTAAAGTTAGATGAATGACCATTTTAGAAACAGCTTGTACTGTCAGTCAACCAAATATCAAAATGACTTGATTCGGCATTAAATGACCCGAAAAGAGTTGATATGCCGTAAAACAAACCAACAAATCAAAAAGTCGACCGAGTGATAGTTCGTAACACAGAAAACTCGTAAGTCAATGTGTCTTTAGTTTAAATGAAAATTAATCTTATTTAAAAGAAATAATGAAATTGTATTTATTCATGGTCATATATTCAACAGGATCACATCGAAAAATTCCCTTAAGAAACAATTACATAAAAATCATAATAAGAATTTACAATAAATGCGATTCCTTAACCTCTAGGCATAAAATGATCTTAGATGAGTTGCAGAAAGACGAAAGTCTCGTTTTATTGCATATCTAACTTAGAACTGTTGATATGGATCGTATGCCAAAGAATTAATTGTTTATCATCAGGTGATATAACCACTTTGCTATAACCACGTTTAAAACGGCCTCTAGGGAAATCATCAGCGTAAGATTACAGATGGAAGATGATCTTTATGTAAGAAATACAATTTTCATCATCATCAACATTTTTCTTGTGAAAATGTGTGGTTAGAACATTCACCAAACTAACTAATAGTCCTTTATTATCATCACACACAAGGAGATACTATCCATTAACTCACCGGAATTTATTTTGCATAACCAGAACAAATAGTCAAATAATGATACTGCATAATTGGGGAAGTAAAAGAGTTAACATCCAGACGTTCAAAGACTTCCTTTGAAATCTGAGAGTTTGTAATCATTAACCACCCAGATCTGGTCTCTTGGAATAATGGGCTGCTATTGATGGTGTCTTCTGTCAGCTTCATCGACTGAACAACCTTGTAGAAGTAACCTGGGCTCTAACTATCTATTAGTTGTTATGCAAGTTATTCGGAGCTATACATTCGTTAAGTAATTATTGTTGTAATATAAGCTGTTATTGACATCAATCACACAAGATCAATTAAACTTTTGCCTTTAAAAATATGCATGGAAATTATTTGGCACAGAATGTGTGATAATCTTAATGGAAATTGTATGTATATCTGTCTGTGTGCAACCGAAACGACGTCACCACCAACGTCACGATTCTCTTATTGGTTTACGTTATATTCTCAATGGTTATTAAATAATGTTGAAATAGTAATCATTAACCATGTCTGTATTAATGTATAGTTTAGATAGATTTACTTCAAAACAGTCCACATTATTAATGTGTTTAAAATCATGCCATGTCTGTTATATAAAAAATGTTTACATAGTATATGATGTGAATATATATATATATATATATATATATATATATATATATATATATATATATATATATATAAGAAATAAATGTTTACATAGTATATGGTGTGAATAATGTGCATACCAGTTTAACAAAAACCATGTTTAATAGATAATTGCTTCGTGATATTGATTTCTAATATTATTGTTTTATTCTCAGACGTATTAAAAGCAACCCTTTGTATAATTTTATATTGAAATCAATTAGAATAAAATAAAAATAAGCGTAATCTTTTTTATGTTTGTATTTAATTGCATTAGGCTTTTTAATTCGATATAATATTTAATGATATTAAAATCGGAGGGGCGCATTCTTTTGATAGTTCATATAATAAAAAAGGCTCTATTCTGTTCATCAGTAACATTTATTTGCCGATATTTTGAGGAGCTACGTCCCTCTTTTACAAGGTTTTTTTTAGACAGTCTTTGAAATATTGGTAAATAAATGATATTCAACTCAGTTCTTCATTTATTTCACTCATTTCTTTCATGTTTCTAAACAAATAAAAAAATCATTCCCCCCACACACGCACATGCACATGCACACATATACATATACATACATGTATATACACACACACATAAATATATATATGTATATATATGATTAAAATTTGAGGAATAACTACATATGTTGTTGAATTTTACCCAATCTGTTATTTCCTCATATATACATATATATATATATATATATATATAATATTGTATGTGTGCGTTAGGAAGAAATAGAAATTAATCCGACAGTATGTGGAAAAAAATAAATCTAAAAATTAAGAGTTATAAAGATGATTTATTTTTATTAACATTTGAAAATTTAGTTGATGTTTAAAACGTTTCGATTATTTTCTATATTAAATATATGTCTATAATCTTCATCAGGACATTCAAATATTTCCCAGTGATAAGGGCAAATCCATTTTTCAAATGATTATTGAGAAAGGGATGGAGAAAGTTTTATAAGTTTCATTTGCGTTATTTCCATTAATTTCTGACTTCTGACAATTCATATCTTTTTTATGTTCAATGATCGCAAATAAATTGAATGCTTAACTCGAGTCATCGAGTGCATTTCTTTTGACACTTACCATTGCGCCCCCCCCAACTGTAATTATATTCAGGTACAATACGTGACACAAAGTTTATGGTTGGTTGGTTGGTTATGTGGCTGGGTTTTAAATAGGACTCTGACAGGTACTACCACTCCGAGTTAGAGTTAACCTGGTAGTAATTGGGATGAAGGAGTACTCCACACTCCCCAGAGCTATAGAATTGGAACGTCATCCCTCGATACAGTTTAACATCATAATCAGGATATTATAGTCGTAGGAAATGGACACGGCGACACGAGTTCAAATTCTAGAACGAGACTGTTTGCATTTCGCATAGTGCTAATACCATTGGGAAAGGTATGAATCCATCTATTCTCCCTCATGATATGGGTAACTGGCAGAGCAGACTGGGTGTTTTAGCCTTAATTAAGCAACTAGTCAATGAGAATGAAAACTCTGAATTCAAACCAGCTTCACTCTGCTTCAGAATTGAATTTGTGTTACATTCTATTCGTGGTGGAGGGGTTGGGTAAATACATAAAATATTTTTCATCATAACAAATTGAGAATAAAATTAATAAAACATCTTTTTCTATCATTGGATTTACAAGTCGAAGATCTTTTGCAACTCCTCAAATCAGTTGCTAACGGGATTCTCTGCTAAAAGGAGCTACAATCTTGTTCTATGTAGGATTTTAAGGAATACGACTGGATTGTCTGCTACAAGGAGCGACAATCTTGTCCTTCTTAAAATTTTAAGGAATACGACTTGATTGTCTGCTACAAGGAGTTACAGTCTTATCCTACGTATGATTTTAATGAATACAAACTGATTCTCTGCTACAAGGAGCTACAGTCTTATCCTACTTAGGTTTTTAAGGAATATGACTGGATTCTCTACTAAAAGGAGCTACAGTCTTGTTTTACTTAGGATTTTAAGAAATACAACATATCGTCAACTGAGACAACATTCTTTTCTATCATTGGATTTACAAGTCGAAGAAATAATTGCCTAAAATGGTGACCGGAATTGTAACAGAAACCAGCTTCATTCTGATTCAGAATTGACCTTGACGTGTTGCACCCTTCTGTAGATAGAGGGGTTGGGTAAATACATACAATATTGTTGATAATGATTAAACGAGAATAAAATTAGTAAAACTGTAACACACGTGTCTCATTCTAATGGGGGGGGTGAAGAAAAGTCAACAAGTGCAAATATAGAAAGATATTTGAGTGAGAATGGAGATTTCATTTTGCATCAAGCAGCAAAACGTTTTCCTCAGTAAAACTTACACCGTAAAAGATTTTCTTTCACCGTGATAATTATCTTAGTTAAACCTATTTATTTACATTACAAATGGAAGAATACGTCATTTTTCATGCGTTTTATAGGCTTACTAACTCGAACGACCGTGGTGATTTGTTATTTGAGAGAGAGAGAGAGATAGAGATATATATAGAGATAGATATATAGAGAGAGATATAAAGAGAGAGATATAGATAAAGAGAGAGATATAGATAAAGAGAGAGAGAGAGATATAGATATAGATAGCATGAATTTTAATGTCAAAAGTTTAACTAAATTAGGTAATTTTCTCGATTCTAGATTACCCGTGCCGACCAGTCTATCAATCTACTTATCTATCTCTATTTCTCCACGCACACACACATGTATTTATCAATCTATCTAATTATCTATTTCTATATATCAGTTGATTAGTCTATATCTCTATCTATTTATCTACTTTTCTATCTTTCCAGTTTTCAGTTTTTCAGTCTATCTCTCTATCTATCTTCTTATCTATCTCTATATATCTAGATTTTTAGTGTATTTTTGTCTACGATATTTGATGTCAATTCATCAAAAATTAGTACAAGTTCAAGACGTAATTTTTAATATCAGTACTTAATAGACTAATACACAACGTATAGTGTTCCATGTCATTTGATATTTTTAAAAAGTGAAAAATCGACCTACCCTAATATATTATATATATATATATATATATATATATATATATATATATATATATATATACTAACGTCCAAATTGTCCAAGATGAAATTCAAAAATGTAAATTCTGATTATCTGGTGTTGCTTATCCATCGAATTCTTTTTCTTTTTTTTAAATTGTTGTCAGCTCAGCTAAATATTGGACCATTCCGTTTTTATTATAAAAAAAGAAAAGGAAGAAAAAAAAGCTACACAGAAAAAAATAATAATGAATAAAATAAATAAAGAGAGTAGGGGAAAGATCGAGTGGGTGAGCGGGAATTAAATAAAGATGTTGATACTTTTTATATATTGAACTATTTAGCAATAGCTCTTAAGGAAACATTAAACGTTGTAATAATTAAATTATTATACTGTGATATATCCGCAGGTCCAGCTAGTAGATTAATATTGTTCATATCAGCAAATGTTGTGTATTTTATATTTTACTAATAATTTTGTTCCTTTTGTACAATTCATTATCTTCTTGAACAATTATAATTTCTTTTTGATAACCAGAAGAAAATCTATCTGTGCTACCGTAAGTGGTTCGCATGTTCCTATTATTTTAGCTTCCAAGTTGATAAGCTTATAGGCTGTTCAATAAA
>CM042140.1:146564471-146631971 GCA_023376005.1 Doryteuthis pealeii
TGCGGATGGTCGAACAATTAAAGGTACGGAGCAATGAAATCGGTTAATCGGGTTCAATGTTTAGCTTTTATTTCGCATCAATTCCCATGAGCAAAATATATGGATCCACTTGACACAATCGTTAAGTAAATAGAATGACAATTGGAACTTTTTACTTCAGTCATTTTAGGAGCCGGTTTTACTCAGTCACTGTGGAATTGCAAGGTTCTTGGTTCGATACCGGTCCTCGCCAATTCAGCGTATGAGTGACATAGATTGGGTAATCTGGTCTGTGCGGTAAAGTGGGGGAGCTGATTGTAGGTGTGGTACTCCACTTCCTTGCTGTTCCGGCTGATACTGACAATAGACCACTCAGCCAACTTCAAGAAAACCTTTAGTAAAAGCAACCCATCTTGAGCGTTCGATAATATATCAAGTCATATCGTTTCTTGTTGGTGATACATATTACGCCCTGTCGGCGAGGCCTAGAATATATTGAGACAAAAAAAAAAGAAGAAAAAAGACTCAGACGCCAACTTGAAAGAACTTGCGGTTGTTTAGATGTAAAATTAGTCGGTATCAGCCGTAAAATTCTGATTATCCGCTTATCACCTTGTGTTAAGGAATGTTAATCTGAGAAAATACATTATAATAACTTCAACCCTGTTGAAGAGAGAAACAAATATTGAATGAAATTTCTTCTTCTTCTTCTTCTTCTTCTTCTTCTTCTTCTTCTTCTTTTTCCTCCTCCCCTCCTTCTTCTTCTTCTTGTTCTTGTTCTTCCTCCTCCCCTCCTTCTTGTTCTTCTTCTTTCCCTTCTTCTTCTTCTCATTTTTTGTCGCTTACACAATCATTTACTTTTCTCTTTTACATAATTCTAGATGGTATTACAGAATCGCCTCATAAAATAGGTACAAAAATATTCTCAATAAAAATGACACATTACTAAATACAAAGCCATCTTTATTAAACACAACGTTTCGGTCGCAGTATCCTCTGGTCTTTATTAGCTGTTCTCTGTGTATTTGAGTATTGAACCAACAGTCGGAAATATCAAAATTAATCACATCAAGCCTCATCACAAAAATACAGAAAAATAATAACAGATAAAGTTATGAGCAATTTACATGAATTAATATTACGCTTGTTCCTTAATCTTCCGACCATTATCATCATGCAACACCCTCTGGTTAAAAATGAGACCGTCCAAATCGTCCAAAATTTGTGAAAGCTTTTAATCTAATGATGTTTTTGTTTTGTTTTTTGTTTTTCACATGCTTTTTTAATATTCATTTTTCTAGCTGAAAATAAATAAACATTGCCATCTTCAAATTTTATCAGAATGGAGATTGTGTGTGTCTCTGTCTGTAACCGAAACTAAGTCACCCCCAACGTCACAATTCCCTAAGTTATTTGCGTTGTATTCTTAATGGTTATTAAATAGTCATTATTTAATCTTAATTGTTTATTAACAATATCTCTATTAAAGTCTACTCGAGATAGATCTGCCTCAAAATAGCCCAGATTATCAATGTGTCTAATATCCTGCAATATATGTTATATATCATTAAGAAATAAAGGTTTAATTAGTATATGGTGTGAATAATTTGCATACCGATTTTAACAAAACCGTGTTTAATAAATAGTTGTCTGGTGTTATTGATTTCTCATCTTATTGTTTTATTCTCAAACGTATTAAAATCAATCCTATGTATAGTTTTATATTGAAATCAATTAGAATAAAGTAAAAATAAGTATGTTTGTGTTTGTATTTAATTTCATTAGTCTTTCAATATAATATTTAGTTATATTAAATATTTAGTTATATTAAAACTTAAATATTTGTGCCCAGAGGTGGGTGCATAGTTTTGCAAATAATAACATTGATGATTTTACCAGAATGGCGATGAAAATGCAAACATTATTTTATTTCTTATTTCCATATTTTTATTCCATTCAATAAAATTTGGTGACGGGAATTTGTTGAATAGAATAAAGACTAGCAGGACCTGTGAATATAGCACAGTATGATAATTTAATTATTACAACATGCTCACACCCTGTCTATATATTTCCCCTACTTCTTTCTTTCTTTCTTATATTTTTTCAATGTAGCATGTCCTTTTTCTTCCCTTTCTTTTTAATAAAAAAAACGGAATGGTCCATTATTTAGCTGAGGTGACGACACTTATAAGAAATAAGAATTCGATGGATAAGTAACACCAGATAATCAGGATTTATATTTATGCATTTCATCTTGGACTATTTGGACGGTCTCATATTTAATCAGATGTTGTTGCAAGATGACAACCGTCATACAAAATAGGAACACGAGTGTTGATATATAGATATCCAACCAAAATGAGATATAAGCAAAGCGTTTAATATATATTCTCTAGGTTAGTGAGTTCGGTTCTCACCGGGCGTTCCATACTTAATGTCTAGTGTTAAAGTTGGTTCATTTTATTAAATAACAATTTTCCTATCTACTTGAAGAATATATACTTGGGTCATTCAATGAACAAAATGAATTTTGCCTAAGGAGTTGATAATAGGAAGCACTGTTTACAATTCCAACTTTTTCAAATAAACAGTAATACGTCCTTTCATATCCCAGATGACTCTCAGCATGACCTTCTTTACTGCTCATTGCTGCACCTGAAACATTTTCTTTACCGGAGAGTGTTTCCACTCCAGGGAACTTTCTACTCGGACTCGTAATGGCTAACCGATGTTTAGCACATAAAAAAAACTTTCCATGTTAACTACTCGTAAACTCTTGCATTCCACGCTTTTTCCATTAACTTTATCTCCCTATTATGTTAAATACACACCAGACAGTCTGATATTAATTCTTTTATTGATAGGAGAAGTATTTTTGTTTAGGCTGCAATTGTTTTGTGTTCATAGTAAAAACCCTTTTCTACTTCAGATCTAATGAGGGTTTTTTTTTGGGGGGGGGTTCAAGATTTCAAATTCGAGGCTGGTTGAGTGATTAAGTGTCCGTTTCAAGTTGTAAAATAATTCTTTTTTCATAAATAGAAATTAAGAGAAAATAAACAAGTCGTATTGACAGCACAGATTTTCATGACTCTCTCTCTCTCTCTCTCTCTCTCTCTCTCTCTCTCTCTCTCTCTCTCTCTCTCTAGCCATTTGTCCCTATCACTCATTACTCCTGGCAGGTCTTCTGCATGGCATCCACTAGCCGCACAGAGCTGATCAATGTAAGTTTTTGCTGACCTCCTTTCTCTGGTGTGTCCATGTGTAGGTGTCCACAATAGATCGTCACTTAAGAGTTCTCCAGTTCTGCTCCAGCAGTGTCAGCATGTTTTGTTGTCTCTTTCTTTAATTGGTTGTGTGATAGTAGGTAAGTGGCTGTACAGCTGTTTTTTTGGGGGGGCGTGGGGGGTGGTTGCTGCTTCCATTATTTGTTTAAGACAGGACGCAGCATCGTTGCGTCGTTTCCATCAAGCTTTTTTCAAAGCGTTTCATTAAATTTCAAGTTCTTTACACTTGCATTGTGAAAAACCTTCAAACGCGCCAAAACCAGAAATATAAATTCTTTGTCAATTCTTTGAGAGAGTTGGCAACCAAGTGGATAGTGTCTTCTTTAACGTCAACAAATAAAATTTTGGTTACAGAAAATAACAAGGGGGGCGACCATCGTAATGGTGCTCCTTCATTTAGCTGTCTCCTTCATGATGGCTTTGGTTGGTTGGTTGTCTGGTTGGCTGGTTTGATTTTATGGCAGGCCAGTTCTTGTTGGGTTATTTAATACCAAAGACGTTTTGTTTTATTCACTCTTGATAGTACACACTTTTTTATCACATTTTTTTCTATTCAACCCATAGATGGGACCCTAACATTTGAGCAATGGTGATGAAGGGGTACTCCACATTCCCCTCAGCTCCAGAATTGGATCTTCACCATCAGATAGAGTTTAGTATCATACCGAGGACATTAAGACCCTCTGCCACCGCCTTCTAGCATATATATGATCAAAAAAGGTTGAGGTTTGCCATTAGGGTAATAAGATTGGGACAATCATATAGGTGCTAGGGCTTGACGTGACCAGCCGGTTGTTGGATTTGACTGGTCATTTAAGGAAATATCTCATCCATAGAACATTTCTCAGCTATTTAAATCAACATTTACGTAAATGCAAGATAGGTGAATACAATGTAATGGCTGCACCTCTCCACCACCCGTAAACCTGGTACCCGGCTGTGTGACCGGCAGCAAAAGTACAATTGCATGAATTCATGTTTTCGGGTTGAGTGACGGTCAGGCTCGCGATTTGGAGATTTTTTTTTTAAGTGAGTCACTTTGTTACTGGAACAGCAATCCGTCAAGATTTCAGGCTAAAGGAAACCATCAAGCTCAGCGTCGGAGATAGAGGACAATAAAATTATCAACAGTAAAACCATTCTACATATTTTAATTTCCTTCCTACCGATTTAAAGAAAATCATCATCATCATCATCATCATCATGTCGCGCTAGTAACACAACTATCCATGACAATCTCTCGCAAACCGTCCCTATAATTCATTGTTCTCGGAAGGTCCTCTGCGCAGCATCCAGTAACCGTACATAGCTGGTCAATGTAGGTGTCGTGCCTATGTGCTTGTTTCCATAGGAGGACGTCACTTCTGAGTTCCTCTTTGCTTCTCCAACAATTCCCCGAATGTTTTGTTCATCTCACTCGGTGGTTTGTGTGATAGGGGGAATATGGCCATACAGCTGCTATCTTGTAGGATGTTGCGTCCATGATTTATTTAATATCACGTGCAGTAATCTTGTGGTGCCGCCATACAGTAGCACTGATACAACTACGGCTTGGAAGAATTGTTACTTTAATTTCTCAGCGAAATCGGATTTCCATATGAAAAAAAAATGAAGGGAGATAACATTGTAAATTAATTGAAAGGAGAATCATTTGATGATCCTGATTTTCAATTAGAAATAAATTTCTGCTTAATTATAATTAAATTACGTGGCTCTATAGGTGACCTTGTCTTCTGCATTGTCTGATTTGGCGATGCTCGTGTGTGGCGTGGGCTGATGGCTCAGTGGTAGAGTTTCGGCTTTGTATTTTGTGGGCACTGGTTCGATCTCCATCGGGGGAGATCACGGTATGCACCCATGACATGACCTATTAATTCCAAACAGCTGTCCAGTGTTTCCGTATGTCGCACATAGTGTTTGTCGGATTTTCTGGTTGTGGTTATCTAATTATATTTAGATAATTTCCTCTATCTCTATGTCTATTTTAAGTTCTTTTTTTTCTTTTTGTCTTGTTTACTGAGATTTTTACTTATCTAGCAAAAATGGCCATCGCCCAATTTGACCCCCCCCAAAAAAAAACGGGTGGAGAACGTTAAATAATAAAATAGAATCGGTGCAGAGGGGGGGGGGCGAATAGAGTTTGTTTTTGAATGAGTTCAAATGTTTGTTGGTTGCCAATGATAAAGGATCCATTAAGGGTGTGACGAGGTTAAATCTCAGAAAAGAAAGTGAGATTAACGTTTTGGCATAAAAAGGAATTTAAAAAGATTTTAGTTTTTTTGAAATTGATGAAAGATTGAATACATTTATCTCTACCAGATAACAAGGGTTAAATATAGAAGAAAAAAAACCTTTTGTTTTGGATTCAAGCAAAGTTTGATAGTCGTTCAATTTATTTTATTGTTTCTTTTATTTTTAAAAATATTTTATAGTTTATTCTAGATGTTAGCGTGAAAATAAAACACACTCACACAGTTACTAATGATAATTACACTAAACATTATCTGACATAATGCAACGACCATCATTAAATTTTCACTCGTATTTAATCTTTATTAGTTTTCACTAGCAAGACCTGTGAATATACAACATTATGATAATGTAATTATCACAACGTTTAATATGTTTCACGCAAACGAGTTCAATATATAAAAAAGTATAATCATCTTGATTTAACACACACACACACACTCTCTCTCTCTCTCTCTCTCTCTCTCTCTCTCTCTCTCTCTCTCTCTCTCTCTCTCTCTCTCACACACTTTTTTCATTCTTTTTATCTTTTCATTACGTTTGATTGAAACAGATTAGCATTATAAGTTCCGCACGCTCACCCACTCTATCTTTCTGTCTTATATGTTTTCTGTGTAGCATGTCCGTTTTCCCTTTCTTTCTTTATAATAAAAACAGAATGGTCCATTGTTTAGCTGAGGTGACGTGATTTATACTAAATAAGATATCAGCGGATAAGCAATACCAAATAATCAGGATTTACATTTTTGGATTTTGTTCTTGGACGATTTGGGCGGTCTGATTTTTAACCAGGGGGTGTTGCAAGATGATAACGGTCATACAATTAAGGAACACGAATATTAATATATGGATTTCAATTTTTCATTTCTTCTGTTCCAACAATTTCAGATCAATATATATATATATATATATATATATATATATATATATATATATACTTTTTGGTTCGGTACCAAGTTTCTTGGTACAAGGTGATTCTAGGTGGGTCCTAATTCTCTACCAGTAGTTTGTTGTAGAGTTCAGGTTCCGTATGAGAGCTCAATGTTTAATTATTGTAAACAGAGCAATGAACATAAAATACAAAATATAAGTAAAGAAGCTCATAGATATAAGTGTAAGAATATAACTAGCAAAGTATGGAAAAACATGCTTTAATAAATAATACACACTAGATACTCCAAGAAAGATAAAAGGCTGGTAGCCATAATAAAGTAAACTCAGATACCCCCACCCGCTGAGAAAAAAGACATACCTTCCCTGCTTCCCACTTGACCCAATTAGAGCGAAAGGGCATCTAGACCATAAATTAAAATCCTGTTGGTCAGTCAAAATAAACTTAGGAATTTACCAAAGAGACTAGGCAGACACATAAAAAAAAACACCGCCAACCAGGCAAAGGATGAAGGGAAAAAAAAAAGAATTTCCACCAATAAAAAAGACATTTGAAAAGAAATAATGCAATATGACCACCCCTGAATGAGGGAGGTGAAATGTATGAATATAAAATGAATTTGGCCATGTGCCTGTCTAAATAAAATATATCAGTGGTCTGAAGAAGCTCGTGAGCACACTCGCGAGTGGAAATGGTCCATAACCACGATACCCATGGTATTTAAGGCCTTTTATTCCCAAATATATATATATATATATATATATATATATATATATATATATATATATATGTGTGTGTGTGTGTGTGTGTGTGTGGTTTTCTATATTCATAAATAAAGAGTTCTCAAAATCGGAAAATAGAACACATGTAGATGTACGTTTGAATACCGAAAACACAAATTCATCGTCACATGGTGACTGTCAGTTTCTCACTGATGCGATTAACGATCGGAAGATTAAGGGACAAGAGTATGTATAGATGTCAGCTGTTGTTTAAAAGGTTTCAAATGATGATCTATTCTGTAATCCCTGCTCTATAAGACATCCTAATCAGGTTTTCAGAACTTTTAAAGCAGATTATTGGAATGAATCCACGTTAAAGCATTAGACTGACAAGCCAAAACCTTTACGTTCATTTGAGCACAAACCTATCAAATAAACTGGAAAAATGTCTTAAGAGGAAATGTGAGCTCTTCCTGAGCTTTTTCGCTTGAGAACCAAATGCAACGTTTCCCCATCTGTGGAAATCTTTTATAACCAGTAATAACAATCTGACAACTAAAAAAAGAGAAAACAAGCAACAAAAATTAGTTTTTAATTAAAAAAAACAAAAAACTTTTGAATTTTCAAATAATTTGTTTTCGTGTGTTGTAAGTTTTTTATTTCATAATTTTTTTTAATGTGGTTTTGATCTTTCTCGACGTGTAAAAAAGGTTGACCTTTTTTTTTATATAGATGATCAAATCTTAATTGATAAAAATCTTTTTTCAATTTTTTTATTTTCAGATAAAAAAACCTGTGTAACCCAGAAAAATGATGAGACATTGTGTAACTATAAGATATGTTTTAAGGAACACACACACACATACTACTCTGATCATTACTGCCAGGCCCACTCTGACCTGGAGTTGTAGTACCTGTTAGGGTAAAATTATTCATACTAGATAGGAATACTTGATACAGTAAGTAAAGTGGGTAGAGTGGTCTATTGTCGACATCATCGAGGCAGTGAGGGAGTCTATTCCGTTTTCACTAGCGCTAGACCCGGGGATGAACGAAGTAGAAGGTGCCATGTTTTGTAAACAAAAGGGGTGTTATTCTCCAGCATGACAATACAAAAGTACATTCTGCAAAACAAAGCCAAGAAAAGATAAGATACTTAGGATTGCTTGGTTGGTTGGTTGGTTTTTACGGCATATCAACCCTTGTTGAGTAATTTTATATCAAAGACTTTTTGTTTTATTCATTCTTGATGGCTATTTAACATTTATTTCAAACTCATTTTCTTCCATTTAACCCATAGATCGGACCCTAACAGGTACTACCACTCCGGGTCAGAGTAGACCTGTGAGTAATGGTGATGAAGGGGTACTCTACATTCCCTGGAGCTCCAGAATTGGAACTTCACCATCAGATAGCTTAACGTCATACCCTGGACATTAAGACCTACCACATATATGATAAATATGGGGTACTCGCTACTCTCATAAATCCCCAATACAACCTGGTGGTAGAGATAGCACCCTGCACTAGCTCGGCAGTTCACTCGTCTCGGATTTTCCCCTGCAACTGGGCCAACTGCCGGATGAATATTTATTATGATGAAGCTTATTATATATATATATATATATATATATATATATATATATATGCGCATATATCAACTAAGAAGCATATGTGGGCCCCACTACAAAATATATATAGAGAGAGAGAGAAAGAGAGGAGGGAGGAAGAAGGAAGAAGAGAGAAAATCTGTGTGTGTGTGTGTGTGTGTGTGCGCGCGTGCGCCCATGTAGGCGTTAGGTTAAGTGCACTTTATCGAAATATAAATATTTGTGTAATAGGGAAAAATGTTATTTTCCTTACTTACACAATGAACATGAACTTGATGGACCTAAAAGAAGATAGAGAAATCCCAAAATTACAAATGAATATTCGTGTGCTAACGCCAGCGTTTGTCTATGAGAACAAAAATAGCAAAAAGCCTATAAACCTGATATTTCTTCTTCTTCTTCTTTTCAATGTTTAAGGGAAATGTTGTTCTTCTCATTGTGTTTGAGTAAACAAAACGTTTGTTGTCTTAAAACGGACTCAACTATTTCCCCCAATTCTCATGTTCTCGTCTCTCAAAACCTCAGCATTCATTTGTACAATGACAATCACACTCATCCAAAATAGTCACTATATTGTAACGCTGAAATCAAATCTATGTATCAGTAACGAATGAGGGAGGGGGGGTTCATTTTATTTTTTAATCATCATGATACCCATCAAAAATAAAAGGAAGGATTGATACTTCTGTCGGGGTTGATTTGATTAACTATTTTTTAAATATTATTTGGATTATTCGACATTACGACATGAAGGTTCCCGAGTTTAACAAGAAGGTTCATGAGTTAGAGAAGGTTCACCAGTCCGACAAGAAATACTCGAAGAAGGCCGGAGGGTAAATCGGCCGAAAAATTGTGTATATAACAATAAAGATGGGGATAATACGGACTATTATCCCCATCTTTATTGTCATATACACAATTTTTCGGCCGATTTACCCTCCGGCCTTCTTCGAGAATAATACAAATAATACAAATTATCAAGCCTCATATAAAAAAAAAAAGATCAGAGAAATAGTGGGTTTTTTTTTTCATATCGCATTTTTATTTTTTTAAAATTATTTTCATTTTTTTTCTTTACATAATTTTTTTTTTCAGAATGATAATACTAGGTTGGTTGGTTGGTTGGTTGGTTGGTTGGATTTTACGGCATATCAACCCTTGTTTGGTTATTTTATGCCGAACACGTTTTGTTTTATCAATTCTTGATGGGTATTCATTTTTTTAATTCAATTTTTTAAACGCATATTTAAAAAACATTTGTTATATTTTACCCATAGATCAAACCCTAACTGTTACTACCACTCTGGGTCAGAGTGGACCTGGGAGTAATGGTGATGAAGGGGTAATTCAGATTCCACAGAGATCCAGAATTGGAACGTCACCATTAGATGCACTTTAACGTCCCTACCCTAAACACGATGATACTAGGGTGAATCAAAGGTTTGCAATATTTTGGTACGTGAGACACAATTTGGCAGTTTCTGGATCCTTTTACCGGTGATATAAAGGTGATCAATCACAGTGGACTGGGAAATGCTGAGCTCGCCTGATACTCTCCGAGTGCTACTCGCCGAATTCACCTCTATGTTTTTGAGAACGACCTCGGAATCCATGCTTTTTGGCCTACCTGACTTTGCCGAGTGAAATTTCTTGAATCATCTGGTTACTGTCCTGTAATTAACTGCGACTTCATCTTTCGTACAATAAATGTTTTTGGTTGCTTTTACGGCGTTGTGGCCCAGTTCGAACTCGTTAGACTACATTACACATTCATCTGTGCGACTTTTAAATCACTCGCGGAGTGGGTAAATGCACAATGTGCCAGCGCACCAACTACCACGATAGTACCAATTACAGTGGGTACCAACAATAACTTCAAACTACTTTGGTCACGTAGTATACGCACTGCAAACTCGCACGTACGTTGGAGGCGCGTCGTCTCCCCGAGTTCAAATTCTGGACGAGGCTGTTTGCATTTCACATAGCGCTAATATCCTTGGGAAAGGTATGCATTCAACTACTCTCCTTCCAGCTATGGGTAAATAATAGAGCAGCCTGGGCTCTTTAACCTTGGCTAGGTAATCAGTCTTGGAGAAGAAAAACTCTGAATTCAAACCTGTTAAACTCTACCTAATAAATTGGCATCCTGTTCGTGTGGAGAGATTAGTATATATATATATATATATATATATATATATATATATATATATATATATATATAGTTAGGCAAATTTCTTCTTTAAGGCATATTTCGTTGAACTTCGCAGCCATTTTCTGTCCGCAAATCTTGTTTCAAGCTTTCAAGTTGCCGGATTTAATTAATGTAGTTACAGGCATTTTCGAACATTAGTGCTATTATCGAAGTTTATTTTATTTAGTTTAGGATTTTTATATCTTATATGTAGGGCTTCTAAAACCTTTAGTCTTTGTTTACAGGTTTGTTTTTCTAAAATGATAGTGTTGTCATTGAGTATTTTACGGAATTTAGTAGTGGGACAAGGATGTGTTTTTAAATGTTGGGCTATTGAGCTAGTGTCGGAAAGGTGCATAGTAAGACACCTAGAAAGGGTTGTTGTCGTTACACCGATGTATATATTCTTATCGGAGATACATTCTCCCAATGGGCATTTAAATTGATATACTACATTGTTTTTTTGTAATGGTTCAATTGAGGGGGGGGGATTATTGTTGATGATTAAGTTTGAAGTTTTAAATTTTTTATAGTACACAATAAGTTTAATTTTTTTTACTAGGTTCAGTAGGGAGTATATTTATTTTGAATTAATGTTTTTATTATATTTTCATCAATTTTATAATTCTTGTGCATCTGATTTAGATAATATAAATTTATACATGGGTGTTTAGTGGATGAATTATTGTTGTTTTTATTTTTTGTTGTTTTTATTTTTTGTTGTTTTTAATTTTTTGTTGTTTTTAATTTTTTGTTGTTTTTAATTTTTGTTGTTTTTAATTTTTGTTGTTTTTAATTTTTGTTGTTTTTATTTTTGTTGTTTTTATTTTTTGTTGTTTTTTATTTTTTATGACGTGTCTGATTTCATCATCAATTAAGTAGTTTTCACCAGATATAATCACACCAATACGGCAACTTGAAAGGAACTGGAACAAGATTTGCAGACAAAAAACTAAAGCTTATCAAACTAACAGCACTTAGCAATACAGACGAGATCTCGTGACGAGACAAATTAAAATCTGTAACAACAATATCAACAAATTAAATATTGACGCACAAAAAATACGTGAAAAAGTTTTTTAAAAATCCATTACATCCGGACAGCTACAAGAAATTGAATACAGATTTTCCTTAATTATCGAAAGAAAGGATTACCAGCATAAACTTTTACTACAAAAACAAAAAAGAAACTCAACACGCTCTATAGAGGCCAATTACTACTTCCGAACAATATTGATAAACACATTAACCTGACTGGTGTGGAATTAACTCAACCTCAAAAGGATTTTCTCAACTTAGGACCCAACTGACATTTATTCCATGGATATAATATCAATAAAACAGAAATTGAAATCTTATATCTAAACATTACAAACTCCGGGATAATAAGGAAATTACAATTAAACCACAATTCCACGATATTCTAAAAGCTGAAGCCCTAAAAAATAGATTTGACAAAAAACAACCATCTATACTAAATCAACAATTCCGCAATCACCCTAACATTACCATAAAAAAACTGACAAAACAAACCTTTTCGTGGTACTTAACAAGACAGACTACAATACAAAATTACAAAACATTTTAGATGACCACACCAAATTAAAAAAATTAAATAAGAACGCTACTAACCAACTAAAATTAAAAATTAATAAACTAATCTCTGCCAACAATGCCGAGTGAGATAGCATCAAACTTCCGTAAATAATCGGTGATTATAAACCCATTTAGTTATACGGAACTGTAAAAATACACAAACCCAACCATCCCCTACGTCCAATTATTTCATAATTAACTACACCCATATATAATATCACAAAAAACATAAAACAACTGAATAGGCCATATATACCTAAAAATAATAATAATGATATGGTATATCCACAGGTCCTGCTAGTAAAGAGAGTTAAACTAAGATTATTATACTTTTTTAAAGGACCGGGTTAGCTCAGTCGGTAGAGCGATCGTCTAGAAATCACAAGGTTCCTAGTTCATTACCGGCCCTCGCCAACTTAGCATATGAGTAGCGCAAGAATCTATGCGGTAAAGTAAGGAGCTGGTGGTAGGTGTGGCGCTCCGTCTCAGACGCAAAAACAATCTCCTTGGTCTTAGCCTTAGTGAAAAGGGGATAGACTCCCTTGCTGATTGGCTGATATCGACTTTAGGCCACCCCGATGAATTTACTTTACTTTTACATATTGAACTATTTCGCAATAGCTCTAAAGTAAATATATCAAACGTTGTACTAATTAAATCATCATACTGTGAAATATCCACAGGTCCTGTTAGTATTGTATAATTCTTCAAATAAAGGTGATAATACAGAAGATAAATTGATTTCCATTTCGATTCCAGGTTGAAAAAGAAACAAAGAAAGAATGAAAGAATGAAATTCAATCCACTCTTGACAAAAGTTTGGTTTATTATTCTATTCACTCTTCTATGTTAAAACAATTAACATCTTCTTAGCTTAGTTCCCCACTTGCTTATTTCATTTTTCTCTTTGCCTTTTTACATCACGTTTTTTCTTATCCCCCCCCTCTCTCTCTCTCTCTCTCTCTCTCTCTCTCTCTCTCTCTCTCTCTCTCTCTTCTCTCTCTCTCTGTTATTTCAATTCTGAAACGTTATCTGAACTTCAGAAACAATGATAGCTAGGATGAGTTCAAGACCATCTACGGCAGCGTGGTTCACAAACTTTCGACTCTTGCGTAACCCTTAAAATAAATTACATCTCTCAAGGAACCCTTGCACAAAAACAAAATTATATACCATATTTTTCTCATTTTATTTCCATCATAGTTCACGTTGTAAATATCATAGTATATATATTTGAATATCTGGTTTAAGGAAAAATGAATACTTCTTTGTCAATTTTTCATTAATGCTAAATAAAATTCATATTATTCGTTTATAATACTTCATCGCGGAGATTTCATTCACACACAAAAAATATTCAAAACTGAAACATAAAAAATAAACCTAAGTAAGAAATCTGATTTCCCTTTAATATAAATGTAAATAGAATGAAAAGCAGATAATTTGATGCATCAGTTTATTATTTATTGATTGATTACACCCCCCCCCCTGTTTCAAATCATTTTATCTGCATTCTTATTTAGTTTCATTAGTCTTTCTAATTTAATATATTTCATTAGATTAAAACTTAAATACTTATGCCCGGCTGAGGGCGCATATTCTGTCCAGTAACTTTAATATAAATGTAAAGAGAATGAAAATCAGATAATTTGCTGAATCAGTTTATTATTTATTTATTCTTTACTGACAAATGTTGAAAAGACATAAAACGTAAATAAAAACAAAATGTGAACTAAATAAATCGGTTAGAAAATGTTATTTTCTCAGCCATTTCATAACATAATAGATTAGATAGAATCATGTCTCCATTACAATATTACAATAACCAGAATATATATTGGGGGGGGTAGTAATATTAAAGAAAAATTCTAAAGTGTATTAGCTTATCTCACTTGTTCTCGTAGAAGCCTTGGGGAACTTTTTACGGAACCTTAGGGTTGTGGGGAACACCGGTTGAGAAACGCTGATCTAGAGTGCATAACACCCATCGGTGAAAGCTAGGATTTCGACATATCTTATTATAATGGAAATTCGGTGTGAGAGAAATTCTGTAACCGAAACTACGTCAGTGCTTACGTGACAATACCATCAGGTATTGCGTATGTTTATCAATGAGTATTTAATTTATTGTCAAAATCTCATGTAAGAAACCTGTTTTCAAATCTATATATTAATACTCGTGTTCCTTAAAAGTACGACCGTTATCATCTTGCAACACCCTTTGGTTAAAAATGAGACCGTCCAGATCATCTGAGATCAAATGCAAAAATGTAAATCCCGATTATCTGGTGTTTTAATTTCTTATGAGTGCTGTCACCTCAGCTAAATAGCGGACCATTCCCTATTTACTAGAAAGAAAGAAAGGGAAGAAAAAGGAATACTACACAGAAAAAAATATAAGAAAACAGAGCGTAGGGGAAAGATAGAGAAAGTGGCGAGGGCACGGAAGCAATAACGGTAATCTGTTTCAATCGAACATAATGAAAATATGAAAAGAAAGAAAGAAAGAAGAGAGAGAGAGAGAGATAGAGAGAGAGAGAGAGAGAGAGAGAGAGTTAAATCAAGATTATTATACTTTTCACACATTGAATTATTTAGCAATAGCTCTTAAGTAAGCATATCAAACGTTGTAATAATCAAATTATCATACTGTGGTATATCCATAGTTCCTGCTAGTATTCTATTAATATACTTGGATACTATAATAATTTTACTTCTTCAAAGTTGTGTAAACACATTGACAGATATGCGTAAGAATGGGTCAATACACAGACACGTTTACACATACAGAAATTAATATGGATTTCCATACACGTATTGATGTTTCTATTAGGGAATCGCTTTCATTGTACGTTCATATTTGCAGTTCTCGTGTAGTTGGTTCATGAGAGTTTTTTTTTTGTGAGGGCTACACACGGCCCTGAATCATTTTAAACAGATCTATTTGACCCATAAATCGGACTGTAACAGGTGGATCTGGGAATAATGGCTATGAAGAGGTACTTCACAGAGTACCTCCAGAATTTAACGGATTTTGATTTGAACTACATCAAATTAAAATCAAAATTTCACACCGCGCAATAATTTACAATTTGATTTAAATATTGAAATAATTCTATAAAATATAAAGATGAATACATAGAGATCTATTTCCCTCTAATTTGTATATTTTAAAACAGTATTGTAAAATTTTGACCTCAGTTAATATCAAAAGCCGTTGATAGTCAACCAAGTAGAGTATCAAAAAGTTAATATGTTAAACTCATGTTTAACATTATAAGTTGGTTACCCATCTAAGTATTGAAGAGGCTTATCACTGCTTAACTTCGGTGATCTAGTGGGAACCGGTGCTTTAATTGTGACTTGACCGTAAATAACATAAGTAAAATCTGCGGAGTGGACTTGTTGGTATCAGCTGGACAGCCAGGGAGTCTATGCCCTTTTTACTAGCGCTAGACCAGGGAGATTGTTTTTGCATCTTAGGTGGTGTGCCACACCTACCGTCATCACCCTACATTACCGCACAGATCCAATGTATACTACTCATGAGCTGAGTTGGCGAAGGCTGGAATCGAACCCAGAACTTTGTGGTTCAGAGGTGGATGCTTTACTAGTTGAGCTAAAAAAAAGCCCTTTATATGATCGTCATATACAAAAAAAAAATTGGTGAAATGTAAGTTTTTTGAAAAGAAAGAAGTTCATTATTTTCTGACAATATGATTTAGAGGGAAATCAATTTTTGTATATATCAACAACACCAGAAACAGTGATTTTATCCCAGAATTATTGGGGGTTTCGGGTCTTACAAAATCCTTTATCTTCACCTAGATGACCCAGCTGGTGTTTAGTAAGCATAAACTTATTGTCAGGTAACAAGATCTCAAACAGCAAAAAAAAAAATTAATGGCTGAATTTAGGGCGCTTTTATAATATCTGGAGCCGGCGAAACCTGCAATCAAATGAGTTTTTGGGTTCCCCCTCCTATAAGTAAGGTAAAATCCAAGCAGATGGTTTCCTCCCTCCTCTAGTGACGTTGAGAAGCCCAGAAAACACACACTTTGACACTCAGCATGGATTAACACACAGGTAAGTTCTAAAAGGTCTTTAAACCCATCCAACAACACGGTATCAAATAATACGTCCTAAACGAAAAAACACCCTCTCAAAAAACAAACAAACAAACTAACAAAACCAAAAAGGGGAGAGAGAGGGCGAGGGGAGAAAAAAGAATAGATTATGCGTAACCCAGTTCCCCCTTAATAGTACTTCTTACTTCAACATATCATATTCTAGAAAAAATCTTCTCAGGGAGAATGTATGCATATATATATATATATATATATATATATATATATATATATATATATATATACTAGCAAATATATGCACCCTCCGGGTGCAAGTATTTAAGTTTTAATGTAATAAAACATGGTATTAAATTAGAAATGCTAATGAAACTAAATAAGAATACAGATAAAAAGATTTGAAACAGAGGGAGTATAATAACAGATTTGAAACAGAGGGAGTATAATAAAAAATGGAACAACTGAAACTTACTCTTCTATCACTCTGGTCTTTCATTGTTATTTTTTCTAATTTAAGTATTTAGTTAAAAGAGGAAGTAAAGAATAAAATGACAGTTATTTTATCTTGTTAATGGATTTCATTTCAGATTCATGGAAGAGATTTTTGCTTATATTCATTAAAATAAAACTAAACAGTTAGAAATCAATAATACTAAACATATATTTATTAAATTCGATTTTTTAATATTAATATGCAAATTAGCCTTCCCGTTTACACTGTAAACCAGTATTTTGTTGTATATATAAATATAATTGCATGGTGTCAGTATGTAGACATAGTTAACAGTATTAATAATGTAAGACAATTTTATTAATAATTGAGGTTAAATAAAAATAAAATCATGGAGAATGTGATGTCAATAATTAAGAGAATTGTGACTTGAGTAGGAATATAGTTTCGGTTACAGACAGAAAAACACACAATCTCCATTATAATAAGATATATATATTACAGTTATCCACAGACACGTGTTTCGCAGTTTACTTCTCAGTGTGGCTCGACTTTTTAACAGCTACCCCTAGCCCGGATATATATATATATATATATATATATATATATATATATATATAGTCCTTCAAAGTCACCATGTTTCACACCTCTTTATATATATAAAGTAGTTGCTAAGTCTAGCCACACTGAAGAGGTGTGAAACATGTTGTCTTTGAAGGACTATATATATATATATGTGTGTGTGTGTGTGTGTGTGTCTATAATATATTCTGTTTGGGATTTAGTATGAAGCATTGGGTGTACAATATAAGAAACTCAGTTTTTGAATGTTAAGTTTCGTTTTATTTCGTTATATTTCGGGGATGTTTATAGCTCTTCTTCAGAACGAATAGAATGGTTGATCTGTTCTTTATGGCATCTATGTATACTCTTTATTGATGTTGATGATATCATTTCAGTGATCTCGTTGGGTGGTATGGGGACGGTCGTTCTTAGTGACCTCCTTGCTTGTTTTGTACGGGTGCTTGTGTGCGTTTTATGTGTCGACATGTTTTTTTATGTGTTTTGTCTGTCCTCATTGTGCGCGTTGATCTTTTTTTTGTGATTGTGGAAGATAGTGTGATCGATTTTCGTGCCCTCTGTTGTCCTGGTAGTGGTAGTGGTTGAGAAATATCTATACGGGTTGAGAAATCTTAAATCTGTGTTTAATCCGTTTGTATGTGTGCGTAAGTGTGTGACCCATTTAATTTCAATGTGTTTTTGTGGATGGAAAACCGTGGTCAATTAGAATGCACCTAAGGTTTTCGAGGTTTTGCTGTTTGTTAAAGTATTGTGCAATGCTACTCAGTTCAGGTTTTTGTTTTATTGTAGATTTATGGTTGTTTAATCTGAACCTGAATGGTGTTTGTGTTTCCCCTACATATCCACTATTTTTGCATTTTGTGCAGTAGATATAGTAGAAGATGTTTGCGCTATCGCATGTGAGTTGGGGGGGGGTTGGATCTTTATGTTAGTGTGTGTTATGTTTACATGTGCGCATACTTGGCATCTTGGCTTGTAAATCTTTGGTTGCCTTTTTGTGTGTTGTTGTGTGGGTGTTTTTTTTATGTAGTGGGGATGCTGCGTAGGTTGGGTAGTTGTCGTTTGGCATTGATGGGAGGTTTTTGGAAGATCGATATTATTTTGGGATGTTTTTTATTTTCGGATTGTAGGATTTTGAACCCTTTTGTTGGTGTTTTTGTGAGTTTGTGCATGTGTTGTTCATAGTGGAATACCATAGGGATTTGATCGTTTGGTTGTTTTTGTTTGTATTTGAGGAGCTCTTGTCTTTTAAGGAATGCTGCTTTGTTAATTGCTGTTTTTATTAGTTTTATGGGGTAGTTGATTTTTAGAAATCTTTGTATTAGGTTGGCTGTGTGATGTGTGTATTCTTGGGGGTCTGAGCAGATACGTTTTATCTGTATGCATGTGCTGAATATTATCGATTTTTTTTAGTTTGTGTGGATAGTCGCTGTGGTAGTTAAGGAATGTGTGGTTATAGCCGGGTTTGGTGTATAGAGTTGTGGTTATTGTATTGTTTTTTGGGGCATTAATTATTATACCTATGAATGGGATGGAGGTGGGTGAGTGTTTTATGGTGAACTTTATAGAATTGTGGTGTTTGCAGCAGTGTTTCTGGAAATCTAGTAGGCTATTTAGGCCGTATGTCCATATGAGGAAGATGTCATCTATGTACCTGCAGTATTACATAGGGAGGTAGAGGGTAGTTCCTAAGGAGTTTGGTTTCTAGTGTGTGCATGAATATGTCTGCATAGCTTAGTGCCATATTCATGCACACACACACATACACACACACACACTATATATATATATATATATATATATATTATATATATATATATATATATATAAATTTCGATAAATAGACAAATAGATAGATATACGGGGTTGATCAGATAATCATGTATGTAAAGTGAGAAACCCTATTGTATTGTTATACAGCAGTTTAATAGCCGGAAAAATGTAAACCTTTGTTTTTAGAGCAAATATACGCGTGGTATTGTTTCACTTTTTCACCATTGAATTAGTCTCGTTTAAGATGCATGCGCAGAATACTGCACAGTTGTAAAGAAATTCGGTAAATTTTGGCAATGCTTTTTCTTCAACAGTTCAAAAATCCAGTGTGGACTGTTTACGATAAGACACGTTGAAACACAAAAGACATCAATGATATACCGGTACTGTTAGATAAGCTTTCATTCCAGTTTCTAATATTAAACACTTAAACCGTATCTATGATAAGAATTCCCGCACACACACACACACACACACACACAAATAAATATATATATATATATATATATATATATATATATATATATACACCAAGCCTTCTGCCCCAGCAGAATGTGACATCCTTTGATTTCTTTATAAAACTCGAGCTATTTGCTAATAGTTGTTTACATTGTGCTCTATTCAGATTGTTGATTTATCTTTTTTTCTCACGGCTCATCCCACATTTTCAAACAATTTGCTCTTATTATATTTCTATTTTATTCTCGATGGGATTTAAGGAGAGTTGTCTCTAAAAACAGGATTCGTTGCTGTTTGTTGCCATTTGTGTAAGGGAATCTTGTCTAGACATCTAATGAACTTTTGATGCAATCATTTTTTATACACATTTGTACTTCTACAATTCTTTAGAATACACCGACTTCACCTCTGCAGACCCCCCCCCCTAATGGGAGCACCTGTTGACGCTTAATGACTGAATCCCGGTGGATGAGCAGTTACATGCAACATAGCACTTTGGTCCTTACTTAGAGTAGATGGGCAGTCGGAGAGGCCCCCACCAATTAATCGGCTGGTCATATCAAGCCCTAGCACCGATAGGATTGTTCGAATTCTATTGTCCTTATGGAAAGTTCCAATCCTTTTTATCATATATGTGTTAAAAGGCGTTGGCTGAGGGTCTTAATGTCCTGGGTATGAAATACAAACTCTATATGATGGTGAAGTTTCAATACTGGAACTCTGGGGAATGTGGAGTACCCCTTCATCACCATTACTCCCAGGACCACTCTGACCCGGAGTGGTAGTACCTGTTAGGGCCTCATCTATGTGCTAAATAGAAAAAATGAGTTTAAAACGTGCGTGTAAAAATTGAGTTAAAAAATGAGTACCTATTAAGAATGAATAAAACAAAACATCTTCGGCATAAAATAACCCAACAAAGATTAACATGCCGTAAACTCCAACCAACTACCAATTGTGCCAGGTCACCAACACAAAATGTAAATGCACTCTATGCTATAATTTACAGTGATTAAATCTTCCATCTGTTATTAAATGTTTGGGATACAAATAGTCAACTCAATACGAGACTGCAGAAAACATGCATATGACACTGAGAGTCAGGGTGACCATTAAATTATAAAATAAATTCGATAACTGCTCAGTCAGCAGGATTCCGTCCTTAAGTATTACGGTTTATTCCCCCTTCCTTCTTTCATCCCCCTTTCTTCTTCCCCTTTCCTTCCTTCCTCCCTCCCTCGCTTTCTTCCTCCCTTTCTTCTTTCCTCCCTTCCTCCCCCTCCCTTCTTTCCTTCCTCCATTTCTTCTTCCCCCTTCCTCTTTCCTCCCTCCCCCTCCTTCATTCATTCCTCCGTGTCTTCTTCCCCTTCCCCTTCCTTCCCCCCTCCCTTCTTTCCTTCCTCCTTTTCTTCTTCATAAAATGAAAATGGATTTAATCTTGAAGTGATGAGTTTTCTTTATTTCAAAATTCTTGAAATGATGAGTTGTTCTTTCGATCTTTCAGAATGATTATTCTAAACCTTCTTTCATCTTTTCGGTTTCTTTTCATTCCAAACTGACAACTTTTTGTTTTCGGTGTCACGGAATTGTAGACAATGGCATCTCGATAAGCTTTAACAGTTTCTCAAGAATGGGTGGATTGCAATTCAGGAATTTGGAAAAAAAACAGTTTGACTGACAGACAAAACTGTGTGATATCTTACTATAATGGCGATTCGGTGTCTGTCTGTAACCGAAACTCCGTCATTGCTTATGTTACAATATCCCCAGGAATTGCGTAAGTTTATTAATGAGTATTTAATTTATAGTCAAAATCGTTAATACATAGAATAAATATTATTCATTCACGATGTCTCTATGAATATCTGAGTTAGATTTGCCTCAAAACATCCCATGTTATTAGTGTGTTTAAAATCCTGCAATGTGTGTTATATATCACTAAGAAATAAAGGCTTACATAATATAATGTGTGGTTAATTTGCATACTGGTTTGAACAGAACCAGGTTGAATAAATAATTACTTGCTTTTATTGATCTCTAATATTGTTTTATTCTCCAACGTATTAAAATCAATCCTATGAATAATTTTATATAGAAACCAATTAAAATTTGATTAAAATAAGAGTAATCTTTTTATATACGTTCTTATCTAATTTCGTTAGTCTTTCTAATTCAGTATATTTCATTGCATTAAAACTTAAATACTTACGCCCGGAGGTGTATATTATTGCTTGAATATATATAATCTTCAAAATTATATATAGAAAACAAATAAATTGAATTAGCATACGTCTATATGATAGATGCTGGTTCAACTAGACTAGTTAAGACTTTTTCTCTTCATGAGAATATGTATTCAGGTGGTGTCCAACCATCTGAGTGTTCCGACCCTAAACAAAAACATTCTCTGGTTTATGGGTAAGCAGTGGCGGCCAAATCACTGCCCGTCTCCTCCTGTTTTCCAGCTTATCTTCTTTCTTTTGGGCAACAATCATCAGATTTTTCCTTAAGCATCACGGATTGTCACCCACGGGCAACAGGTGGCCCAATGGGTGGGGTGTCTTACCCCTCTACATAGGTACAGTCGGTGTATTCTACAGCTCAAGCCGACAGGGTGGCTTAAGTATAAGCTAATATTTTAAATATTGATTATGTAGGCAGAAAAGCAGTTCTTTCTTTTCCCACTTGTAATATTGATATAACACAATCTTTCTCTTCAGTTGCCCTCTACGTTCTGCATTGTACTGTACATACCTACTGTGTTTCCTCGAAATAAAACAGGGTTCATGTTAAATTTCACTCCGAAATATAACACTGGGCTTATTTTCGGTGGATATCTTAGTGTTTAAATATCGAAAAACGAAGTAGAAAATTACTAAATATCTAAATAAACAGAAATTACGAAAAACAATCTACATTTATTTCCCATTAACATGTTCTTTTATTCAAAAACTCATTAACGACAATTCATTAAAAAAATAATCATATCTTCATCTTCTGGAATTTTATTGTTCTGCAAGTCACTGGATTCCAAAATTCCTGTGGAGTTTTTATGTGACTCAATTTCCTACAAATGTTCGTCCCTATTCTCTCATGTCGAGCAATAGAGGTTTCATCGAATGAAAAGTTTTTATCCAGACAGCCTGCTCGAAGTGCGTTTGTAATTTTGTTCCATGAATTCGTAACTCAAATATTTCTTTCGTCTTTCTGCCGCTCTCAACTAGGGCTTATTTTAAGGGGAGGTCTTATATCAAAATCATCCTGAAAAATCACACTTGGTCTTATTTTGCAGGTAGGTCTTATTTTCGGGGGAAACACGTTAAGCTTAGTAACAATCAAGAAAAGCACAGAATAAAAAGATTGGTCGAATGATGTAAAGAAAAAAAAAATGAAATAAATAGAAAAGAGTAAATGAATGTCAAGTTATTTCTATGAGACGATTAACCTTTTGGTAATGGTGATATAAAAATAAATATGAATTGCAATAAGATTTTTTAACTTTGTTGACGAACCGTGTTTCTGTATGAAAGGAATTTTGTTTGTAGATTCGAAGATGAAAGAATAAAGTTAAAATTCAAAATGATCATAGAAAAACAGAATAAATAGAGAAAGATTGACATGAATGTATGGAATTCCTTTCATGATGTTTGTAAACTAATATTAATAGTATTACTAATATTAATAGTATTTCATGTTAATAGTGAACAACACTTAACATAACTGAATGAGTTAAGGCAGCTTGTGTGATGTAATTGCTAGAGAGCTAGATTAGCAGATCATTACTAGGGAATTATATTATCACTAGATACCCCTTTATTTCTGGCCTTGTGCCAGACTATGCAAAGGGTTACTTTGCGTGGTATAATGGTTAGCGATGTTAGCAGATTATTGTTAATGAGTTTGATTCACACTGTGTGCCTCATACATTTATCTTTGTTCGAAGTTCTATTAAGCTTAGTAAATCGTTGTATTATTTCATTGTAGGAGAGAGGAAGGGAGGGAAGAAATTAGGAAGGAAGGGGAAGGTAGAGAAGAAGGAGGGACGCGCTTGTAACACGGATGCTCATGACAATCTCTCGCCAACCATCCCTATCATTCATCGCTGTTGAGAGGTCCTGAACACAGCATCCAGTATCCGCACAGAGCTGGTCTATGTACGTCTTTGCTGGCACTCTCATGCGCTGGCTCCCACTAGAGAACATCGCTTATGAGTTCGTCTTGTTTTTCCAGCATTGCCTAGCTAGATGGTTTGTGTTATAGGGGAAAAATTGCCGTACTGAATGACACAATAGTGTGACGAATACATCACTATATATTAAAATTTCCGAAATTACGCACTTGGCAGTTTTTATAGAAGGGACCAGTTAAAATGAATCCTCTTTTTTTTTTCTTCTTCGGTAGAATGTTCATGACCCCCCCCCAAAAAAAAAACCAACAAAGATATTCACAAAATGGAGTGTTTTTTTATTTCCCACTTACGGTAGGTAAAGGTTACCCAGTGCAAAAGAATTTCATTACCGTTATTGTTTTTTTTCCCCACCTTTTTTGAGTTTGTCTTTTTAAGGTGTTGAACAAGAATTAGGAAGGTTTTTATTTACATTATGCGTGGGTATCTCAGACTTTACTGATTGATAAGACATTTTGTGAGGTACGAGTAGATCAGAATTGGTAATATTTATAACTTATCTATATAATAATACAGGTATTCCTAAAAAAAAATACGGCCGTTATCATCTTGCAACACCCCCTGGTTAAAAATGAGACCGTCCAAATCGAAATGCACAAATGTTCACGATCGTACATATAAGGAACAAGAGTATTAATATATAGATCATTTCGAATATTGCTACTGAAATTAGAAATCCTCACATGACAACGACCTTTCTTTTTTTTCTCGACCTTCAAAAGAGAAAATAACCGAAAAATGTTTTATAATAAAATAAAATTAATTTGATTCATTAGTAAGTAATGAAATGTTTGTCATTTTCTTTTGTGTTGTAACGGTTCTTGAGAAATCACACAGTATTACTGAGAGATCATGTTCTACTAGACTATCCACTCGAGTGTACACGCTTTACTACACACAAAATCCAAATAATAAGAATACTTATTCATACTTGTAGAATGCCTCATGCTCTTAAAAGTCTGAGATTATGCGTATTTTTGGAAACAGTTATTCGTATAACAGTAATGATCCACAGTATCTGATATATTTATGAACAGAGTTCCTAATTAAAAGCAATATTCATAAAAATTAATGCAATAATTTACAAAACCAAAATGGTAATTAAGGTTCAATGGCAAAACCCATTGCTATGTAGTAAGTTCGATCCATCTCCAGAGGAATTTTTTATGTAATAAAAAGTTCATTTAACTTATAAAAGTAGACAAGGTATTCGGAGTGACCTATTGTCGGTATGAACCAAACAGCGAGGGAGTCTATCCATTTTTTTGCTAGCGCTAGACCAGGAGGATTATTTACTGAGATGCAGCGCCACACTTACCACCGAAGAAACTGATAGAAAAAAGAAATCAGTAGTCTAGATATAATGGTTAAAGACTCTAAAAGAAAAACAAACCTTCTAATTAAGATTTCAGTGTCAACAGATATATTAACATATCAGAGTATTATAAGAATTGCGGGGGGGTAATACTTCCATTCACATAATGCATAACACAGAATATTCGGTAGGAAAATAAAGTCAATTAATACTATATAAAATTTAATTCAACAAACCTTGAGGAAGGAACCAAATTCATATCCCAAACATATAAACGAGTCTCCACGTGTTCGGGGAACACAGAAATGTCTGAATACAAAGAGTCCTTGATTATAATTGAAGCATATGATTCGTAGCTGGGGGGGGGCAAGATCCTTAATTCCAAATGGATGGAGGCACACTTTGTCTAGTTCATATCTGGTGATCCCAGAAGAAAAAGAGTCACTTTCGCTGGACTGCCTTTAAATAGCTAGTCCACAACGCCCCCTAACGACAAACCCTAGCTGCAAGGAAAGATAATTCTTCGCCAATGTCAACCGCAACCAACAACATAGGAAGATAACCCCGACAGTATTATAAAATAACTAAATACAAAAACCTGGAAATAGAAATGGACCCCTTTTTGATCTCGATTAAGAAAGGACATGCTTTTCATTTACACCGTCAATATCCGGTTGTTGGTTAAGTTTAGGGTTAGGGGTTAGTTTTATAATTTAAAAAAATCTAAAAATCGTCTGTTAAAACAACCGGATATTGACGGTGTAAATGAAAAACATGTCCTTTCTAAATCGAGATCAAAAAGGGGTGCCTAAAGGTCATATGGTCCATAGAAATTGAAAAAATGTGATAACTTAAAAAACTACCATTGTGTCAGTAATAGTGAGAGCACTCGGTATAATAAAATAAAAAATGGACAGATAAACACATTAACAAGTTTCCAGTCAAGATAAAGTTTTTTAAAAATGCACTTTGCGGAACTGTTCATCTCCTTAGAAGATACTATCAATGTGATTATGAAAGTAATACCCAAATGAGGCAAAAAAGCAAATACATAGAATATATATAATCACTAGTTTCCATCACCCTAGATCTTGGATGAAGACCGGCGAAGGAGATTAAAATAAAAATGAAATACAACAACAACAACAACAACATAATAATAATAATAATAATAATAATAATAATAATAATGTAAACTGGTACAAACGAAACACAACGCTCAGGCCACTGTAACCTCGAGCTCTGTTTAGGATTTTTTTAAATTAATTATTCTAATTACCTTAAAATAAGTCATCTTCAGACGATTACTCATAAATTCAAACTCAGTTTCGGAGCTTAAATCGTTACTGCCCACTCTAGGGCGCTCCAAGCAGAATAAATGCCTCCAGATTTATGTCAAAATTGTGATAAGATATTACGAAGTTGCAGTGGTCTGAGCGTTGTGTTTATACACAATAAAGATAAAGATAACAGTCCGATATATCATAATTATTCATATTAAGCCTCACCTCATAAATACACATAAAAATATAAAAGAGTTTTATAATTTGCTTGAAGCATTGTATCTATATTGGTTTGGTGGTTGGTTTTGAAGGCTATCCCACAATGCAAGTGTAAAAAAAATGAGGTAACTCTGATGTTCGTCTCTCTTTGGTTTATTTTCTTGGGATAAAGATCCCTTCATCAGAAGATGTCTGAAAGCTTAAGTTCTGGGGTTGTTACCTTGTGGCTAGGATCTCTCCATACTTGTTCTTTATGTTTTCTGAAGGGGTGACGTCGATAAGTGGTTGGGTCATTTCTGTTCTGGAAGTTTGTAGTCGGAGACTATCGTCAACCCCACCTTCTTTTTTGGTTTAAATTCAAGCACTAGTGATGCTGATATAAAAGGGAAACTGGTCTTTATTCGGGAAATCCAAGATACAGGGAACACACATCCATCGTTGGACAGAGAAAGTTTTTATGACAAAACATTATTTTCCACAGTGAAATCGATTGGCTATGGATTTTCTATTTTATGGATTGACCGTTTGACTTCTCTGTAACCATTTCTAAAAATCATTATCCATCACCTAACTCACATCCACTGTATGGTATTCGTAAACGCCAGCAAGCATCGATGAATGGATTTTTTTCTGCATGGGCACACTGTGACTAGGCAATGAAAACGATGGGTTATTTGTCAAGAAGGTTCAACCTCTACCACCATACCAACAACATCCACTTCTAACGTTGCATAAAATAGGACACATAACTTTTCAGAGAGACCCTCGTATTTTGGTATGCTTTCTCATTAATGTTTTTTTCCTCCTTTGCACCAGTTCACCAATTCCAAAGACAGAAACACTTTCCATACCATAATTCCATTTCTTCTATTGGAGTAGAAGAATGCGATGTATCACAATCATATAAGATATACTAAGGACTGCTAGAATCTACTATATTTGTGCTGTCACCTTTTAAGGGCCTAACACAATTCCACAATTCCTTTCTTCGTATTCTCATCACATAAACATTTTTGTGAAGGGGGGGGCGGTTTTATAGGGAGCACATAACAAGATAGAATGTTGACAGGACAACCGATAGAATTTGACTATCCGACCCAATTTTTATTTGAGATGTCAAGAATGTCTTTTCTGTCAGAAAGAATAAAATGTTTTTTCTCATTGTTTATCTATTTGTGTCAAGATGCGTTTTTGTCCGATGTAAAATAATGTTTGTGTGTGATGTGTGTATGTAAGTGTGTGGATGTATGTATGTAAGTGTGTGTGAATGTAAGTGTACGTGCATATTTATTTGAATTTGAGACTCTCTGTATATGTTTCTCAATATGGATGTTTGTGTGTGTTGTGAGTGTGTATATGTGTTTATCTTTATGTATGTATTTATTTATTCATGGGTGTAGATATATCTACTTGTGCATGTTTTTCAATGTGTGCCTGTGTTTTTGTTTTCTCTGTGTGTGTGTGTGTGTTTATTTGTGCGTGTGTGTGTGTGTACGTGTGTATTTGTCTGCCTGTCTATTAGTCTATTTCTGTCTATTTGTGTGTGTGTGTGTGCATGTATATTAGTCTGTGTGCATTTATGTGCGTCTATTTGTGTATGTGTGTTCAAATTTATGGAATATCTGCCAGCAGCGCGCATATCATTTGAATACACACACACACACACACACACACACACACACACACACACCATTTACAGGTATAACATAATCATTATAACAGAGAAGTGATGATTCAATAGTCAGAGGTTCAATATTTTATAAATATTGATATCTAATTAATATAAACACTGTGAATGGTATATCTCAGTCGGTAGAGTACTCGCCTTGGACACGCAAGGTTCCTGGTTCAATACTAAGTCCCCGCCAACTCAGCCCATGATTGGCACAGATTGGGTATTCTGATCTGAGCGATAAAGTCGGGAGCTGATGGTAGGTGTGGCGCCCCATCTCAGCAAATATAATCTCCTTGGTCTAACGCTATCGAAAATGGGATAGACTCCCTCAATATCCAGCTGATACCGACAATAGGCCACTCTGCTAACTTTACTAACTTATATTATATAAAGAGATTTTTAGGAGTTTGTACATTACAATAGTGCAACAAAAAGGACACACCATAGCGAGATTTATGCTAACCCAATAACAATAAAATTCTGTAATTTAAAGAATTAAATAATTTCCTATCCAATTTTGTTTTACTTAATACTAATAGTGTGAGAACTATATTCGCGCTCATCCTGGTTGTAATAATTTATCAAGGGAGATAATAATTAAATGATATTTATTTATTCATTTATCTATTCATTTTTGTATTTGCAATGGATATTATAAATGATATCAATTTTATAAATAGGATATGATTTGAAACTGAACCTAATTTTTATTAATTTTACTAGTAAGATTATGCCCCCCATCCTGAGCGTAAGTATTTAAGTTTTAATATAATGAAATTTACTAAATCATAAAGACTAACTAAATTAAATAAAAACACACATAAAAAGACCTCCTTCTATGGGGCCTCCTATTGGCCGTGGGTGGCAACTCGTGATGCTTAAGGACGGAATCCTAATTAATAAGCGGCCCATGACACACACCACTCCATTTTGGACCTTACTTAGGCTAGACGGCGGTCAGAGAGGCCCCCTTCGATCAATCGACTGGTCACGTCAAACCCTAGCACCTATATGATTATCCCAACCCTACTGCCCTCATGGCAAACCCCAACCCTTTCTATCATATGTGCTAAAAGGCGATGTCTGAGGGTCAGTGTCCTGGGTACGGTTTTAAACTCTATCTGCTGGGGAATGTGGAGTATTCCTTCATCACAATTGCTCCCAGGTCCACAAACCCGGAGTGGTAGTACCTGTTAGGACCCCATCTATGCAGTAAATAGAAAAAATGAGTTTAAAAGATGTGTTTAAAAATTGCGTTTAAAGAAAATTGAATACCCATCAAGAAATAATAAAACAAAACGTCTTTGGCATGAAATAAACCAACAAGGGTTGACATGCCATAACATCCAACCTACCTACCAACAAAGAAAACAAGATTATTTTTCTCTTGTCATAAAAATGCTAATCACACAAAGTAAACGCCAGAGTTTAAATTTCATCTAGATTGCCAATAATAAAAATAATAACTCAACTTATAGACCAGTGCTTAATTAGGACATTTTACTTTCGTAAATGTCTTGATACTGGGGCGTCTTGTTTGTTTTTAATGACACAAGATTTTGTTTTGTTTAGAGCTCTTTATTTTTTCTAAGAACCAGTTCAAATCAAAGATGTACGTAAGAATTTGGCTTGAACGGACAGTGCCATATTGCCGTCTTTAACGCCCAGCCAAAATCTGATTTTCCAGCTACTTTCATACAGCTCGCTCTGACAAACCGGAAGAGAGGTCAACTGTAGCGTAATTATTATGGTCTACGGAGAATTTCGGGATTGAAAAGAAAACGGTAATCGGATTTCTGGAGAAAGAGAAGAAAAAGAAATAAGAACAGAAAGAGGTTAAAGTCTGGAAGTGTAAAAACTCAATGGGTGCCAGCCATTGACCGACCAATGACCCGGAACTAGATTTTAAAATAAAAACGGAAGTTCCAGGTTTTTCTTCGAAAGAGTGGAATTAGATGTGACCCACCCCGGACTACAAACGGAAGTAAAGAAAATTCGGTCTCTTTTTCGGACGTGTTTGTTGCGGCTCTGTCGTGACATGTCTAGGCAAGCAAAGAACAGCGCGCATGAACGTGATTTACGATAGAAAACTTGGCCTTACTATCTCACTTTCCTTCTCTCTAGAAAAGAACCCACCAGCCTAGAAATAAATAAACAACCTCTTTTTGACTATACGACTTTCGTATGCTGTTACTCTGAACTAATGACGGCTACTACTACTAACGACTACTACTACTGCCCGACTGGCCCGTACGCAACATGAACTAAATTAAAAGTGTCAGTCATTTTTCCTGTGTTTTTTTTACTAAACCGTTATTTTGAATCTAAGCTACACTTATCGTACATGATTAATAGGCTACCTATCAATTATGTAAGACATGCCAGTTCTTAAATAAGAGATGTTCTTCTTACTTTCAAAGACTGTCTCAGGATTTCTATTTAAATTTAACAAAAGTATCCGATTTCTATGATCAACGAATCCTACAAGCGGTTTTTGATTAATGTCTTCCAGTTTTCTTTTTGATAAAAAGATTTGCTTGTTAACCTTTAAACGAAATGTCCTCACTTCTTTGATAACGTTCATGCTTCAGTGAAACAATGAATTGTGGATCAATTAAAAGGCCAAAAGAACGGAAACTTCTTTCAGTGCTGTTTAATTTACAGTAAAGAGAGAGAGAGAGAGAGAGAGAGACTCCTTGACTTTAAGTATGCTAAATAATGACTTGCAGTTAATGTGGGGGGGGGGGTAAGAATAACAAGTAACAGTTCTTTTTTATTCTTCTTCCCAATCCAACCTAACGAGCAGGGAACAACAATTTAGTACCAGAAAGGTTTCAACTTATCTGCTCTTCTATAAATTTGATTTCAGTATTTACAAAAATAAAATAAAAACTTCTACAAGATAAAAATACTTAAGGACTGAAATAAAATAGATCTACTTATTTTTATTTATTTATTTATTTATTTAAGTCGTTTGCACTTTTTAACATTTACTTTTATCGAGAGCAGATACTGAAAGTTGAAGCTAAATATTTTCTTAGTACTAAACTAAACTTCCTTTGTAGATAGGCGGGAAATATGATTCAATCTAATGAACATTAGCGTATCTGAAGCTCGTTCTTACCTCAAAATTTAACTCATCGAAAAGAAAAAAATCAACCGAGTGACTCATTGTAGCCCAGAAAACTCGTAAGTTGAGACACTCATGTATGTCAAGTACCTTGACTTATACGAGTGTCTCAACTTACGACTTACGTATATATATATATATATATATATATATATATATAATGTGTGTGTGTTTGTGTGTGTGAAACAAATGAATGATCTTACCATTAGATTAACGTAAAATAATGTATTATCGCAATGCATTCTAATTAGCATTTCGCAATTGAATCAATTATATCGATAATTTGAAAGATTTTTAAAAAATGATGATCAGAAGCGTACGCAAAAAAAACAAAAAAAATACATTACACTGGAAATGACTTTATCTTCTAAGTTTGAGGATTTTATGTACATTGCTCTAATAAAACGGCCTTAATGGTTGAACTCCTTAAGTATTCCATTACCAAATAAATTTCAAATTCGTTTAGTTTACTTAAACCGATCTAAATAAATTTTGATTTATTCTCAATTTATTTAGTCATATCCACCCCTACCCCCCCAATGTGTATCTTTATAAAAGTGTGTACACAGAAAACAAGTGTAATAAAAGACGAACAAGATAATTTTACTTAAATTTTTATTCAAATATAACTTAACTGTGGTCCAGTTATGGTGGAGATTCTTTTAGTATTTATAGGTGGTTAATTAATGGGGAGACAACTATGGTTGACTTCACTACAAGTCTAATTAAAACCGTAAAGTGAAATTTTGAAATAACAAGAATAAATAAATGAATAAAAAATAAAATAAAAATAACACGTTCTTAACCAAAATTCAATCAAAATTTTTTAAAAATGTTTTGATATCGATTTGATCAAAGAGATTCAGTTCCATTAAATAAAAACAAAAAAAACTTTATTGCATTTTTGATGGAATTATTTTGATGTGAAATTCGGCACATTTACTTGTGTAAAAAAATCTTTATAGAATTGCATTGTCAGATTCTGGCTTAGCTTTCCTCCTGCCTTCTGTCCACGTTGCTTGGCGAGAAAGGAATGAATTCCTGGTAAGAATTTGCACCGATGCCGGATTAACGGGAATCCACGACCTTCAAACAAATAAGACACAAGGTCGTGGATTCCCGTTAATCCGGCATCGGTGCAAATTCTTACCAGGAATTCTTTCCGTTCTCGCCAAGCAACGTGGACAAATACAAACAAATAAGACACAAGGTCGTGGATTCCCGTTAATCCGGCATCGGTGCAAATTCTTACCAGGAATTCATTCCGTTCTCGCCAAGCAACGTGGACAATACAAACAAATAAGACACAAGGTCGTGGATTCCCGTTAATCCGGCATCGGTGCAAATTCATTCCGTGCAAATACAAACAAATAGGTTCGTGGATTCCCGTTAATCCGCATCAAATTCGTTCTCGCCAAGCACCTGAACAAATACAAAAAATAAGACAAAGGTGGTGGATTCCCGTTAATCCGGCATCGGTGCAAATTCTTACCAGGAATTCATTCCGTTCTCGCCAAGCAACGTGGACAAATACAAACAAATAAGACACAAGGTGTGGATTCCCGTTAATCCGGCATCGGTGCAAATTCTTACCAGGAATTCATTCCGTTCTAGCCAAGCAACGTGGACAAATACAAACAAATAAGACCAAGGTCGTGGATTCCCGTTAATCCGGCATCGGTGCAAATTCTTACCAGGAATTCATTCCGTTCTCGCCAAGCAACGTGACAAATACAAACAAATAAGACACAAGGTCGTGGATTCCCGTTAATCCGGCATCGGTGCAAATTCTTACCAGGAATTCATTCCGTTCTAGCCAAGCAACGTGGACAAATACAAACAAATAAGACACAAGGTCGTGGATTCCGTTAATCCGGCATCGGTGCAAATTCTTACCAGGAATTCATTCCGTTCTAGCCAAGCAACGTGACAAATACAAACAAATAAGACACAAGGTCGTGGATTCCCGTTAATCCGGCATCGGTGCAAATTCTTACCAGGAATTCATTCCGTTCTCCAAGCAACGTGACAAATACAAACAAATAAGACACAAGGTCGTGGATTCCCGTTAATCCGGCATCGGTGCAAATTCTTACCAGGAATTCATTCCGTTCTCGCCAAGCAACGTGGACAAATACAAACAAATAAGACCAAGGTCGTGGATTCCCGTTAATCCGGCATCGGTGCAAATTCTTACCAGGAATTCATTCCGTTCTCGCCAAGCAACGTGGACAAATACAAACAAATAAGACACAAGGTCGTGGATTCCCGTTAATCCGGCATCGGTGCAAATTCTTACCAGGAATTCATTCCGTTCTCGCCAAGCAACGTGGACAAATACAAACAAATAAGACACAAGGTCGTGGATTCCCGTTAATCCGGCATCGGTGCAAATTCTTACCAGGAATTCATTCCGTTCTCGCCAAGCAACGTGGACAAATACAAACAAATAAGACACAAGGTCGTGGATTCCCGTTAATCCGGCATCGGTGCAAATTCTTACCAGGAATTCATTCCGTTCTCGCCAAGCAACGTGGACAAATACAAACAAATAAGACACAAGGTGTGGATTCCCGTTAATCCGGCATCGGTGCAAATTCTTACCAGGAATTCATTCCGTTCTCGCCAAGCAACGTGGACAAATACAAACAAATAAGACACAAGGTGTGGATTCCCGTTAATCCGGCATCGGTGCAAATTCTTACCAGGAATTCATTCCGTTCTCGCCAAGCAACGTGGACAAATACAAACAAATAAGACCAAGGTGTGGATTCCCGTTAATCCGCATCGGTGCAAATTCTTACCAGGAATTCATTCCGTTCTAGCCAAGCAACGTGGACAAATACAAACAAATAAGACACAAGTGTGGATTCCCGTTAATCCGGCATCGGTGCAAATTCTTACCAGGAATTCATTCCGTTCTAGCCAAGCAACGTGGACAAATACAAACAAATAAGACACAAGGTCGTGGATTCCCGTTAATCCGGCATCGGTGCAAATTCTTACCAGGAATTCATTCCGTTCTCGCCAAGCAACGTGGACAAATACAAACAAATAAGACACAAGGTCGTGGATTCCCGTTAATCCGGCATCGGTGCAAATTCTTACCAGGAATTCATTCCGTTCTCGCCAAGCAACGTGGACAAATACAAACAAATAAGACAAAGGTGTGGATTCCCGTTAATCCGGCATCGGTGCAAATTCTTACCAGGAATTCATTCCGTTCTAGCCAAGCAACGTGACAAATACAAACAAATAAGACCAAGGTCGTGGATTCCCGTTAATCCGGCATCGGTGCAAATTCTTACCAGGAATTCATTCCGTTCTAGCCAAGCAACGTGGACAAATACAAACAAATAAGACACAAGGTCGTGGATTCCCGTTAATCCGGCATCGGTGCAAATTCTTACCAGGAATTCATTCCGTTCTCGCCAAGCAACGTGGACAAATACAAACAAATAAGACACAAGGTCGTGGATTCCCGTTAATCCGGCATCGGTGCAAATTCTTACCAGGAATTCATTCCGTTCTCGCCAAGCAACGTGGACAAATACAAACAAATAAGACACAAGGTCGTGGATTCCCGTTAATCCGGCATCGGTGCAAATTCTTACCAGGAATTCATTCCGTTCTAGCCAAGCAACGTGGACAAATACAAACAAATAAGACACAAGGTCGTGGATTCCCGTTAATCCGGCATCGGTGCAAATTCTTACCAGGAATTCATTCCGTTCTAGCCAAGCAACGTGGACAAATACAAACAAATAAGACACAAGGTCGTGGATTCCCGTTAATCCGGCATCGGTGCAAATTCTTACCAGGAATTCATTCCGTTCTCGCCAAGCAACGTGGACAAATACAAACAAATAAGACCAAGGTCGTGGATTCCCGTTAATCCGGCATCGGTGCAAATTCTTACCAGGAATTCATTCCGTTCTCGCCAAGCAACGTGGACAAATACAAACAAATAAGACACAAGGTGTGGATTCCCGTTAATCCGGCATCGGTGCAAATTCTTACCAGGAATTCATTCCGTTCTCGCCAAGCAACGTGGACAAATACAAACAAATAAGACACAAGGTGTGGATTCCCGTTAATCCGGCATCGGTGCAAATTCTTACCAGGAATTCATTCCGTTCTAGCCAAGCAACGTGGACAAATACAAACAAATAAGACACAAGGTCGTGGATTCCCGTTAATCCGGCATCGGTGCAAATTCTTACCAGGAATTCATTCCGTTCTCGCCAAGCAACGTGGACAAATACAAACAAATAAGACACAAGGTCGTGGATTCCCGTTAATCCGGCATCGGTGCAAATTCTTACCAGGAATTCATTCCGTTCTAGCCAAGCAACGTGGACAAATACAAACAAATAAGACCAAGTGTGGATTCCCGTTAATCCGGCATCGGTGCAAATTCTTACCAGGAATTCATTCCGTTCTAGCCAAGCAACGTGGACAAATACAAACAAATAAGACCAAGGTGTGGATTCCCGTTAATCCGGCATCGGTACAAATTCTTACCAGGAATTCATTCCGTTCTCGCCAAGCAACGTGGACAAATACAAACAATAAGACACAAGGTGTGGATTCCGTTAATCCGGCATCGGTGCAAATTCTTACCAGGAATTCATTCCGTTCTACCAAGCAACGTGAACAAATACAAACAAATAAGACACAAGGTCGTGGATTCCCGTTAATCCGCATCGGTGCAAATTCTTACCAGGATTCATTCCGCCAAGCAACTTGGACAAATACAACAAATAAGACACAAGGTCGTGGATTCCCGTTAATCCGGCATCGGTGCAAATTCTTACCAGCAATTCATTCCGTTCTCGCCAAGCAACTTGGACAAATACAAACACATAAAAGACACAAGGTCGTGGATTCCCGTTAATCCGGCATCGGTGCAAATTCTTACCAGAATTCATTCCAATAATTTCTTTCTTTCTTCTTTCTTTTCTTTAATAGTTCCTCTTTTCATAATTCTTCTTTTTTTTTTCATAATTTTGTTCATAATTTCTTCTTGTATCGCTTTTATTCTTTCTTTCTTTTCTTTTCTTTCTTTTTTTTTTTTTCTCTCTCTCTCTCTCTCTCTCTCTCTCTCTCTCTCTCTCTCTCTCTCTCTCTCTCTCACACACACCTCACCCTTTCTTTATAATATTCTATCCTTCCAGCCGATGAAGGGTTTTGGCGGTGTGTCTTAGGATTTGTTTTTCCTTTCTACACAGAAAAGATGATTTTTTTCTCAATCCAAGATCGTTAGTTTAAGGAAGTTCAATCTTGTCACAAAATCATCGCTCATTTCTTTCCGTTATGAATAGTCAGCTCTGTTTTACTAAAATAAATTAAAAAATCATTTCACTTTCCCAAAATATCTTCAGATAAACTCCTTGCCGTCTTAAAGGTTTTAACAATCTATCTTTAATACAATTTTGCTTTTCAAAAGTCTCTAAGTATTATTTACATCGTTGGGAAACACTGATCTAGTGAAATATTTTGTAAACTATTACGGGTGTCTTATGAATATATTTCATTTAAAATTATTTATTTGGAACAATTGAATAAATTGTAGAATGATCAGCCATCTAGCAAGACCTGTGGATATACCACAGTATGATAAGCTAATTATTATACTGTTTGATATGTTTACTTAAGAACTATTGCTAAATAGTTCAATATGTAAAAAGTGTAATAATCTTTATTTAACTACCTCATTCTTTTTTCTTTCTTTCTTTCTTTGCTTCTGTTCATCCTTTCATTTTGTTTGATTCAAAGTGTTATCGCTTCCGTGCGCACACTCCCTCTATCTTTATTCCCCCACACTCTTTCTTTCATTTTTTCTGAGTAGCTTGTTCTTTTCCTTCCCTTTCTTTGTAATGAAAACGGAAGCTCCATTATTTAGCTGAGATGACGACACTCATAAGAAGTGAGAATTCGGCGCATAAGCAACTCCAGATAATCAGGACTTACACTTTGTCATTTCATATAGGATGATTTGGATGGTCTCATTTTTAACCGGGGGGTGTTACAAGATGATACTACTCGTACTTTGTTATGATTGACTGGCTGGTTGGTTGGATTTTAATGTAACCCCCTCTTTGGGTGATTTTATGCCGAAAACATTTTGATTAATTCATTCTTGATGGGTACTCAACTTTTTAAATATTTTTAGAAGTCATTTTGTTATATTTAACCCATAGATAGTACCCTAAAATGTACCACCACTCCGGGTCAGAGTGGACCTGGGAGTAATGGGATGAAAGGATACTCCACATTCTCCAGAGCTCCAGAACTGAAACTTCACCATCAGATATAGTTAAACGTCAAACCCAGGACACCAATACCTTCAACCACCACCTTCTTGCACATATATGATAAAAAAGGGTTGGATGTTTCCATAAGAGCAATAGGGTTTGGACAATCATATAGGTGATACGGCTTGATATGACCAGCCGATTGATCGGTCAGTGCCTCTCCAATCGCCCGTCAATCCCAAGTGGAATGTTCTATGTCATGGACTGTTCCACGTTCTTTTAAGGAACACGAGTATTAATATAGAAGTACTAAATGTTGGCTATGAATTAAAAGAAAATGTTATTTCTTATTGTAAAAAAAAACTATTTCATTTTAGAATTTGATGTTCTTTTCTCCTTTTATTTTCATAAAGGTGTGTTTCTTATTCATGATAATATATCATGAATTTTATATTTGCTATCGTCTATCTGACAGAGACTGACTGATTATTAACAAAGAGAGCCACTCTGTTTTCTATTCTTACAATGAAACAAAATTCTTGTCTTTGTCTTCGTCAGAGCAAATTCTAAAATTATCAGATTTTGGCAAATCCATCCAGTCACACCTTCCTTTCATTTTATTCTACAGCTGATTCGATTACAGACGCTGAGAAATAGTTGAAATATTTGTCACAGCAAATAACAAACACAAAAATAGAAAGCATCACATAGACGCCCCAACATTCACTTTAATCAGAAAAATTGCCAAAAATCACAAATGAGCAGACAAATTTATTTCTTGCTTTTTTTTTCTTTTTTTTCAATCTATCCCGAATGTAAACACACACACTCACATTAGGGTAGGTTGATTTTTAATTTTTTTTTTAATTTATCAAATTACATGAAACACCAAAAGTTGTGCATTGGTCTATTAAGTACTGATATCAAAAATTACATCTTGAAGTTGTACAAATTTTTGAGGAAATGTCATCAAAGATTGTAGATAAAAATGCACTGAGAAATCCTTGCAACATTTGGCACAAAAATTGACCAGAAAATTTAACAATTTTAACATTTAAACCCGGGAATGTTGTCATTTTATTTCATCAAAATGAAATTAAATGACGAAATTATAACTAAAGTTCAGATTAAAAATATCTCATAAGAATTCGACGGATAAGCAATACCAAATAATCAAAGATGATAACAGTCATAAAATTAAGGAACAAAAGTATTGATATATAGAAAAGAATTCGGTGGATAAGCAACAGCAGATAACCAGGATTTACATTTTAGCATTTCATCTTGAACGATTTGAACGGTCTCATTTTTAAGCAGAGGGTATTGCAAAATGATAACGTACAATTAAGGAACATGAGTATTAATAAATAGATTTTCTCATATATTGGGCATATATCATAATTCTATGCGTCGACAAACCCACAATATAAAAAATATGTTTTTTTTTTAAAAAAAAAAAAAAATTTGAAATATAACTTTCCTTTTTTTTCAGCTGGGTTTACTATATCTTTTTTTTTATCCATCTGATTACTGAATAGACTCATCGCTGCTATACTTCGTTGATCTGCCAGAAACAGATGTTTTTTTCTCTGATTTGTGTGTCAGTCACACAACTAATTAAATATATTGATGTGAAATTAGATAATCGTGTATCTGAACTTTTATCACACACCATCTACGAAATTAAATATTCTCTACTGAATGAAGGAAAGTCTGTATAAGGAATGAGATTTCGTTGAAAGATAAAATATTGGGGTGCATGATTAAGTCTTCTTCTTGATTAGGCTGTGGTCATATATATATATATATATATAGTGTGTGTGTGTGTGTGTGTGTGTGCGCTTGGTTTGTTTGTTTGTCTGTTGTGTTTTACGGCATGTCAATCCTTGTTTATTTTATGTCGAAAATGTTTTGTTTTATTCATTCTTGATGGGTATTAAACTCTTTTTTCAAATTCAATTTTCTTCAAACTTAAATTTTTTAAACTCAACTTTTTAACCAAAAACATTGTTCAGTTTAACCCATAGATGGACTCTAACAGGCATTACTAGTCCGGATCATAGGGGATCTGTAGAGTAATGGGGATGAAGGGGTACTCCACACACCCCAGAGCTCCAGAACTGAAACTTCACCATCAGATAGAATTTAACGTCATACCTAGGAAAATCGCCGTCTTCTAGCACATATGATAAAAAAGGTTAGGCATGCCATAAGGACATTGGGGTTGGGACAATCGTATAGGTGCTAGGGCTTGACTTGATCCGATTTGTCGGAGGGGCCCTCTCACCGCTCTTCTATCCTAAGTAGGGGCAAAGTAGAGTGTTGCATGTTATGGATTGCTCAGCCACCAGGTTTACATTCTTAAGCATCATCGGTCACCACCCCCGGCCAACAGGTGGCTCCTTTTTTGTGTGTGTGGGGGGGGACTTACTCCCCAGTTGGCATATTCTAAACCCCCAGCCAACAGGGGGCTGTGTGAATGTGTGATATCAACGGATGCCATTAGAAATAAATAATATCTAATAAAATATTGAAATGAGATTTCAAAGTTTTACATGCATAAACATCTTTTGCTTTTATTAATGAATACAAGGAATAAGCAAGTATCAAATGTGCAACACATTTCTGACCCCACATAAACACATAGCCGACCCATACAAACACGTTCCTGCTCCACATAAACACGTTGCTGACCCCCACACACAACAGTCAATTAAATAATGTTGAAGTATCAGATGAAAAATAAAATAAAATAAAAACAATCGTCATAAATTAATAGGTTTGTCGAGATTTCTTATCAATTAATTTGTTTATTATCTTTTTCTCAATAAACGTAAACTTTATTCGACTAATAATCTCTTTTCTCTCACATGAAATAAGAAATTATAAATATCCCCTGCGGTTACAGGGAATGTTCAAATAAGTTAAGAATCATAAAACTGAAATAGCATTTATTACATTGAGAGGATTGTCAAAAATGAACTCAAATAGAATAAGAAACAAAAAGGGATTGTCAATATCATTGGTTGCCAAATTTGTTCAGTCTAAAATCTCATTCACACCCACTGTACATTCCAATAACATTTTTAGGCTACATCACCAAAATACAAAACTTTTAATTCTGTTTATAAACCGCAAAATAAAACCTTCCCTTTACGTTGTTGTTGTTGTTGTTGTTGTTGTTCCAGCATTTTCCCTGGGTCGGTTGAGCCGGCTCCGTCTAAAAAAAATCATCGTATTCTGAATGAACGAAATAGTGACTTCATAAAAAGAGTAACAAGGGATAGGAAATTCACAATCGGTCCCCAAAACCCCGCATGCATATCCCGGTAGGGGAAGGAGATACCCTTGTTTGCCATTTGTTTTTGTTTGTTTTACGGTGTATCAACCCTTTTCGGGTCATTTAATGCTGAAATAGTCATTTTGATAAAACGTTTCTATGTTTCAAGTTCTTAATATCTTCAAATTAGTATAAACAGTTTTCATTAACTTCATTTCGTTTGGTTCTGATTGCTTTGTTTAATGGTATAATAATCATGTGGGTTATTTAATGCCAAAAACTGTTAGAATGTGAGTGTGAAATAAAAGTTGGCATTCCATTTTCATTTACTGGTGTAATTTTTGTCGATGTATTTCGTGGATGTATTTCATATCCGATTCCTAATTTCCGACATATTTCTACTTCCCCCAAAAAGGACAAAATGTCGTCCATGTCAATATTCTCAAACAGATCCCTCATATTATTTGTATTTAAATATTTCTTTCTGATTAAAACGAAAACTCTACATGAGGAAATGTTTGACAGTGTAGGAAATGTTTGGAATGTCCCGCACCGTGTGGTTGAACAGAAAAAGAAACGATAGCATAAATCTATAATTTCTTAAAGACGCCATTGTCCTAGGCAGGTTAGTTTGCTACCGAAAGATTTTCTAGTTCGAGCCAAGAGAAAGGATTGTCGACGGAAATGTAGGGCAGCATGATTGTCATTTTTCTTTCTTCCTACTCAAAATAAAAATGCGAAACGATCGCAACAAAGATCTTAACTGATACTTTATTCTCAATGTCGACCGAAAATTTCTTATGTCAAAACAAAAATAATTGCCGGTCGGAAAAAGATGTTCAGTCTTTTCGTTTGGGTTTATTGTAACTTTCTGCATATAAAACAAATTCTATGCCGTCCAATTATATAGGTTGGTTGGGTTTTACGGCATGTCAACCTTGGTGGGTTATTTTATGCAGAATACATTTTGCTTTATTCATTTTGATGGGGACTCAATTTTTAAACACATTTTTTAGAAACTATTTTGTTCTACTTAACTCATAGTTGGGACCCTAACAGGTACTACCACGCTGAGTCAGAGTGGACCTGGGAGTAATGGTGATGACGGGTTAATCCACATTTCCCAAAGCTCCAGAACTAGAATTTCATTATCAGATAGTTTAACATCATATCCAGGACCCACAGCCACCGCCTTCTAGCACCCATATGATAAAAGGGGTTGTGGCTTGCCACAAGGGTAATAGGGTTGGGACAATCATATAGGTGCTAGGGCTTGACGTGACCAGTCGATTGATCGGCTGGGACTTCTCCATCCGCTTGTCTAGCTTAAGTAAGGGCCAAAGTGGAGTGTTGCATATCATGAACTGCTCAATCACCATCGTTCCATCCTTAAGCATCACGGATCGGGGGGGGGTATTTACTCCTCTGCAGAGGTGCAGCCGGCGTATTCTAAATCCCCAGCCGACAGGGTTCAACTTATCTCTTTATCTATTGTTCGTCAGTGAAAATTAGCCTCCCAGTTTATTAGATATTGTCAATGCCTTTTCTCTTGTAAAAGGATAAATTTGAATAGACTAGGATAGAGAGATAGAAAAGTTTAGAAAATGTAAGCAATATATATATATATATATGTGTGTGTGTGTGTGTGTCAAATCCTGAACGGGGCTGCTTGCATTTCACATAGCGCTAATACATTTGTGAAAAGTTATCCATCCAGCTATGGGTAAATTGTAGGGGGCAGACTGGGCTCTCTAACCTAACTAGGTAACCATACTAGGAGCAGTAAAAACGCCGCTTAAGAAATTGACCTTATGTCACATCCTACTCGTGTGGAGGAGTTGGTATATATATATATAATATATAATTACTATCCGCACATAAGAAAAATTCAATGTTGTTCAATTATATAGGATCTCTTTATCTATCGTTCGTCAGTGTAAATTATACAATGTTTTATCTTTGGTATATAGATATCAATAGACTGACATAGATGTATAGATAGATAGACAGATAGAAAACGACTGGGATAAATAGAGAGATAAAAGTAGAAAGATAAACAAAGGGTAAGATAGGAACAGGCAGAAACAGATATTATAAGTTTGAAATAAAAATGAAACACACACACACACACACACACACACACACACACATATATATATATATATATATATATATATATAAAGTGAGAGAAAGGGTTTTTTTAAGGAAAAACTATTACAATTAACAAAGAAAAAATCACATCCGTGCTTTAAAGCATAAAGCAATGTCGGTCTGCTGTTGCTGCTGCTGCTGCTGCTGCTTGGGTGCTGTTTGTGGTGGTGGTGGTGCGTCGCGTCTATATTTCCCTCTCCCCCCCCCCCCCGAAATCCAAATGCATCTCAGACATCTGCTGGGCATCTGATTGCACTCTGCCAAATAGGTTGGCAAGATGCCAACAACAATGTCTGCAACAAGCCAAAATCTAAAACCAACCAACGGTTTTCATAACTGCTATTAAACTGATACTTGCTCCCCCCCCCCTTTTGACACGTGATTTATAAAAACAAAAAAACTTCTGGATAGAGGAACTTGCTATAACTTGTCCCGAGATTTTTCTTTTTTTTTTTTTTTGTGAGGTGTAATGTGAGTTGAAGATAAGAGTATTTTTTGTCTGTTTACTGTATAAATTAATAAATATCCTATGAGACGCCTTTGTGGTAATAAATATACATTGACGTAGATATAAATGAATACATACATTTTTCTTTACTCATATACATGGTTCGGGATTTTGAAAAATTAGTATTAATATTATTATTATTATTATTAGTAGTAGTAGTAGTAGTAGTAGTAGTAGAAGAAAAATTAGTAGTAGTATTATTACAGCCACTTCGAAAAGTCTACCGGATGACATAGTCTGGCAATTTTTGAATCTCTGTAAATGAGACCACTCCCATGATGATGGAATTCCAGAGATTCGCAGGATATAAGCTGTTCCTACTGGCTTTAGTTTCCGTGCTTTGTTTGGAACAATCTTATTTAGTATCAGTGCCTCTGGCTCTTCTTCTTCTTCTTCTTCTTCTTCTTCTTCTTCTTCTTCTTCTTCTTCTTCTTCTTCTTCTTCTTCTTCTTCTATTATTATAATTATTAATAACAGTAGTAGTAGTATTAGTATCATGGAAATATTCACTTGCTTGATAAGCAGAATTGCAATCAGTATAATATTGGCTTGATGCATAATTATTGCGTCTTTTTTCAACAATTTTTATTCATCGTTAAAAATTCGGATGTTCGGTTTTGCTGTTATCGGAGATACCTACTCAACCCAGCTAATGTTCATACTTTTCCTATTGAGACGATGAATGATGGTCGACATGGTCTACATTGACATCTTAGGCCAACATTCTTGTTGTTAAGTTTTCGTCCTCTTCCACGGCTGCCATAAGGAGCCTGCTCGTTGAAATTTGATGGTCGACTTTTCCTTGTTCATCTGTGAGGTTTTTATCGCCCGATTTGAACTTCATGAACCATCTTTTAATTGTTCCTTCACCAGAAGATTTATTGAGATCGCGAAATGACTGTGCTGTATTCCAACCTTTCTCGAAGATGAAAGTGGATATGATTTTCGAGTATTTCTACTTGCTCTTCATCCGATGAGGACACCACGCGAATCTGTTTTATCCATTTGATTCGATCTCTGGTTGCCTCTTGTCAACTGCCTATGGGGATGTTCAAATCCTCCAGGTTTCTCTTGATGTTGTCTTTGTACCTGGGCATTGGTCTACCAATTCCATTTAATCCTTCCGTCAGTTGAGAGTACAGACTATGCTTTGACAGTCTGTCATTCCCAGGACTTTTTAAGTTGCCAGTCCATCTCAGGTTGCACTGGACAAGTCTAGTTCTCTTCAGGATGGTCTCGTTTGAAACATGCGGCCACCACTTAACATCTAATATACTGCGCAAGTGACGCATGTAGTAGGCATGTAGTCTGTGGCATCCATTTTGTATACCGTCCAGGCTTTCGCACCATACAGGACGGTTAAGAGAACTATGACACGCTATACTGCATATTTATTTCTCAACGAGCCAATTGTTATTGTTTTTGTTGAAAAAAGTTCCGCAATAATTCTGCTCCAATACAAGAATCAATATTTACTTTGGACAGCAAAGATTTTACTGTTTGGCCAAAAGGGTGTATTTTCGACTAAAACAAAAGTGTTTATTATGATTTCGTTCTCAGAATTGTTTGAAAACAACTTTTTGTTTTGTACAGTGTAGGGGTTTTCAAAATATGGTCCCCGACCCATCAATGGGTCACGAAATAAATAGATTGGGTCGCAAAATAACAGTGTTTATCTTTGATTTACTCAACTATATGTTAATACGCTTCTTCCTTAATATTCCTACCGTTGTCATCTTGCAGCACTCTCTGCTTAAAATGACACCGTCCACATCGTCCAAGGTGAAATGCAAAATTACTTTTTACATATTGAACTATTTAGTAATAGCTCTTAAATAAACATATCAAATGTTGTACTAATCAAATTATCATACAGGTCCTGCTAGTTTCATATCATGACATTCAGGTTTGATGGTCTACAATTCAAATTGTTGTTCTGGCTGTGACTTTTGAAAAGCACTGGTGTACATCATATTCCACCAGTGGATGGGCAAATGAGCTTCCTTTCTTTCTTCCTTCACCTAAACAATCTAGTTTGCTGTCACTTGTCCCCAGATTCAAAGGTTGTTAATTGTCATTTCTGACGAAAGAAGTTGATAAACACGCATTTGTCTTGCATTCTCTCACTTTATTAAAATGGTTTGGTTTGTTTTGTTGTATTTTATGGCATGTCAACCCATGTTGGGTTATTTTATGCCGAACACGTTTTGTTCTATTTATGGCTATTCAAAATTTCTAAACTCAATTTTTTAAATACAGTTTTAAACTCGTTTTTTTTCTTCTTCTAATCAACCCATAGATGGGACCCTATTAGGTACTACAACTCCGGGTCAGAGTGGACCCGGGAGTATTAGTTATGAACGGGTACATATATATATATATATAATCATGTCGCGTCAGCAGTAGTGCGGATATCCATGATAATCTCTCACCAACCGTCCCTATCATTCATTGTCCTCACGAGCTCCTCCACGCAGCATGTAGTATCCATACAGAGCTGGTCTATGTAGGTCTTTGCTGGACGACCCGCACTATCATGTCCATGTGTCCGGCATGTCTTGTTCGTCTCACTCGGATGGTTTTTGTGATAAGGGGGGACAAGTGGTTGTATAGCTGTTTCCTTGTAGGGTGTGTTTTGGTTTCCACGATTTGTTCAAGATCGCATGCAGCATTCTTGTGAAGCTCCCATCTAGCATCTATTCTTCTGGCGCCTCGTCCACGTTCAAGTGATGCAGCCATATAGTAGTACTGATACCGCCACAGCCTGGAAGAATTGTCCTTTTTTTAAGTTGTCGGTGTTTCCACATGACTGATAATCTGTTTATAATAGACCATGCCTTCCCTTTTGCCCGCGCCTGTTTGTCTGTGTGTGTGTGTGTGTGTGTGTGTGTGTTTATAATGTTATGATATTAGGTATAAAATACTATCCCAATGTTACCTATAATAAAAGTAAAATAGTAAAGTCGGTGGAGTGGCCTATTGTCGATATCAGCCGGACAGCAAGGAAGTATATCCCCTTTTCGCTCGCGCAAGACCAGGGATATTTTTTTTGTGTTTGAAATGGGTGCCACATCTCCCACCAGCTCCACACTTTACCGCACAGGTCCATATCTAGTTATTTACTAAGCTTAGCTTAGATGTGGCACAAAGCCAGAAGTATGGATCGCCCAATGAGGTCAACCTTAGCTGATGTGAATTATTTGATAAATATAAAGAGATATCTTTTGTGTGGTCCAAAACTGAATAAATTAGTGGGGGGTACGATGTTGAAAAAACCCGAAAACCCCAATGAACTAAAGAATTGATAATGAATTCAACCGCATCTTAGTGATGTATTTTGCAAAAACAAATTTCTTGTATATTAGTCATGATTAGTTGATTGTTAGTCTTTGATTGTATTATTAGTATTATTAGTTTGCTTTAATCTTATAAGTCATGTTTCAATATTTTATTAAGTTGATTCTTATACTTCAGTTTTATATTTAAGGATTTCATTATGACTGAATGATATTTTATGGAATATTGACTGTTATAAATCAATCTCTGAATATTTATTTTGTAATAAAATACAAAAATGTGGCACAAGGCCTAAATTGGGGGCGGAAAGGTTGGTATTTTCTATCTTAACTTTTAACTTAACTATTTTCATTCGTGAACCAAATCATACTATGAATTTCTATTCACGATAAAACCAATTCGCACTACAATCACCAAAAATTGCCAGTCTCTCCATGACAAACCTAAACCTAATCCTGTATTTACATAGTTGTGAGGGAGTGGGATAATTTGATTTATATATACAATTAAATCAGAGAAAAAACCAGAGTGGAAACACTGTGAGAGAAAAAAAGAAAAATATGATTAAAAATAAAATGATTATAGTAGTTTTTTCATACTGTGCAGTTAAAATTCTCATCATTTATTCCGATTCATGATCATGTAGATATTTACCCAATAATTATGTCTTAATTGATTTCTATATAAAATCATTCATGGGTTTCATTTTAATATGTTGGAGAATAAAACAATAATGTTAGAGATCAATAACACCAAGTAATTATTTATTAAACCTGGTTTTGTTAAAACCGGTATGTAAATTACCCACACTTTATATTATGTAAACCTTTATTTCTTAGTGCTATATAAGACACATTGCAGAATTTTAAATGCACTAATAACATGGGCTGTTTTGAGGAATATCTAACTCAGATTTTCATAGAGAAATCGTTAATAAATAAGATTTATTATATGTATTGATTAATGATTTTCACTATAAATCAAATATTCAATGATAAACTTGCGTAAGAAGTGGCGTAATTTTGGTAACAGACAAACAAACAGACACGGACAAACTGGTTCATTGGTTGCTTGGATTTTACGGCATGCCAACCCTTGTTGGATTATTTTATGCCGAAGACGTTTTGTTTTAATCATTCTTGATGGGTATTCAATTTATAAAAAACTCAATTATTTAACTCATTTTTTTGTATTATTGTTGCTAAATAAATTTTCTAATGTGTTTGTGACCTTTGACCTTTCCGCCAAAATTGTCTGTTTCATTTTATTTGGCGCCATTTAACATTGTTTATGATCTGATGCAAGTAAAGAAAATTGAATAAATAAAGAAATACGAACAGCCTCATTCATCAGTTCTTGTGTTTGTCTCTCTTTCAAGATTAACCAGATGTTTTAAAAGGAAATTTTAGATTCATAGCAAAAGAACTTCCAGTTTCTGCAGAGGTTTTTGAACAACGAGATGTTTTATAATTAGACCAAACTAGCTGGAATACACACCCTCCACCGGGTTTAAGTATCTAAATTTTAATGTAATGAATGCATATTAAAAAATTACACTTATTTTAATTATATTTTAATTGGTGTTTATATGAAATCATTCATAGGGTTAATTTTTATACTTTGGAGAATAAAACAATTATATTAGAGATCAATTACACCAAGTGATTATTTATTAAACTCAGTTTTGTTAAAACCAGTATACAAATTACCCACACCATATATTATGTAAACGTTTATTTCTTAGTGATACATAAGACACATTGCAGGATTTTTAACACACTAATAATATGGTCTGTTTTTAGGTAAATCTAACTCAGATTTTCATAGAGACATCGTTAATAAATATGCTCAATTTTATGCATTAATTATTTTGACTATAAAGTAATTACTTATTGATAAACTTATGTAATCCCTGAGGATATTGTGACATAATCAGTGACATAGTTTCGGTTACATACAGACAGAACCCGAATCTCCCTTATAATAAGATATATCAAGTGCAATCCCAAGTAATTCAAATAACTTCTATGCTATAGTATTTCAGCTATGTTCTAAGCGATACAATTTGCACACGAATCCTCTCCGTAATCTTACGATTGTACAATATTCAAAGAAACATTTTATAAGTAAAGTTGAAAGAAACTGATTTTAGTCCCATTCGCAAAAAAAAGTTTAGATATAAAGTGTGTTTACAACAATGTCCTCGCTTGAGCAATTAAACGGGACGTGTAAAGAGATATTAATTGCTTACTTTTGACTCACCGTCAGTCGTGTGTAGTCACCTCCCTGTGGGTCAAAGGTTAAATTGATGGAATTACATTACTGTAACTTTAGATCCTTTTCAGATGTTACGTTGTTTTAAATGTCACTTGAAAAATGTCCGCGTAAAAGTAATTTCATTTCTTGAAGATTTTTGTTGTTTAGATAGTAAACATCTTGTGTCTAATGTAGAATATCGTATTGTGTGCTTTGAGACTTCCATACAGATCGTGAAAACTTCGTTATACTAGCAAGACCTGTGGGTATACCACAATATGATGAGTTGATTATTAAAATGTTGTATATGTTTACTTAAGAGCTATTGAAAAATAATTCAATATGTAAAAAGTATAATCTTCATTTAATCTCTCTCTCTCTCTCTCTCTCTCTCTCTCTCTCTCTCTCTCTCTCTCTCTCTCTCTCTCTCTCTCTCTCTCTCTCTCTCTCTCTCTCTCTCTCACACACACACACACTATTTTTTCTTTCTTTCCTTCTTTTCATCTTTTAATTATGTTCACTTCAAACATATTAGATGACAACGGTTGTACAATTAAGGAACACGAGTATTAATATATAGAAGTTAAGATAATACATAGTATAACCAAATATTGCATTAGTAAAAATGCCCTTTCATTTTCAATAGAAATACAGAACATTTTAATTCTAAAAATAAATTACTTTTTATTAATCATATATTTAGTGTTTATTTATTATTATTATTTACTCCTTTTGTAAATAATAATAATAATAATATAATAATAATCACTGAATATATGATTATTATTATTATTTTTATTTATTTATTTATTTTTGTTGTTGATGTTGTTTTTAAAAAAATCCCATTATAAGGTATTTTGAGAAATTCTTTGATGAGAACATTAAAGAAGAGTACAGCTGGTCACTTTAAAGAAGAGTACAGCTGGTTTTAATTCAGGGTTGTTCTTCTCCTAGATTGGTTGTCTTACGAAGGCTAAAGTACCCACTCTGCCATTATATTTACCCGTATTTGGATGTGTAACAGATGAAAACATGCCTTTACAATTTCATTAGCAAAAACTTTCTCTGTGATTTGAACTCGGTTTACCGATTCCATTTCTTATGATCATAATCGTTACACTAAGTGCTCCTCATTCAAAGAATTTTGTAAAAATGTGAATAAATAGTAATCAGAAAGATGACAGTGAATCAGTGAAATTTCCCAGTCAGCTTTTTCTTTTCCTGTTCACCAAAAATCACACTCTCAAACATTATCATTGGTTCTCATCTTTGTCTTCTTTAATTTATCATCTTGTTCTACGTGTAATTTTACTCATCTTCTTCTAAAGATGATTCATTTCACGATCTCTTGTGTTCCATCTTTCATCAAGCGTCAAAATTGGCATAAAAAGGAAAAATGTGGAAACCATACACTAAAGAGACTCACATAATCACTAACATAACGTGTATCCGAGATGTAACCCCACCATTACCCACAGGTTCACTGTGGCCCAGAATGGTAGTACCTGTTAGAGTCCCATGTTAAAAAGAACATAATGAGTTTTAAAATGTGTTTTAAAAAATTGAGCACCCATCAAGAATAAATAAAACAAAAGATATTCGGCATAAAAATAACCCAACAAGGGTTGACATGCCATAAAACCAAGGAACCAACCGAGATGTAACGATTTAATTTCCTTTTTTTGTATATTTCAAAATATTTTTCCTTATTTATATGATCCTTGTTTGTAGCTAAAAAAAATGTTTCTGTCTCTGAAAGGAAATGTTGTAATTCAATCTGTGTTTGTATGAGTGCAATTTTGTTCATTCTATTTGAATTGGAGGGAATTTATTACATAAGATGTTTTCGGTTATCCATTTAGATAGTATCGCTATCCCTTTAAGACAATCATATCACTGCTAGGTCAATGTGTGTGTGTGTGTGTGTGTGTGTGTGTGTGTGTGTTTATAATTTGTATATGTATAGAATTTCTTGTTTTCTACGTATGTGTACTGGACTGAACCCTATGTCTATTATGACGCGTTTGATCTTGTCTAAAGGGCGTTCGGGTTTATGGAAAAGCTCGGCTATAACGAAGTACTTTTTCTTTTAAGCAGATGGTTCACCTCCACACACACACACTCACACACACACTCACAAAAACACACACGCACACATATATATATATATATATATATATATATATATATATATATATATATATATATGATGCAAATTATTTTAAATGCATAACTTGAATATTTTGATTATGCTGTTATAACGCCGATTATTCACAAGTTCAAATCCTGGACGAGGCTGTTATATTTCACATTGTCCTAATACCCTTGGGAAAGGTATAAATCCCACTTTTCTCCCTGCAACGATGTGTAAATAGTATGTTGGACAAGACTCTTCAACCTTAGTAGGGGAAATGGTCTAAGAGAAAAAGACACTGAATTAAAACCAGGTAAACTCCGCTTAAAAAATGACCTTGCGTTACACCCTGCTGGTACAGAGGAATTGATAAATTCGGTGTTTGTTTGTAACTAAAACTACGTCATTACTTACGTCCCAATACTCTCAGGAATTGCGTAAGTTTATCAATGAGTATTTAATTTATAATCAAAATCATTAATACATAGAATAAATTTTATTTATTCACAAGGCCTCTATAAAAATCTGAGTTAGATTTGCCTCAAAACAGCCCATGTTATTAGTACATTAAAATCCTGCGGTATGTCTTATATATCACTAAGAAATACAGATTTACATAATATATGTTTTATTTGCATACTGGTTTTAATAAATGATTACTTGGTGTTATTGATCTCTATTACTATTGTTTTATTCTCCAACGTATTAAGATTAATCCTATGAATGATTTTATATGGAAACCAATTAGAATATAATTGAAAATAATTGTCATCTTTTTATATGCCTTCTTATTAAATTTCGTTAGTCTTTCTAATTTGATATATTTCATGACATTAAAACTTAAATAGTTACGCCCGGCGGAGGACGCATATTCTTGCTAGTACATATAACGCCGATTTCTTCTAAAGTAATGTCTTAATGTGATCATTATTAACTTCATCTTGTTTACCTAACCGTAAATTAACAATCAGTAAAAGATATCCCGTACAAACTTTGGCAAGGGATTATCTTTCCTTGCCGCCAGGGTTTGCCGATAGGAGCGTTGCAACCTAGCTATTTAAACATAGACGCGTGAAAGCGAATCTCTCTCTCTCTCTCTCTCTCTCTCTCTCTCTCTCTCTCTCTCTCTCTCTCTCTCTCTCTCTCTCTCTCTCTCTCTCTCTCTCTGGGACCTCCAGATATGTACTATACCTTTGTGTCTTCGTCTAATTGGACTTGGGGGGATCCCCTCCCTCCAACCACAGACTTATACATGTGTATTTACGCGGCCCTTTTTATATACTCCATTCTTTTGAAAGGTTTCGGCTCTTTTAGAATAAATTTTAGAATAGATAAACACAAATTCAAAATACGATTAAGGTAAAAATGCCTTTTTTGTCTTTTTTTTGTGTATGTGTGTTTTTCAATGGTGCATGCTAATGTGCCAACTGTCGTGATTCATTCAAAATAATTATGAAGCAGTGAGTAGAGTATTCGCCTAGGAACCACAAGGTTACGTGTTCAATACCGCCCCACCTCAGACACAAAAGCAATATCCCTGGTCTAACAAAAAAGGGATAGACTCCCTCGCTGTCCGGCTAATACCGACAATAGGCCCGTCTGCCAACTTTGCTTTTTTACTTAACTGAAACTAAATGATCTTTTTAAAAACTGTACAAATCAATGTTCACGATAAAATACAATATTCATTTTTTTTTTCAAATTTGACCAAAATTTTCAATGTTGCCACTTATCAGGAATCATTGGATCCCTAAGAGGCTTGCTAAAAAAACAAAAAAAGAACAAGTTCAATGTTATGGTATTTGTTTTGAATAATTCTACACCCGTTTTTTTTGTTTTTTTTGGTTTGTTAATTAGCGCAATTACATAGAAATAAAATGGATTGCATTTCAAAATGGGGAATTACAAAATTTTAAAAAAAGAAAAGATCCTCAAGGTTTTGAATTTGCCAATTATCAGAAAGGATAATTAAAAAAAAAACAAGATTATCAAAAGGAATAAATTTAAAAAGAATTTAGACAAACTAAAATACTGCGACTATTTTAGATTCCTGTAATGTCTGTTAACATCAAAATAGATTAATGATAATGACTTCTGTCAAAATGAAGTCTAGTTAACATTTAAGTAGATATGTCTATGAGGATATTTCTGTGCACTAATGTATCTTAGATTATGTGCTATATCAAAAATGTGGATTCTTCTTTCTAACGCCGGATATGTGAATCATAGGAAATCACATCAGAGAAAATTCCTTCATACTCCAGGAACAATATGTCTTTTGTAATCTGTTACAATGGTTGTAAGTCGGTTTAAGCCAATCCTCCCTATCATTCATTGTACCAGAGAGGTCCTCTGCGCAGCATCCAGTATCCTTGCATAGTTGGTCAATGTAGGTCCTTGGTGGCCGGCCCACACTAACATGTCTCACTTGGATGGTTTGTGAGATGGGGGGACAGGTGGCCAAACAGCCGCTTCCTTGTGGGGTGCTGTTTCCACGACTTGTTCAAGACCACACGCAGCATTCTTGTGCAGGTCCCATCTATATTATTCTCAAGGCGCTTCGTTAGGGTCCAAGTGGTGCAGCCATACAGTAGTACTGATATAACCACAGCCTGGAAGAATTGATGCTTTAACTTGGCAGTGAGATCGGATTTCCAAATGACTGATAATTTGTTTGTGGCCGCCCATGCCTTTCCTATTCGTGTATTAACATCGCTGGATGAGATATTGCAGTTCTATTTTATTATAATGGAGAGTATGTGTTTGTCTTTCTGTAAGCAAAACTACGCCACCAACGACGTCACAATTCTATCAAGTATTTACGTTATATACTAAATTATTATTAAATAATCCGTATTCAATCTATTAAAGTCTTGCTAATTTAGATTTGAAATGTTATTTATAAGTTGAAAATTCTGCAATGTGTATCATACATGAATAAAAAATAAAGGTTTACATAGTATATGGTGTGGATAATTTGCATACCAGTTTTAACAAAACCGTGTTTAATAAATAATTACTTGGTGTTATTGATTTCTAATAATATTGCTTTATTTCCAGACGTATTAAAATCAATCCTATTATAACTTTATATTGAAATCAATTTGAATAAATTAAACCCAAGTGTAATTTTTTGTGTTCGTATTTAATTTCATTACTCTTTCTAATACAATATAATATATAATTATATTAAAACTTAAATACTTGTGCCCGGAAGGCGCCTTTTTTTGCTAGTAAATATAATAGCTAATAACTGCTAATAAACTAGAAATTATTTTTCTTTCATCTTTTTTTTAATGTATCGTTTATTTAGCTGAAGCAGTAAATAATTTTGACACCTGATTCATTTGTGATATGTATACCACCCAAAAGCTACTTTTTTTTCTTTCTTTTCTTTCTTTTTTTTTTTTGTTTTCTTTTGTTTCGAATTACTGCGAGGAACTTTTAGTCTTTCCTGTTAACCGTTTTGTTGGAGAATTTGACCGCCGAAAATATTTGCTCTTGGAGATCTGAAAGGATTCATTCAATATTTCCCAACATTCCATGCTAAAAAGATCTCAAACAGTCTTCAGAAATAGATCTACAGTCGGACACACATCTGGATCCATTTATGTACGAAAGGGGATAAACTATCTGTCTCCCCCTCCGCCACCCAACACCCAATTTCCCTTTTGTAAGTTTTACCCCGCGGTTATCGTAAAAATGCCCGAAGAAAATGTTGAGATATTCTTTTCTTATTTATTTCAGTTTTCTACTATTGATGTCGTCTTAGTTTCTTCTGCTAATTGTACCGTTATTTATTTTATTCATCATTTTCTAGCAGGACCTGTGGATATATCCCAGTATGATAATTTAATTATCACAACATTTGATATGTCTACTTAAGAGCTATCGCATTAGCTAGATATGTAAGAGTATAACAATCTTAATTTAACTCTCTCTCTCTCTCTCTCTCTCTCTCTCTCTCTCTCTCTCTCTCTCTCTCTCTCTCTCTCTCTCTATCTATCTATCTATCTATCTATCTTTTTTTATTTGCTTCTTTTCATTATGTTTGATTGAAACAGATTAATGATATAACTTGCACTTGCTTACCCCCCCTCTTTCTATCCTTTTTCCATGTTCATTTTCCTTTATTTCTTTATAATAAAAACAGAATGGTCCATTATTTAGCTGGGGTGACAACACACATAAGAAATAAGAATTCGGCAGATAAGAAGCACCAGATAATCAGGATTTACAATTTTGCATTTCATCTTGGACGATTAGGACGGTCTCATTTTTAACCAGGGGATGCTGCAAGCTGATAATGGTCGTACAATTAAGCAACACGAGTACTAATCTATAGATTTAAGAATATTTATACCAAATGTCTTTTTTAATGCAGCAAAATAGAAACGGTTAAAAAGTTTTCGATTTCATCTCAATTTGATTTCATCACTTCTTTAATCTCTGGATTTTCTTTTTGTTTGTTTTGTTTTTATTAACTGGAATCTAATTATTGTTTGTTTGGTTGGTTGGTTCGGTTTTACAGCATATCAACACACACACACACACACACACACATATATATATATATAATATATATATATATATATATATATATATATATATAAGAATGTCGTGTGCTGTTTTGAACTATTCCTGGAAACAGGACCGCACAAAACAGCAACTATACGCCCACTTACTTCCTATCGCACAAATTATCCTTATAAGATGAGCAAGACAGATCATAGACAGATAAATATCGAAAAAGAATCGTAAGGATCTATCATTTGATATTCTTTTAAATAACAAGAAAATAAAATATTTTTTTCCAACAAGTTTTATTGACTAAACAATGGCATTAGATTAACCTACAATTCAACTGGGAGTAAATAACAAAGGATTTTTTGCACGTGTCAGTTAAAATTGTGTTGGATTTCTGTAGAAGATAAAGTAAAGAAATTTAAAATAAATAAATAAACTATGATTAATGTTTCCATTTTTCTTTTCTGTGGGTGAATATTATTTGAATTATTTGTTTATGAAAATGTCGGTCGATGTAAATTGTAGCACCCCCCCCCCCTCTTGTGACCGATGGAAGTTGAAAAAAAAATGAATTGTTACTTTCCAGCGACAGAACTGATTTTTTTAGCTTTATGGCATTAGACAATTGTGAGTAGGCGCAATGGTGATAGCAAAATATTTTCAAGATGAAAAAAAGCGTTGAAAATGTCAAATGGCGGGAAATGAATCCAAATGAAACAGAAAAGAATTTACATCATCTTGAAAATAGGAAATAAAATGGCGGAAATAAATGTGCCAACACACACACACACACACACACACACACACAAAAAAAAAACAAAAAAAAAACGCACACACATGAAAAAACACACACATATACACACACACACATACATACAGTATTTTTACTTTGCTTTTTTGTTGTTTGTTTGTTTGGGTTTTTTTAATTTTGAAATAAAAAAAAACTCTGCCATTTTGAAAAGTTTTCTCTTACTTTTATTTTATATTTGTTCTATTCAAACTTTTGCAAATAACCATCAGCTTCATATGATTGTAACTGATGTTCAGGAAAATGTCAAAAATGTAAGTTAATGTGATGTTTTAAGTATTATAATTGAATATTCACAGCAGTATTGACACCCCCCCCCCAGCTAATTGAATAATTTAAGAAATAAAGAAATAAAATTATAGAATTCAAAAATATGATGTGATTAATATCATCAATCATATATTAATACTCGAGTTCCTTTATTGTACGACCGTTATCATCTTTCTGGTTAAAAATAAGACCGTCCAAATCGTCCAAGAAGATATGCGAAAATCTAAATTCTGATTATTTGGTGTTGTTTATCCTCCGAATTCTTATTTCTTATGAATGTTGTCACCTCAGCTAAATAATGGATCAAGATTATTATACTTTTTACATATTAAGTAAACATATCAAACGGTGTACTAATTAAATCATCATAGTGTGGTATATCCACAGGTCTTGCTGAGAGAGAGAGAGAGAGAGAGAGAGAGAGAGAGAGAGAGAGAGAGAGAGAGAGAGAGAGAGAGAGAGAGAGAGAGAGAGAGAGAGAGAGAGAGAGAGAGAGAGAGAGAGAGAGAGAGTTAAATCAAGATTATTATTCTTTTACCTATTGAACTATTTTGACGTATCAAACATTGTACTAATTAAATTATTATACTTTGGTATATCCACAGGTCATGCTATTATTAGATATTTGTCTAAAATCCTTAAACGTTCAAGTTACTGACCTTTGAAATGATAATCGTCTATTGTGATAACGTGGAAGGGAGGGGGGTCATTCAGGAGATAAACAAACTGTTTCCTTCGCCACCCCACCCCACCCCACACACACAGGGCAGCTGTATTTCCATGGCCAGTTGGATTAGATCGAGAAGATTACAGAAGGTCGGATGGCAAACTTAGAGGGGGGCGGTTCACACTTATCTGGGGGTAACTTAATTAAAAGAGTGGAATACAGACATCCTAAACTGGCCAGATACCGGTCGATGTTTGTTTCCCTAATCCGCCCGATTGGTTCCAAGATTTTTGCTTGAATGGTTCTTCAAAGTTTCCCTTATCAGTCTTCGAGCAAAATGTTTTCTATTCTTTCAGCCGGGACTTTGAGATAAAGACGGATAACCTCATCCCAGCCAAGAGACCAGACCTAGTATTTATTAACAAAAGAAAGAAAAAGAGAACTTGTCAAATGGTAGACTTTGCAGTTCCTGCAGATTACAGAGTGAAGATGAAGGAAAACGAAAAGATAGACAAATACCTGGACCTTGCCAGAGAACTGAAAAAGCTGTTGAATATGAGGGTTTAAATTGATACCAATTGCAGTTGGTGCACTAGGATCAGTTTCTAAAAACCTGGGAAAAAGACCGGAGGAACTAGAAATCAGAGGATAAATTGAAACTATCCAGAAAACAGTATTGATGAAATCAGCTAGAATACTCAAAAGAGCCCAGGAGACCCGAGGAGACTTGTTGTCACTCATACTCTAATGGAAGACCATCAGCTAACGCTGGTGTGAAAAACTCACAGGAGTGATAATAATAATAATAATAATAATAATAATAATAATAATAATAATAATAATAATAATTCGAAAAGAAATGATGCCGGCCGCTGAGGAAAAAGAGGATCACATGATTTATTTCGTATAGATCAACAAATCCTTAAAGAATTTAAAACGAGGCGCAAAAATATCTCAATGGCATGGATCGACTACAAAAAGGCCTATGACATGGCCCCACAAACCTGGATTATTGAATGCCTAAAAATGTACAAAATATCTAACAACATCATAAATTTCATCAAAAAAAGTCATGGAAAAACTGGCGAGTCTAATTAAAAGCAGGGGGACAATCCCTGGCAGAAGTAAAAATCCAAAGAGTTATCTTCCAAGGAGATTCACTATCACCACTACTATTTGTTATAGCAATGATGCCACTAAATCATATGCTTAAAAAATGTACAGCGGGTTACAAATTCCCTAACTCACGGAAAAAATTAAACCACCTTATGTACATGGATGACAATTTTTTTTGCAAAAAATGGAAAAGAACTAAAATCCCTAATAAAACTAGAATCGAATATACAGCCAAGAGATTGAATTTGGAATCGAAAAATGTGTCATGCTAGTGATAAAAAAGGGGAAAGAAAACGAATGGATGGAATACAACAACCAAATCAGGACAGTATAAAAATACTTGGAGAAAAAGAAAATTGCAAATACTTAGGAATTTTAGAAAAGTTGAAAAAAAGAATACATCAGGAGAAGACGAAATCTCCTAGAAACTAAGCTCTGCAACAGAAATTTCATCAAAGGAATAAATACCTGAGCCGTTCCCATTATAAGACACTCTGGCCCATTCTTAAAATAGACAAAATAACTCAGACAAATTGGCCAAGACTAGAAAATTAATGACAATGGACAACCCTAGAGATGATAGAGATAGGCTATGTATATCAAGAAAGGAAGGTGGAAGAGGTCTTGCCACACAGAGGATTACGTATATGATAAAATCCAAGGACTCGAGCAGTACACAAAAAAGAGCAAAGAAAGATTACTTATGGCAGCCAATAACAACAGCTGCACATATGAACAAGCAGAAAAACAAAACAAAAAACACAAACAAACAAAACAAACAGACAAGGAAACCGAAATGGAAAGGAAAACAATTACATGGATACTTCAAGCGACAAATTGGGGAGGTTGCACATAAAAAGACTTGGACATGGTTAAGAAGAGGAAACTTAAAGAGAGAAACCGAGTCACTCATAATTGCTGCTCAAAATAATACAATAAGAACTAATTATATCAAACAAAACTCTATAAGACACAACAAAACAGTAAATGTAGACTGTGTGGTGACAGAGATGAGGACCATAAACCATATATTAAGCAAATGCAGCTAAGTAGCAAAACGAGAATACAAAGCTAAGTACGACTGAGTTGGAAAGATGATTCACTGGGAATTATGTAAAAAAACTAAATTTTGACCATACAACAAAATGGTATATGCATAAGCCAAAATCTGTTCTTGAGAATGAAACGCATAAAATTCACTGGGACTTTGAGATAAAGACGGATCGTCTTATCCCAGCCAGAAAACCAGATCCAGTATTGATTAACAAAAAAAAAAGAAGAAAAAAGAAAGAAAAAAAGAAAGAAAAAAGAAAGAAAAAAAGAGAACTTGTTAACTGAGAGATTTTGTCCAACAGATGATTGGGTGAAGATGAAAGAAAAAGAAAAGATAGACAAATATCTAAACCAAATTATTTCTAGATTTTCATTAGTGACAACTTCATATAATTCTTCATTTCTCAGAAGAAATTAATTTATGGTTTAAAATTGTTTGTCTTTCAAATGGTTACACCCTTCGATTTGCGGGATTAAGTGTATCGATGAGTAGACTTGTTATGAATTACTTAAACAATAAGGTAATTTTCATATATATATATATATATATATATATATATATATATGTCTTTGTATCAATATATATGTGCTATGGTATGTGTAGAGGCACATTGTGTAATGGTTATCGTCGTAGGAAATGAACACAACGAGACAGCATCAAATCCTGGACGATGCTGCTTGCATTTCACAGAACGCTAATAGGCTGATATTCTTCATAAAGGTATGAATATAACTATTCTCTCGCTAGCTATGGGTACAATAGTAGGCTAGACTGGGTTCTTTAACCTTCGTATGGCAACCAGACTATGAGAAGGAAAACTCTGAATTCAAACCTGTTAAACTCAAGAATACTATCAAATAGTTATGAGAAAAAAATCTACTTCTAAAATTCTTCAGTGTTTAAAACATTTTCCCATTATTATCTGCGCTGTTTTTTGATTTTGTTTATGTTTGTTTTTGGTGGGGGGTTGTATCTTATTTTCTGGATTAAAAATATTGAACGTTTAGAAGATTTAGAAAATGAGATCCACGTGAATCTACTGAAAATGGGATCCTTGTCAATTTACAGAAATTAATCCACGGGAATCTAGAGAAAATGGAATCTACGTGAATTTACCAACCCCCCCCCCAAAAAAAAAAAACAATACCAGTCAACGTTTAAAGAATTGTGTTGCTCTAATTGACAAAAAAGTGATTTTGCGAACAAAACATTGGCGATGACAAATGGTTTCATTTTGGGAATGAAAAAAACAAACAAAAGAAAATAAAGTCGAAAGGGACGAGGAGGAGGAGGAAGCAGAAGACGAGGAAGAAACTTTTCAACATTTCAACCGAAACAGAATTTACTGGAGAACAACCTTTTGTGTGTGTGTGGAATTCAAAGAGAATTCTTTCCGATGAATTGCGGAAATTTATGACAAAGAAACAAACAAAACAAAACAAAAAACAAAAAAGCCGTAAATTTCTGAATTGTTTGATTGGCAGACTGGAACTGAAGATTTTTTTTTTTCTTTGCCAGGAACTTTTGATTTATGATTTTATTCTATGAAAATGTAAATCCTTTTTATTTTATACGATACACAAAAACAAACATAGAGTTGGAATTGGCACTTTTTTCACGGGTAGAGAGGATGGTTTAGCTCAGTCGGTTGAGCATCCACCTAGGAATTGCAAGGTTCCTTACTCGATGTCGGTCCCCACAAACTCAGCGCATGAGTAAAACAGATTGGGCAATCTTATCTGTGCGGTAAAGTGATAGAGCTGGCGGTAGATGTGGCGCTCCACCTCAGCAAAAACAATCTCCCTGATGTAGCGCAAGCAAAAAGAGGAAAGACTCCCGCTATCTGGCTGATACCGACAATAGGCAATTCTACCATTTGGTATATCTAGCAAACCTTTCACTTTTAAGTAACTAATTGTTTTACTCCATATAAAGCTTCCTGTCTAGTCGGTAGTTCCAATAATTTCAAGATAACAAAAATTTCCTTGCAGAAATTACCGAATCTAAAACGGAATTATTATTTTCTAGTATAAAATGTAAGTAAAGTAAAGTCTATTGTCAGTGGGTTAGTTGATTAGTTAGGTTTTACGGCATGTCAACTCTTGTTGGGTTATTTTATGCTGAAAATGTGTTTTATTCATTTTTGATGGGTATTCACAACATTTTAAACTCATTTTTATGCACTTCTTAACTCATTTTTTAAATTTATCCCATAGGTACTATGACTCCGGACCAGAGTGGACCTGGGAGTAATGGTGACGAAGGGGTACTCTACATTCACTAGAGCTCCAGAATTGGAACTTCACTATTAGATGTATTGCAAAATTGATGGGTATCCTATTAATTATGCACGGTTAATGCAGTTTATTTATTTAAATTCAAAATAACGGTTAACAGAGGATACAAGAATTTATGATTGACGTCCCTTAACACTGTTTTTAGCTTACACTTCCGGTCGTAAGTACGAATCGTGGGATGGGAATTTAGATAATTGAACTCGGAAACCCCCTTATCGAACTTTGGAACCTTCTCCTCGAACTTGGGAACCTTTTTGTCCCATTCGGGAGTCTTCATTTCATAATCAGAGCCTTCACGGAACTTCGAAACAAACCCAAATACGAGAAGGTTCTCCCGAGTCCGACAAGATATACCTGAAGAAGGCCGGAGGCACATCGGTCGAAACGTTGTACTGATAACAATAAAGATGAGGACAATAGTACGAATAATCCAAATAAGACAAACTAACAAGCCTCATCTAAAGAAAATTCAGAGACATAGCACCATCTTGCATGAAAATCAAATCTTCAATATTTTCCCAAGTATTGACAAAAAATTATAGAAAGTTTAAAATAGGGAATTAATTTTTAATCATCCTGTATTTTATAAGCATGTCATTTTATCCTTTCTACGGGAGAAAATATTCTATCATTTATTTTTGAATGTTGAATGAATATCATGAAACGATTGTAGACACAAGTGTTGGTTTAACAAGCTCTAAAAGACTAGTATTATCTGCATTATTCGGACTATTGTCCTCATCTTCATTGGTATCTGTACAACGTTTGATAATAATCAACACCTCTACCCCAGCTATGGTTAGCGGAATGAGAACAGGATACCCCCGTGGACTGAATAAAGGGTTGTTCAAAGTTCCGTAATGGCTCCCGATTACGACAAGAAGGTTGCCGAGTTCGAAAAGAAGGTCCCCGAGTTCGAAAAGAAGGTTCCCAAGTCCGACAAGAAATACCTGAAGAAGGCCGGAGGGATCATCGGCCGAAACGTTGTACAAATAACAATGAAGTTGAGGACAATAGTCCGAATAATGCAGATAATACTAATCATCAAGCCTCATCTAAAAAATTCAGAGAAATTCTAAAAAACTAAATGCGATATTTTCTAATCAATTTCTTTCTCGAACAATTGGAAAATATTATGACCCAAATCATCTTCGCTAGAAAATTAAATTCCCACCAAAAGAATCGAACTGAAATGTCAACGATTTGCAACATTCAATTGAGGAGAATTTGAAACAGTTTCTCCATTAGGTTTTTTATTTCTTACTGACAAATGAAAAAAACATTATCATTGTTTATCAAGCCAACCGAGACGCACAAGAAAAAAAAGTATTTTATTAGCAGAAGTTTTAACTATGATGCGACATAACAGATATCGTTATTGGATGCTGGAAAAAGCATTACTTCAGATGTTTATTGTCAACTTTTCAAGCATGTCAATGCTTCATCCTAACAATCTGGAATTTTGTTCAAAAGAAAAAAAAAGGATTATATTTAAGGGTAATAACACAAACCATCACTCAACAAAACAAAATCAGGTAAAAGAAATTAAATCCATAGGTTAAAATCTATCTCTTGTTCTTTAATCTTCGGACTGTTATCATGTCCTTTTTCTTACTTTTCTTTCTTTCAAAAACGGAATAGTCCATTATTTAGCTGAGGTGACGAAACTCATCAGAAATAAGAATCCGGCAGATAAGCAACACCAGATAATCAGGAGTTACAATTTTTGCATTTCATCTTGGACGATTGGGACGGTCTCATTTTTAACCAGAGGGTGTTTCAAGATGATAATGGTCGTACAATTAAGGAACACGAGAGTACTAATCTATAGATTTAAGAATATTTATACCAATTGTCTTTTTAATGCAGCATAATAGAAACGGTTAAAAAGTTTTCGATTTCATCTCAGTTTGATTTCATCAGTTGAAAGATTAAGGATCAAGATTAATTTAACTTTTAATAATGGTGAATATTCCATTAATGATTGAAATTTAATATAATTTCAAAAGGACAAATTAGTTTATCATTTTCCCTGAAAACAATCATTTTAAGAATGATCATTGATTTTGACAATTTCCCTAAAATCTAACTACACAAGACAAACAGAGATAATTGGCCAATCCCAAAAAAGGAAAACAGAGATTTTGATAACATAGAAAATGGATTGATGATTTGGCTGCTGAATTCACCGTTGGGGTCCAGTACACCTGATGTACACTTGTATACATAAATACAGGGGTTTTTAACACTTAATCATATGAAGCGAGGGAGCCTATCCTATTTTCACTAGCGCTAGACCAAGATGATTGTTTTGGCGTCTGAGGTCAAGCGCCACACCTACCACCAGCTCCTCACTTTACCGCACATATCCCTGTGCTACTAATACGCTGAAGTGGCGAGGGCCGGTATCGAACCCGGAATTAAACCCCGTTGATGGTTTGATTAAAACCATAACGCTTTAGCGTCGGCTGTCTGTAAGTTAATCTTTGACTTAATTTTTTTTCAAAAACTTTATACTTTATATCAATTTTTTCTCATATATATATATATATATATATATATATATATATATATATATATATATATATGCGTGTGTGTATGTGTGTGTGAATGAACACTCCCGAATGAATAAAACTCGCACTACAAAAAAACAAAACAACTACATCCAATAATTCCCCTGAAGACGACCATGGACACAGTTGAAAGACATGGGGTATTTACTCTGTTATCTGGATCCCGATTTAAGAAAAATGCCAAGAAGGCTTGAACGTATATATTAAGAAAGTTTTGTTATACCCGGTAGACCTCTCTGGAAGCAACTTTTATTGACTTTCACCGCCAGCGTAATAAAGCAATGATCGTCTGTTGTTTACAATTTTGATCTCTCTGTTGATCGTAAAATATATGCATAGATGTATGCATTTATGTTAAAACGCCACTCCTTTATGACAGCTGTCGTCAACCAAGAGGTTAAGGAACCAGGCTGATAAAAATTCAATCGGGATTCGCTCCTGGTCAGAAGTAGTTGCTGTGTCTAGCCACACAGATGAAACATATATATATATATATATATATATATATATATATATATATATATAATTGTAAAGAGTCAGAAAATAGCTACCTAGGTTTCTCCTTAAATAGTATATATATATATAATTTGGGTGTGTACGTGATTCTCTTAACTGATAAATGTATTCGCCAAGTGAAGGTCAGTTTGATGGCGAAATAAAATCAGAAAATTTATTTTTATCTTCTCTCTCTCTCTCTCTCTCTCTCTCTCTCTCTCTCTCTCTCTCTCTCTCTCTCTCTCTCTCTCTTTTAAAAACTTATTGGGCGTGTTTCATTTTAGTTGATAACTTTTCGTAATCTAATGAAAAGAGAAAATGTAATCTTAAGGATTCGCAAGTAAAGAAGAGAAAACGTTGATTATAAACAATTGAAACCTTTGTGTCCAGAGATTTGTCTATTCTCAATTGGGGATGAAGGGGTTAAACATTTGTCTACAGAAAGAAAGAAGATAAAAACTTTGTAATTCTGATTTCGTCAAGTGTCACTGAGTGAATGGGTGTAGTCCGGATTTACGTTGGTTGGTTGCATTTTACGGCATGTCAACCCTTGTTGGATTATTTTATATCGAAGTCATTTTCTTTTATTCATTCTCGATGGGTAATCAATTTTTGAAACACATTTTTAGAATCATTTTTTCTATCTAACCTATAGATGGGGTCCTAACAGATACTATCACTCGAGGTCGGAGGATAACTGAGAGTAATTGTGATGAAGGGGTACTCCACACTCCCAAGAGCTCCAGAATAAGAACCTCACCATTAGATTCAGTTTAACGTCATTCCCAGGACACTAAGCCATTCAGCCACCGCCTTCTAGCACATGTATAATAAAAAGACTAAGGGTTTTCCATAACTGCAATAGGTTTGGGACAATCATATAGGTGCTAGGGCTTGACGTAACCAGGTGATTGCTCAGCCACCAGGATTCCATCCTTAAGCATCACGGGTTACTACCCACGGCCAACATGTGACCCCTTTAAGGGGATTTTACCCTTCTGCAGAAGTGCAGTTAGTATATTCTTCTTCTCCAGCCGACGGTAATATCAAATTGCTGGTATATTATTTAAAACAAAAAACGTATAAACATGACTCAGATATAAAAATGTGAAATTTACTGAGAAAGAAATTGATTATCGGACGAGTCAGGAGCGCTATGTAAAGTTGCTGGTTTTATTTTATTTTATTTTTTTAGAAAACCCCAAAAAATAAAAACCTTTGCGGCTTCTTTACGCAGACCTTGAATTCTTCAGTTTTTTTTTCTTTGGTATTTTGATGCCTCAACTGGTATTTCTTGAAATTTAAGATTCCTAGTTCTTTACACCTGGCCGACGAACATCATTTACGTTTTCTTTTTTACTCGCACTGAAATTGAAAAAACAAAGATGGCGGATGGCCTAAACAGACACTCTCTAACTCTAACTAAAGCTAAATGACCGAAATTTCACAGACATAAATTTTGTTTTTATTACTTCCTTATTCTAAACATTTATGAAAGATTCTTATTTTATGGGCCTCCGCCTCCTGCCCCTCCCATCCTCCTTCCTCCCCTTCCCTCCTCCTCCTCCAGCAACACCAACAAATTTGTGTTGAAAAAGCAGATTTTACTCATTTTTAGGATAATTTTTGTTTTGTTGTTTTTATAGTCATACATATTTTAAGCAACGATTTATTGCCAAGTGTAAAACGCTTCACTTCAAAACTGATGTGGATTCTCTCTTTCATTTATTTATATTCGTTCTTCTTGTCTTATGGAGATATGTATGTTTCTTCTGCATTAAATATAAGTTTGAGTTATATATATATATATATATATATATATATATATATATATATATATAATTATAAAGATATTAGTATACATAATGTTGTTGTGGAGTCCGCATATGCTTCTTTGATGGTATATCTGATGAGTATGTATATATATATGTGGGTGTGTGTGTCTGTGTTATATCTATATTATGTATATATATGTGTGTATGTGCGCGTGTTTTATATATATATATATATATATGTGTGTGTGTGTGTGTGTGTGTGGTGTGTGTGTTGTGTGTGTGTGTGTGAGAGAGAGAGAATAATTTTGGGTTATTTAGAAAGAAATGAGTGAAATAAATGAAGAACTTAA
>CM042140.1:146634471-146666971 GCA_023376005.1 Doryteuthis pealeii
TGCGTTGATGCATGCATATATATATATATATATGTGTGTGTGTGTGTGTGTGTGTGTGTGTGTGTGTGGTTCGCGTGGTGTAATGTCTATCGTGGTAGGAGATGAACTTAGCAACACAAGACCAAATCCTGGATGAGGCTGTTTACTTTTCATATAACCATTGGAAAAAGTATGAATTCAACTATTTTCTCATCCTCTATTGGTAAATAGCATGGTGGACTGGGCTCTTTAACCTTGGTTAGACAACCAGTCTAGGAGAAATAAAACTCTGAATTAAAACCTGTTAAATTCCGCTTTAGAAATTGACCATGAGTTGCACCCTGCTCGTGCGAAGGAGGTGATAAACACATTTAGTAAGCTTAGGAAAATGATTTATGGATTTTAACGGCATGTCAACACATCTAGGGTTATTTTATGCATAGAAGTTAGGAATTCACTTTCAATATAATTTCTTACTTACATTTTTTGTGTAGCTGTTTCTTAAGAGGTTTTCTTTATTTCGTTGTCGCATCGAATAAACATATCTATTTGACTGATAGATGCAACTTTATCAGCTCCGGCTTTGAGTCATTCTGGGAGTTAAAAGGCAAAAGAAACGGTATTCCACATTCTCCAGATATCTAGAACTGGAATCTCACTATCAGATTCAGTTTTGTTTCATACCCAGGACACCTCTTTTAGGGGTATCTTACGCCTCGGCAAGGGATACAGTCAGCGAAGTCTAAGCCTCTCCGACAGGGCATCCTTAAAAAAAGTTCCTAAGCTAGAAAAACGTTTCTACTTGAACTCTTGTCCTGGGTATGATGTTAAACTATCTGATGGTGAGATTCCAGTTCTGGATATCTGGATAAATGTGGAGCACCCTTTCATAACTATTGCTCCCAGGTCCACTCTGACCCGGAGTGGTAGTACCCGTTAGGACCCCATCTATGGGTGGAATAGAATAAAATAAGTTTTAAAAATGTGTTTAAAAAAATGAGTTTTATAAATATTGAGTAACCACGAAGAATGAATAAAACCAACGTGTTCGTCATAAAATGACCCAATAAGAGTTGAGATGCCGTAAAAGCCAACCAACCAACCAATCAACCAAGCAAATCTACATGAACGTGATGAAATAAAGATTGATTATCGTCTAATCACGTTCGTTTCTCTGTTTGCACTCAACAGATAAAGATAACATAATTCTTGGCAGTGAGAATTAAATCCCCGATGAAAATCAAAAAACGAAAAAAAACAAAAAATTGTGGTTAAATCCAGAAAAAAAAAAGCTTGAACGTCTCAACGAAACGGAATTTAATTTAGATAAACTAAAAGACAAGAAACACTACACCCAACCCCGAAACAAAACAAAACAACAAAAACAAAACAAACTACACCCACTCAGGATAAAATAAACATTAGATTCACCCACCTCCCCCCAATACAAAGAACACTCCATCCCCGCCCCCACCCACCCCCCACGAAATAGAATTAGAACTTTGAAATAAATCCTTGATCATTCTTTCATTTACAAAAGTAATTGTAGAAATCTTTTTTTTTTTCAAGGGTGAGTCAAAAGTTTCGTAACATTTTGGTCACGTGCTAATTTTCAGCGTGTAAATCATGTGACCGAAAAAGTTCAAGCCTTTGAAGGTACCCAATGGGGTTAGTAGTATCGTGGCAGTTAAATGCGCTAACGCATTGTATATTGCTTCACTCCGTATGTGATTTGAAAGCCGCACTGACGGTGGGTGGTGCGCAGACATGTTGTGAATTGCTTCAGTCGATCTGTGATTTCAAAGCCGCGATGATGAGCGTTAAGAATTTATACTTTACGGCTTCGAATTTGGCCATAACGATGCCGGAACAATCAAACACATTTGTTTTTCGAAATGTAAACGTACAATTGCTCATAGTACAATAACCAGATGGTTAATTTGTCTGTATATCAATTGTATGTATAATCTATATGATATCTGAAAGTAATTAAAGAAAAAGAAGTAAATCTGTTTGTTAACTCAACATCGGTAAAATAAGTGCATGGTAAACTCATCGGATGTCAAATTCAACTTAAATGGTAAATTTATTGATGATATATTAATTGTATGCTAAACTCATTCTGTCAAATTTAACATAGGGTAAATTTATTGTCAATAATTAATTGTATGGTAAACACAGAAGAAAGAGAAAAAGAAATAAGGAATGAAAGAATAAAGGATGAAAGAATAAAAGAAATAATGAAAAAAGTAAGAATGAGAACTATATAGATTGAACGAATTAATGAATGAAGAATGAAGAGAACAAGCAAGATTGAGAGAATGAAAGAAAGAAAGAAAGAAAGAAAGAAAGAAGAATGGAGAATGAGAGAATGAAAGATTGAGAGAAGGAATAAGAAAGATCAGGGAAGGTCAAGTAAGCCTAAAACCGTGGATTCTGAGGCTGTGCTCCAGAGAGGCAAATACATCGAGTAACACTTGTAGATTATCAGGCGAGCTCGACATTTTACAGAACAGTTTAGTTCGTCACATTCCTGACATCAGCAAAATTATCCTAGAATACTAAGATCCTGTGGTTTTTATTCCAGTCGCTGCATAACCTGAATCCGGTGGCAGCAAGAGGCATTGGTCTCAATGTGAACTCGCATGAAATAGAGTAATTGTATCTTAAATAGGACGATCCTTTGAAATTAGTAGACCAGATCATATACCTCGGTAGCAATATCTCATCTACTGAAAGGCAAGATACGCATAGCCAATATGCTATTGATAAGTTATTGAAGATATGGAGATCTGAACTATTTGAAAAAATAGAACAATAATTCTTGTAGCCGTGTCAGTATTATTGTATGGATGCATTATTAGGAAACGTTTGGAAAAAAAACCAACCTAAATGAAAACTAGATAAAACACAGACAAGCACTCGCACAAAACAAACAAAGGAATAGTCGCAAAAAAGAAGCAAGGGGGTCACTAAGAGCGACCGCCCCCATACCACCCAACGAAATCACAGAGATGATACCATCAACATCAATAGGGAGTATATATATATATGCCATAAAGAACGGATCAGTCAGTTTACTCGTTCTGAAGAGGAGGTATAAACATCCCCGAAGATTTAACGAAATAAAACGAAACTTAACATTCAAAAACTGAGTTTTTTATATTTCAATCATAATACTTCATACAAAATCCCAAACAATATATATTATAGACAGTTATATATATATATAGTTATAATTCCTTTCCCCAATTGAACCGTTACAAAACCAATGTAGTATATCAATTTAAATGCCCATTGGGAGAATGTATCTCTAATAACAATATATAAATCGGTGTAACGACAACAACCCTTTCCAGGCGTCTCACTATGCACCTTTCAGACACTAGCTCAATTGTCACTAGCATCATTGTCATTGGGACACACTCTTGTCCCAATACTAAATTCCGAAAAATACTCAACGATAACACCACCATTATAGAAACACAAATATGTAAACAACAACTAAAAATCTTAGAATCACTTCATATTAGACACAAAAATCCCAAACTAAACAAAATAAACTTTGATAATAGCACCAATGTTCTAAAATGCTTATAATTACATTAACAACTTATAGAACAATAATAATATTAACAATAATAATAATATTAACAATAATAATAATAATAATAGTAGAAACAATGATAATAATAACAATAATAATAACAATGATAATAACAACAACAATGATAATTAGAAGAAAATTAAATAAACACAACCCTTATGTAAATAGCGGGATGGAATAACCCATTGGTGTATGGTTTAAGAATTACCTTGAAGATGGCCCACGATAGGGCGGAAAGTACTTGGACAATCACCTATGGCAAATATATCAGCCAATTTTCGCCAGAGATAATTAGAACAATCCGGCAATTTGAAAGGACAAAGGATAAAATGAGCAGACAAAAAATGGCTGCATTGTTCAATAATATATATATATATATATATATATATCCCTCCGACAGAATCGAAACCAGGACTTCAGCAGGATTGTCAGAAACTATACTGCCTCGGCCACTGATACAGCACCGAGAAATTCCTGCGAAATTAACTTGTCAATGATACTGGGACGTCTCTACCATATGAGGCAAGGGAACGCTAAGTGAACAACAAACTGACTATCCTGCTGAAGTCCCGGTTTCGATTTCTGTCGGAGGGAGATCGTTAGTATACATCGCTGATGAGACTTAATAAAGTCGAAACAGCTGCTGTACGATGTTCTACACGCCGAGTAATTCTTTGCGAGATTCACTTGTCAATATTATTTATCTTCTATAATTATCGAATTTTATGCGATATGCGCGTTGTAATTGCCCTCAAGCAAAAATATAAATATTAATATATACTTTATGACCAATGCTTCTAAAAATAAACAAACATCCAAATATTATATATATATATATATATATATATATATATATATATATATATAGGGTGCATGTGTATATACTAGTGTGTTATAATTTTCATGGATCTCTAGATACTAAATTCTGATTCTAGCATTTATTCGATGATTCACGAGAAAGCAAAATGCCGCTTTAGTGTGGCTATCTACACGCACACATCAATGTCAGAACCAAAATTACCCAGTCCTTGTGACCCGTGTCAAAAAAAAAACGTAAGACTATTTTGAACCTCCATTTTTGAGCGAATGATATGTGTACCACTCGGGTTAGAATACTGAGCATCAATCTCATCATGTATATTTTAACCATGACTAAAATATCAGTGAAGCGGAACATATAGCGTACGTGAATCTCACCCCGAGGGGTCGCTTAAGTGATAACAGAAGTAGAATATGAGAATTTAATGTTGGCTCCCACATAGTTAAGGGGAGAACAAAAATTAGCCAATCCCAGCCAGGACTGTCAGACTACTTCGACCCTCGCGCAATAGGGTAATGAGAACATGTTCAATTGTGGGGAGGGGGTTGATATCCCTGGGGGACGGGCTAGATTGTTTATGCGGCGTATCGACCGTAGACGAGAATATTGGAAGATTGGAATAGCGCATGAGTAGCACAGAATGAGTAATCTAATCTGTGTGGTAAAGTGGGCAGGGTAGCGCTCCGATTTAGCAAAAAAGAATTTCCCTGGTCTAGCGCTAGCGAAAAGAGGATAGACACCCTCGCTGTCCAGCTGATACCGACAATACGTCATTCCACAGCACTTGGTTTTGACCTTTCTTTCTTTCTCCTTCTATCGTCATCAGTCTAATCTGACCTTTTTACAGTAGGGAAATGTGAACATGTTGCTTTGTGCGTGTGGGGAGGTGCTGATACCCTTGGGGAACGGGCTATATTGTCTATGCTGCGTATCGACCGAAGACGAGAATATAAAAAAAGGAATAGATAATCCTCGAATGCCGACCCGAAGAACAGATAGTTACACTCTGACCCGCCGCAGAACTTTTGGGGTGCGCCATTTTCATTCTACACAAAGAGAACGGTTACTCTGAACCTCGTAACAGATGTTGATATATATGTAAATAATATTGTCACTTTTATAGATACTGTGCAATATATATATATTATATATATATATATATATATATATATATATATATATATTCTCCCGTAACCCAATTGAGCTCTTTAGAAACGACTTTGATAAACTTTCACCTCAAAGAATAACTAACACTATAAATATCCACCTTGTCGGCTGGGGCAGTAGAATACAGCGACTGCACCTCTGCAGTGGGGTGAATTCTCCCAATACGGCCACCTGTTGATCGTGGTGCTTAAGTACGAAATCCTAGTGGTTGAGCAGTCCATCACATGCATCACTCCACTTTGACCCTTACTTATGCTTGACCGGCGATCGGAGAGGCACCCTCAGATCTATCGGGTTGTGACCTCAAGCCGTAGCACATATATATGATTTTACCGAACCTATTGCTTTTATGGAAACCCCCAATCATTTTATATGTGCTAGAAGGCTGTATCTGAGGGTCTTAGTGTCCCGGATATGAAGTTAAACGGCATCTAGTGGTGAAGTTCTAATTCTGGAAATCTGGGGAGTGTGGAGTACACATTTATTGTTATTCATTTATTATACTTGTAGCAGCTACCCGGTATCGCGTGGGTAGAGGGGGATTTTTTTTAAGTTAGTCCCGCAGATCCATTATTACTGAATCGTGAGTTGAATCCTCGTGGGATGCCCCATTTAAATCTCTATGTAAAAAAATAGACCTTGCATTCATCCAGCTACTCTGAAAAGAAATGTTAATATCTACTATCTAAAATATTAAATGAAAACAAAATATCCATGCTGTTATCATTTAAATTTTATTTTTTAATTATCTTCACGAATATAAATTAAATCTCTATAAGGTTTGCTCAAAAAGCAAGCCCTGGTGATATTTAATGTGTATATATATTTACTCTGTCGTGAATGGTTTTATTTTCGAAGTTTCCTTCGGACATACATATACACACAACTGTCATTTATATATGCATAGATTATTATATAAAGCCCAAACCATCATTGTAGAAGTATATAGAATAAAAATTAAAAGTACATATTACTGCAAATAGTTTCATCATCCCGAAGAAGAAGCCGCACCTTATATGGAGAAACTTATACTATGAGTAACAATGTATTCATTCATCACGAATTGGCAGTGTCAACGAACATTATGAAGGGGGTGGTTCATGTTGGTTTTTGACAGGTTCGTGGTTGACAAGGACAAAATGGAACAGACAGTCACGCCCCACTGACTGCAGCGAAAGGACTTATTTTTGTTTGATATATACATTTATATATTTATATATGGTTTTATATATATATATATATATATATATATATATATATATATATATATATATGTGTGTGTGTGTGTGTGTGTGTGTGTGTGTGTGTGTGTTTGTGTGTGTAATTTTTTAAAAAGGCACGTCTCCTGTTTAACAATTTTATTAACTATCTTTTCGAGCTTTCTGACCAACTTTTTTACATTTGGATGGAACCCATAGATTAGTCCAACGAAGGTTTTATCCCAAGCACTTTCGGCACTTCGAAGTGCCATCATCAGGAATGATGTGTTTATGTTCCAGTTTTTTTTAAGTTGTTAGTAGTGAGCGTAACTAGAAGGGGAACTCGTAGAAATTATATTAAGGGGTGTGGAGGCTGGAAGGAGGAGAATTGGAAGGAAAAGTGTTATAGACATTTTAAAATGTGAGTATTGCATTGAAAATTAATCTTATTTAAGGATGGTTTGTATTGTTTGATGTATACACCTTCTAGTATTTGGAGTTGTTTTTCTTTGTGCAAAATGTGCGTATTATATATATATATATATATATATATATATATATATATATATATATATATATATATATATCGTTTATTTTAGGTGTTATGTTGCTCTACAGGTCGGTAGTGAGCACTATCTTTTGATAATTTTAAATGTCTTGCCACATCTGAAGATTTGCCACACCCCCCCCCCCCAAGAAGATTACATAAAACTGGCGGCAGCCAACGAGAAGGAAATGAACATTGTTTATTTTACGGTTTATCTTGAAGTTTGCTTTTTAAAAATCCTTAAAAACAACCTTGTTCACTTTAACACAACTACACACAAACACCCCCCCCACACACACACACACATATAATTGGTAAAGAAAAAGGCTTAAAAATCGGCCGTTTTGCGGTTATAGATCTATTTCTGCCCACAGGTATCTGAGAATACCTATGAGTTTCATCAGACTGCTAACTTTATTGAAAATGGTACACAGATAATCCATGAAGCTTTTTATATTTTTTCTGGTGATCTCTGTGAAGATATCGGGTTTCAGTTCATCTCATCTTTTTAGGAGGTAGTGTTTATAACCGGAAGGCGGTGAAAGGTGACTTTCTGGGTGGTTTAATGTTCTCAATAAGACGGGGAGAGGGACAGTTGGCACCTTATCTGTTCTGTTGGATTTTTTATTCATTTTTCAGACTGGTCATTTTTAGTCAATGAATTCTTTTATTTTTTATTTAAAAAAATTTTTTAAATAAAATAAAATCCACAAGCAAAATGTACCTCATCGTGATAAATCCAAGACAAAACTTTTTATCATGTTTCTTTTCTATATATTAATACTTGTGTTTCTTAATTGTACGAACGCTATCATCTTGTAACACCCTCTGGTTAAAAGTGAGATCATCCCAAACACCCATGTTGAAATGTAAGTCCTTATTATCTGATGTTGCTTATCAGCCGAATTCTTATTTCTTATGAGTGTCGTCACCTCACCTCAATAATGGACCATTGACTTTTTTATTATAAAGAAAGAAAGGGAAGAAAAATATGATAAGAAAGAAAGAATGAAAGAAAGAGAGTGGGGAAAGATAGAGAAGGGGTGAGAACGCGGAAGCGATTATACTAATCTGTTTCAATCGAACACAATGAAAATATAAAAAGAAATTAAGAAAATAAAAAAAAGACTGAGAAAGTTAAATCAATATTATTATACTTTTTGCATATTGAAATATTTATCAATAGCTCTTAAGTAAATATATCAAATGTTGTAATAATTAAATTATCATACTGTGGTATATACACAGGTCCTACAAGTTATTATTATTATTATTATTATTATTAGTTTTTCACACCTGCCGTAACCGGTGGTTCACAAGAGACTGAGTGACAGCAACTCCTCAGGTCTCCAGGACTCTTCTGAGTATTCACCGCAATTATTTTCCAGTTTTATGGACCGTTCCAAGGGCACCAATTACAATTGGTACGTCATGCACTTTCATGTTCCACAGTTTCTTCAGTTCTCTGGCAAGGTCTAAGTATTTGTCTATCTTTTCGCTTTCTTTCATTTTCACTCGGTGGTCGGCCACGAGATGACAGGTTCTCTTCTTCATGTCGATTAATCCTAGGTCCGGTCTTTTGGCCGGGATTAGATGATCCGTCTGTACCTCGAAGTCCCAGAGAATTTGATGCGTCTCATTCTCCAAGGCAGGTTCAGGCTTGTGCTTATAACCATTTAGTTATATGGTGAAAATTGAATTTCTTGCACAATTCCCAGTGGATCACCTTTCCCACCCAGTCGTGCCTAGTCTTGTACTACTTTTGTGCTAGTTTGCTTCATTCCCTTATTATATCATTGACCGTTTCGTCTCTCCACACATTTTGCACTTGCTATTATGTTGTGTCTTATCTATTTTGCCTTTATATAGTTTGTGCTGCGATTATAAGCAATTCAGTTTCTCTCTTGAGGTTTCCTCTTCTTAGCCATGTCCATGTCTTCTGGTGTGATATATTTTGAGTTTGACGCTTGAAGTATCCATGTAATTGATTTTCTTCCCATTTCTGTTTTTTTTTTAGTTTTTGATGTATTGCTGTTTGTCAGTGTGTTGCAATTGCTTTTTCTGGCTGATGCAATTAATATTTCCTTACTTTTATTAGTGTAATGGTAAAGTGCTTGGATTGTTGTATCTACACTATCTTCAGTGTTGGCGAGACCCTTTCCCCTTATTCCCTTGACACATATAATCTGTCTATGCCGTCTCTTGGGTGAAATGCTTTGTTCATGGTCATGAGTTTCCTTGTCCTTTGGTCCATCTACCGGAGATCCTCTCTTGTCCATTTTACGAATGGTCCCGCATATCTTACGAGAGCGACAGCCCATGTGTTTATTCCCTTGATAAGATTTCTGCTTCATAGTTTAGTTTAGAGGAGCTTTCTTGTTATTCTGGGTTTCTAGGAGCTTTTATAATTTCACAGCTTGTGAGTTTTTCATACCGGTGTTAGCTGAATGTCTTTCACTGTATTCTGAGTGACAACAAGTATCCTCGGGTCTCCAGGACTCTTCTGGGTATTCTAGCCGACTTTAGCAATCCTGTATTCTGGATGGTCTCAATTCTTCCTCTTATTTCCAATTCCTCCAATCTTTTTTCCAAGCTTTTTGGACCGTTCCTAGTGCACCAACTACAATAGGCTTTCATCCTCATATTATTATTATTATTATTATTATTATTATTATTATCATTGTTGTTGTTGTTGTTGTCTTTCTTTGTTCTTTGTTCTTCGTTTCCATAATTAATCAATTATTGTTTGAATAAAAACATAGTTCCTATTTACTTACCCCACAATCATTTATTTCTATGATTATTTAAACAAACCATTATCTTTATCTGTGTCTAAACTGATAAAATCGCTCTGAACAGTAACTGACTTTTTTATGAAATCCAACCCAACAATATAATAGCAGTATATTTATAAAAAGATCGATACGCTTAACAATTTGGAAATCAAACAACTAACAGGACCTGTGGATACTCCACATCTCCCCTCCCCAAAGAAAAAACATTTGATGTACACAAACATGTAAACCAACTTAAAATAGTGTATCAAAGTCCAACCAACATCTACGTTGGATAAAATAAAAGGATATCATTTTACTAAGATGATAGCCTTTCATGATAAAAATCTGATAACATCATTAACTGATAGCAACATTTGATATCATTTTATAAATACTGCATTATCAGAATGACATGATTAGATTACTGATTATATTGGCTGATCCATTTAACAGATTTGCCAGTCATCCGTCACAAGGGACAATTCCTCTCTGCTCATCTCTCCAATGCACTTAGATATATAAACTAAGATCTTTTGCACAGGTGTGCCAAAAGGAAGTGCCGAGGGAGCTTAACAGTTTTTGTGCCTATCAAACTACACGTGAAGACCTCCCCCCCCCATTGTAAACTCGACCTTGTGCCACATATTGCCCTCATTGCTGGTTGGTTGGTTGGTTGAATTTTACGGCACACAACCCTTGTTGGGTTTATTTTATGTCAAAGACGTTTTGTTTTATTCATTCTTGATGGGTATTCAATTTTTTCAAACTCATTTTTAAACACATTTTTAGAAATCATTTTCATTTATTTAACCCATAGATAAGACCATAACAGGTACTACCACTCCGGGTCAGAGTGGACTTGGAAGTAATGACGATGTAGGGGTGCGCCACACTCCCTAGAATTCCAGAATTGGAACTATACCATTAGATGCTGTTTAACGTCCTACCTAGGACACTAAGACCCTAAGCCACCGCCTTCTAGCACATATATGATAAAAAGAGTTTGAGGTTTGCCATTAGGACAATAGGTTCGGGACAATCATATAGGTGCTAAGGCTTGACATGACCAGCCAATTGATCATAATAACCACCCATCTAGCCTAAATAAGGGCTAAAGTGGAGTCTTACATGTCATGGACTGCTCAACCACCAAGATTCCGTCCTTAAGCATCACGGGTCGCCACCCACCACTAACAGCTGTCTCAATTACGGAGATCTTACCCACTAGAGAGGTGCAGTTAGAGTATTCTACAGTCCATTCGACAGGGCGGCAACACCATTTGTCAAGTTTGAAAAGTGAAAGGCCTTTGTTTAAAATGAAAATGTTGGTGATACACATCAAAAAGCGTTTTTTTTTTGTGTTTTTGTAAGAAAACAAAAGATAAGTTTTGTAAGATTTTTCGAGCGAGACTTCAACGATAAATGTGTGGCTGCTTTACTTATTCTTTTTTCTTAAAAGGTTAAAGCTGATATATGTTCGGAGATGGACAGCATCCGGTTTGATCTAAAGTCAGACGCTGATTGATGAAGAATAAATGAGAATGGTACACTTCAAAAAATTATCAAAGAAGATTCTTCAGGGAAGTTTTGTAAATCTCATCTAAACATATGTCAAGACAAATAAAGATAAATGGTTTGAAAATAATGCATAAAACACACGCACACACACGTACACACACACACAAACACACACAAACACATACACGCATGCTCTCTCTCTCTCTCTCTCTCTCTGTCTTCCCCTCTCTCTCTCTCTCTGTCTCTCTGTCTGTCTGTCTGTCTCTCTCTCTCTCTCTCTCTGTCTCTCTCTCTCTCTCTCTCTCTCTCTCTCTCTCTCTCTCTCTCTCTCTCTCTCTCATATACACACACACACACACTCACTCTCTGTCTCTGTCTCTGTCTCTCTGACACACACACACACACACAAACTCACAAACTCACGAACTCTGTCACATACTCTCTCTCTCTCTCTCTCTCTCTCTCTCTCTCTCTCTCTCTCTCTCTCTCTCTCTTCTCTCTCTCTGACACACACACACACCCCTCTTTCACGCACTCTGTCTCACACAGACAAACAGGCACACATACACTCCCTTTCTGTATATATATATATATATATATATATATATATATATATATATATACACACAGAAAGGGAGTGTATGTATATATATATATATATATATATATATATATATATATATTAATAAGTCATCCACAGACACGTGTTTCGGCATATCATGCCTCTTCAGTGTGGCTAGACACAACTATCCTTGGGTAGGGTTCGAACTCAGTTAAGGTAGCGTGGACATGGAACCAATACCTGGTTACTGACAGTTTCTCACCTATGCGATATTCGTTTTGGTCTGAAGATTGCCTAGTCGAAAAACTGTTAGTAACCAGGTGTTGTCTTTATGGTCACGCTACCTTAACTCAAATATAAACACTCAATGTTATTGAGCTTTGTCTGCTTAGATATATAACACCCATATATATATATATATATATATATATATATATATATATATATATATATATATATATATATATAATCTGTATATCTACCTAAAAATAGATTGATGAGCACAAATATAGCATAGTATATGTATATATTTACCTACCCCTTCGTACGAGTTGGATGTGGCCCAGGGTCAATTTTTTAAGCGGAGTTTGACAAGTTTGAATTCAGAGTTTTACTTCTCATAGACTAATTGACTAACCAAGATTAAAGAGCTCAGTATTCCCTACTATTCACCCATAGCTGGAAGGAGAATAGTTGGATTCATACCTTTCCCAAGAGTATTAGCGCTAATATAACGACGTCAGTGAAAATGATTCGATCCAATGATTCGATACTGTGTGCAAATGTTCTTATAACATGACTAAATCCAAAGTATATGCATTATATTTAGGCATCAACGTCAAACTTTATCGACTATGTTATGCCATTGTTGATATCTGCTACGTTTAGTCGTAGGATATGGACTCGTCGATCCGTGTTCACATCCTAGATGTGGCTGGTCGTATTTCACATAGCACTAATACTGGGAAAGGTATGCATCCAACTACCCTACCTCTAGATATGGGTAAATAATAGGGCAGACTGAGCTCTTTAACCTTGGTTAGGTAACCAGTATAGGAGGAGGAAAACTCTGAATTCAAGTTCGCTTAAGATCATGACCTTGTGTCACATTCTGCTTGTGTAAATATATATACTAAAGTTAACATCATTGTCAGGATTCTAAAATAATATTTGAAATTTTGTTTTTTTAGATAATTTCTAAAAATAAATTGTGACAATTGTGGAAAATATATGCAATAATTTTAAACACAAAAAAACAAAACCACAATATTAATGTGACCTTGTTTATATTTTACGAAAGTGATTCAGTATTGCTTATTGAATATTAACTTCTGGTTCTAAATTGCTAGAGCACCCAGCATTGAACCACAAGGTTCCTAGTTCGATACATCTTTCTACTTTGAGGAGAAATCAACAGACAAGAATTCTAATCTGTCTACTTCGGTTGAATTATACCAGACACTAATATACTAAGAATGAATTGATTCGGACATTTCAGGCGTCACAAGATCACGTGAGTTGCACAGGGAAACGTTAGCCGTTTGGCGCCCAAAATGATGTATGGGCGCCCCTCCCACCCTCCATCCTACAAGATTTTCTTTTAAGAATAAGGAATTAAAAAGAAACATTTTTGTCTAAATAAACATGTTCATAAAATGCGAAAGAATTTATATTTGTTGTTTTTGTTCGACTCTTGATATAATTGTTTGGTTTTTTATTTCTTTTCTCTTTTCTCTCGCTTGTTGTTGTTGTTGTTGTTGTTGTTTTTGTTGTTGTTGTTTGTTGATTCTTCTTCTTCTTCTTCTTCTTCTTCTTCTTCTTCTTTAGACTAAATGGAATTTCCTCTCCCTTTCTTTTTGACTGTTGCCCACCACTCTATTTCCAACAATGATGTCCATTAGAAAAATGATGAACTATTTTTTATAGAAAATTAGTTTTTTGGCCTTAAACAAAACTTTTCAATTCTTCTGATGAGATTCTTGAATTATGAGATCCAACAAGGATGAAATCTTTGCCAGAAAACCTTTTAAGGAAAACACACAAAAATTAATTCATGAGTTTTATTTTCTAGAGCTGACATTTACATATTAACAAAAACTTTCAAAAGAAAAAATATAATTCAAATTAACATTGTTAACATTCATAATGCTTGGTTGGTTGGGTTTTACGGCATGTCAACCCTTGTTGGGTAATTTTATGCCGAAGACGTTGTTTTTTGTTTTATTCATTCTTGATGGGTACTCAATTCTTATTGTAAACTCAATTTTTTGTTAATATGATGTGTTTGATTCAGCACTGCCGTTTAGATTTGCTTTAAACTTTGATTCCTTATACAACAAATGTTCAGCCACCAGGATTCCGTCCTTAAGCATCACGGGTCGCCACTCACGGCCAAACAGGTGGCCACATTGGTGAGGGGGATTTAACCCATCTACAGTGGTGCAGTCGGTGTGTTCTTCATCCCCAGTCGACAGGGCTGCATGCAAGGTTGTACTTCATTCCAACGTCGTGAACAGGTTAAGTAAATAACTACCTTATGTTCGCATTAATTATGCAGGGATTTTGTTTGTTTTTCGTTTTCCTTTTTCCTTCTGTTCGTTTTTTTGTTTTATAATCAGTGGATAATGAAGAAAGCAACTGTTTCTCTAAATATTCCTGTTTGAGAAACATTAACTTTTATTGAAAAAGATTTTAAATGTTGAAGAAAAATGAGGAAATAAAAACATCTCGTGTTTTTATTTTTATTTTGTGTTTTAGTTAAGAAATAAAAAGAAAAGAAAACATTAAGAAACTGAATTGTACCAATTGTGTGTTAGAGTTTAGAATAGCAGCACTTCCGCTCTAAGCAGCACTTAAACAGGAAGTAATGGTGGGTGGATTCAACTTGTTTTTCTCTCTTAATAAAGTCGAAATATTTTCAAAAGAATGCCAAATGACGAGTGGTTGCAATCAATGTAAAAATACAGAGTTGCCTAGAAAAACAGCATCCAAAATCCTTGTTTTTACCGTGTGTGATCAGCGACCCTTGATACCGGTGGAAAGTTTAAGCAACCCTCAAATGAATCCTGATATAAGGCCACGGAATTTGAGCACCCACACTAGAAAGTTGGTCTTTGACTAAATGATAACATAAGAGCGCTCCCAATATTTCTTCATGAGATGCTTGTAAATTTGAGCGGGATTTCATTACATATTGATGAATTTGATTGAATACTCAATTGACATTTAGAATGAGTTAACAGGTAACAGACACCTGCTATCATCATCATCATCATCATCATCATCATCATCATTTTGTTACGCTAATTGCACGGATATCCATGACACACTTGCCAACCATCCCTAACGTTGATTGCTCTCGGGAAGTCTTCTGTACAGAGCTGTTCAATATATGTCTTTGCTGGACGGTCCGCATTGCCATGCTTATGTGCAGGTTTCCATAGGATAACGTCACATATGAGTTCGTCCTTGCTTCTCCATTAGTCCCCAGCATGTCTTGTTCGTCTTTTTGTGTGATAGGTTGTACAGTTGCTTCCTTGTGGTGGGTTTTTTCCACGATTTGTTTAAGATCACACGCAGCATTTTTGTGCGGCTCCCATCTAACTTATTCTCTAGGCACTTCGTCAGGGTCTAAGTGGTGCAGCCATACAGTAGTATTGATACAACTACGGATTGGAAGAATTGCCGCTTTAACTTGTCAGATTAGATTTCCATATGACATAATCTGTTTATAGCAAACCACGCCTTCCCTATACCCGAATTAACATCACTTTCTGTGAATGAGATATTACTACCCAGGTACGTGAATAATTCTAGCGACTTTAGAGGCTTACTGCTGAGTGGCGAGATCTGGTATAAATACGCATATAAATCAAAGATTGTTAAGTTATGATGCAATCTGCAGAGAATAAGCTGCCTCATCGATGATAACTAGCCGGTTCGCCAGCTTGCTGAATCTTCTCATCAGTAGAGAAGGTTGATGGACGTCCTGCTCCCTCTTCGTGCGTCACCTTTGTCCTGCAACTTTTAAACTTCTTTATCTACTCATACATACTTTTGTGTGGTAGTGTACTGTCCCTGTATTTTGTTGAAGACCTCCGATGAATTTTAGCCCTTGACACTCCTTTCGACCTGAGAAATTGGTTCACTTTCTTGGTACATACAATTATAAACACGCAGAATACAGTGTAACAATAATTAACATATGTTTTGGTGAAAATGCGGATATTTTTTGACTCTCCCTCGTAATTTGAATTTTTATAACTAGATTTATTCTATTTCCTTCAAATTAAAATCAAAATTAAAACTTTGAACAAAATATTTGAATAATAAAACAATAATAAACAAAATAAGATAAAACAAAACAATAATAAGACGAAAAATAAGACATAACGAATAAATGAATTATTATTGGGTTTTTTTATGCCAAGTTTCAAGAGAAAACTCTCTAGCAATAAAAACAAACAAAAAGAGATCATTTAACTTGTTCGTGGAATTTGATGAAATTAACCGGAAGAAGAAGATTAGTTTTTGCGCGCCAAAAACCGTAACCGCAACTCATTTGAAATTATTCGTGTGAAAAGAAAATAGATTTTGAATAGTCAAGGGAGAAAATCCTATCAGACAGATTTGTTAAACTTAATAGCTACTAATTGACCCGTCTTCTCTGACCTCTGACCTCTGTTATTGAGTACGGAAAACAAAAAGGCAGAAATTCCTTTAAAAGAAAGAAAAAAATCTTTTGAGCTTATTTTTCTTTCAGGTGACTTAATGTATAGTTTCTGTAAGGAATAAAAGAATGAAAACTATGAAAATAATTTAAAAATATCCGAGACAAGTTAAAGCAGCAATTCTTCCAAACCGTAATTGTATCAGTGCAACTGTACGGCTGCACCATTTGGATCCTAACGAAGTGCCTAGAGAATAAGTTAGATGGGAGTTGCACAAGAATGGTGCGTTTGGTTTTAAACACAAGAAAGCAGATGTACGGCCACTTGGTCCCTATGACACAAACCATCCGAGTGATACGAAAAAGACATGCTGAACACTACTGGAGAAGCAAGGACGAACTCATAAGTGGCGTTCTCCAGCGGAAACCAGCACATAAACCCGTCAGTTTGGGTCGTCCAGCAAAGACCTACATTGACCAGCTCTAAGCGGACCCTGGATGCTACACGGAGGACCTCACGAGAGCAATAGTCTATCAAAGATAATAAGAATAAAAATTACTAATTAAACTAGAAGCAGCTACACAAGGTCACCTTGGTAGAGGGTGGCAAAAATTCTAAGACTATTATAACACATTATAAATATTATCATAACAGCACATTAATTCTAACGGTACACTCATAGCTCGCCCATTATAACAGGTCACCCATTCAAACAGCACACTCATTTTAACATAACATTCTAATATCACATTCATTCAAACTGGATCCATTGTGACATAATTCATTCTAACGGCGATTATTCTAACAAGATACCCATTCAAAGAAACTCACATTTTAACAGTGTACTCCTTCTAACGGCACACTCATTATAACTGCACACTCATTATAAAGGTACTCATTGGGACAGAATTCATTGTAACGGCAATTATTTTGACAGAATGAACATCCAAACAAATATTCATTTTAACTGCACACTCTAACGCCACTTATTCTATCAGCATGTGAATTTCAACGACGTGTATTCTAACGACACTCATTCTAATAGCACATTGATTCTAACAGCCGTAAAAAAACATAACTGGGATAGAATACATTGTAACAGAACAGTCATACTATAAACGTCACACTCATTCCAACGGCACAAATTCTAACAGTAGAATAATTCTAATAAGGAAGCCCATTCTGACATATTTTAGCAGCATACTCATTATAACGACACTTATTCTATTAACACACGCCTTCTAACGGCACGTGTATTTAATTTACTATTTGAAGGCGTCGATAAATTGTCCTAGAATTACTCGCTGGAGAAAGACAGACCAACAGACGAGGATTATACTACTATCTAAGGACGGATCAGCGGACAAGGATTAAAACTGATACTACATACTTCTACTTCAAGTAAGTATCAAACTTTATGCGACAAGGTAAATCCACTGTAAAACTACTTTAAACTACAGCCCTAAAATGGCTACATGAATCGTAACATTCTAATGCCTCTCGTTCTAACGGTAATCATATCATCAGGTGACTCAGTTTAACACATTTCAATGCCATTCTTTCTAACGGCAATCATTTTTACAGGTCACCTATTCTAACGGACAACACTTATTATAACAGTCCATGCATTTGAGGACATTCTAACCCGAATATTTGAACAGCTGTTAGCCCTATCGACAAGGGATTTATAATACACCGACTGCATCTTTGCAGAGTGGTAAACACCCCCCCCCCAATAGAGACAACTTTTGGCCATGGGTGGCGACCCATGATGCTTAAGGACGGAATCCTGGTGGTTGTACAGTCCATGACCTGCAACACTTCACTCTGACCCTTACTTAGACTATGACCCTCTCCAATCAATCGGCTGGTTACGAAGCTTCATCAGAATTTTTATTTTATTTTCGTAAATACAAAGAGGCGAAATATCGATTGATTGAAATTGTTTAATCCACTTTGTTTCTTAACTTTTAATCATATATTGTCGGATTTTACCCAATCTGTGACTTCCTCACACACACACACACACACACATATATATATATATATATATATATATATATATATATATATATATATATATATAATCTTTTTGCCTTTTTTTCTCTTCAACAATGCTTTTTTTAATTATCACCACAATAATTCCAAAGAAATGATGATCACTCAACCGGCAGAGCAAATTTAATCTCTCCATTTGAGTAAAGATTGGAAAATAATTTTTTTTGCCTCGGGCACTTGCCATTATCTTTCGTTTCCATTTGAAGGAATAAATAAATATTGCTGAATAATAACATAGAATACTTAACATATCTTAACATTTTTACCCGGTCATGGCTAATAGGATGAGAACTGTCTACCCTGGTGGATTGAATAAAGGGTTCGGTTCGAATTTCGGTGAAGGCTTCCGATTACAACATGAAGACTCCCAAGTTCAACAAGAAGGTTCCTAAGTTCGAATAGAATGTTCCCGTGTCCGATAAGAAACATTTAAAGAAGGCCGGAGGACATATCGGACGAAACGTTTTGTATATAACAATAAAGATGAAGACAATTGATGATTCATATAAAAAATGCTTTAAATGCCTTCGGTTAAAAACTGCAATTGTAAATGTGGGTGTGGATGCAATAATAACTGTACGTGTCTACGTACAACACTATATGCACAGTGGAGTAATAAAAAATGGTGTTATTTTACCAAGGAACAAATATAGAGTTTTCAATATAAGATCTTTCTTTGACAACACTAGCAAGGATATGCGCCCTCTACCGAGCGTAAGTATTTAAGTTTTAATGTAATGAAATATATTAGAAAGACTAACGAAATTAAATAGGAAGGCACATAAAAATACACTTATTCTAATTATATTTTAATATTTTCTATATAAAATCATTCATAGGATTGATTTTAAGACTTTGTGGAATAAAACATTAATATTAGAAATCAATAACATCAATAATTATTTATTAAACCCGGTATTTTAAAACCAGTATCCAAATTAACCACGCCATATATCATGTAAACTTTTATTTCTTAGTGATATATTAGACACATTGCAGGATTTTAAATGTACTAATATATGGCTTGTTTTTAGGCAAATCGGACTTACTTTTTCATAAATGAGTATGAATTAAATATTCATCGATAAACTTACGCAATCCATGAGGGTATTGGGACTTACTTTCGCTTACAGACAGATCCCGAATCTCCATTATAATAAGATAGATCCGTCAAAGTTGTCCTTGAATAATAAATATTCTTGGAGAATTGACATTTAGTTCATTTCGCCTAATTTCTTGTTTTTTCTGACATAACTTATGTTTGTGGTGGTCGTCTACACGAGCTTCGGTTTGTGCGTGGCTCCCCATGTTAAAAAGATCGACCTTGGTGGGAGGCTAGGAAAAGTTGGAAATGTATTTTGTATTTTGAAATGTCTCATGTTGTTCTGAGTAGAACATTCCTTTCTATCTACGTCACTTCCGGTAACTCTGCTGGCAATCACGTAGAACTACCCTCCTCCTCCTGCTGACCCACGCATTGAACTTGGGATTTTCTTATGAACAGGTTGAATTTAACCACCATTCCCATTTTAAGGTAATAAATTAGAAACTTCACATTTATCGTTGGTTTTTTTTTTTTTTTTTTTTTTTTTAATCTTTTTTCGGGTGGGGTGTTAATTTACTCATCTTCTCCAAAGTCTTTTAATATCTGCACTTTAATATCTTAGCACATTGCTTACGTTTGCTCAAATGGCAATTCTACCCACTGAAGTTGCCACATTCCCTTTATTGCATCAGTTTAGAAAGTATTGCTTGTACACGTAGTGGACCAATAATGTACCTCATCTCTGTAGTATAATGCCGATACGTGTATGGCAATGGTAAATTGACTGTGTTACGTATAGGTACACATTTGGCACACATATTTATCTGTGATGTATTTATGATCTGTACCTATTTTATACAATATCATATTCTATCTAATATGAAAAAAGGACTTGTAACAGGTTATTATGTTTTTTTAAATAAAAGTTCTAGTTATAATAGAAGTTTTCATCGTTTCCACCTTCTTTTAGAAGCACATATATATATAATGCTATGTTATTGTAGATGTATATATTCTAAATATTGTTTTAAGAAAGGAAGTGAAATATTAGCAATTGTGTGTATATATATATATATATATATATATATATATATATATATATATATATATATATATATATATACACATGCACATACGTAATATACATAATACATATGTTGCATAATTGCTGGGTGTACTGTCAATCATTCGCGATTAGTGTAGAGAATTTATTTGAATTCGAAATAACAGATGACCGTTAACAACGGCTAACAATAAAGATTTTGATTGACAGTTCTTAACACTTTTGTGGCCTATCTTCTGTTTTCCAAACAGTTTAGAGTGCCTTCTTCTTCTTCTTCTTTATTATTATTTATTATTATTATTACAAACCAGCATCTTCCATGTATCTATTTTTGTTATGTAATCTTTGAATGATCGTGTAAACATTGTTCAGAATATTTATATATATATATATATATATATATATATATATATATATATATATATATATGTGTGTGTGTGTGTGTGTGTGTGTGTGTGTCTGTGTCTGTGTCTGTGTGTTTGTGTTATTTTTAACCCCTGTCACTATAATTTGTAATTACAAATACAGATTTTGCCTTGAGAAAAAATACATGAAAAAAGAATGAAAACAATCAGTCGCCAAAATATACTAAAGTGATCAATACACAAAGTAAAACAAATGAATTATATCAAGGCTGATGAATCAGAGATTATCTAGAAAGGTTTCTCCTAATGGATTATCAGGATAATTCGGACTCTTATATATATATATATATATATATATATATGTGTGTGTGTGTGTGTGTGTGTGTGTGTGTGTGTAATATTTGCCCTTGTTTTCTGTACAAAATATCCAGATGCAAGGACTCTTTCAAGAGGAATGAATTTTTAGAAACATTGATCTTCGGGATTTACAAATTGAATCAAATTTTGATGACCAAATAAAAAAAAACTAGCAGGACCTGTGGATATACCATAATATGATAATCTAATTATTACAACATTTGATGTGTTTACTTAAGGGCTGTTGCTAAATAGTTCAATATCTAAAGAGTATAATAATCTCTCATTTATTTTTTTTATTTTTTTCCTTCTTGTATCTTTTCTTTATGTTTGATTTAAACAGATTAGCGTTATCGCTTCCACTCTCTATATTTTCCCTACTCTTTTCTTTCTTTCTTTCTTATTTCATTTGTTTCGGTGTAACATGTCCTTTGTCTTCTCTTTCTTTCTTTATGATAAAAACAGAATGGTCAATAATTTAGCCGAGGTGGCGACACTCATAAGAAATAAGAATTCGACAAATAAGCAACTCCATATAATCAGGATTTACATTTTTGCATTTCATCTTGGACGGTCTGAGGGTGTTTCAAGATGATAACGGTCGTATAATTAAGGAATACGAGTATTGATATAGAGATATTGATATAGAGATGCTTTTGTAAAAGACACGTTTCATAATTTATTAAATAATATAAAACCGAATCCAAGGATAATTTGTATTATTGTAACATAATACGCATGAGCAGAGCTTGCCTGTATTGAAAAGACTGTAGCATTGTGAAGCACATACAATTGGTGGCATTATAATAGAAAAATGGAACCATGTTTAGTCGTTGGTGCGCAACAGGAAAGGCGAAACCCGAGGTGATCATTGTGTTGTTTCGCCCACAACACAGTATAAGGCTGCATAACTAATGACATCATTAGATAATAATATTATGAAGAGAGAGAGAGAGAGAGAGAGAGAGAGAGAGAGAGAGAGAGAGAGAGAGAGCAGAGAATTCAGGCGTGACAATAATGGCGGATATAAGAGTAACTGATTTAAAACTATCATTTATCCATGGCTCATTGGTAAGACTAAGCCCGGTTGATTTATGTCCAATATGAGTCAAAATATATAGATTTATGCTTAATTATTCATAAAATAAAATCATTAAACACAATGAATATATATATATATATATATATATATATATATATATATATATATATATATATGAATAAATGGACAAATAAAAGGTTTAGCTTTTATTCATTTACTTGGGAATAATATTATAACCAATGGTATATATATATATATATATATATATATATATATATATATATATATATATATATATAATGAACAAAAAGAGATAAGACAATCAGGAATATTTATTTTATGTTATTTATTTTTCTTAATTAGTTTTGGCCGAAAGTCAGCGTCTTGTGAAAGAAATTGTTTTTCAGAAAATTGTTAAGTTTTCTAAGCGTTTGACAAGCCAATATACATATCTGTGTGTGTGTGTGTGTGTGTGTGTGTGTGTGTAAATCCAATCTCTCTGCTGAAATAAAATGAGTATTCTTTCCATATCATTACTACAGTATGACTATCCATAACGTAAAAATCTATACAAATTTTGAATTTATTAAAATACATTTAAATTCATAAACACCCAGAATTTATTTCAAACCAAAAATTCTTCACCAAAATACAGAACAACAATTAGGCCGATTATTATTCAAATCATTTTTATACTTTTCCGTTTCAAACATTGAAAAGTTTTCTTTTCGATGATCGGAACTTGAATGGTTAAAAATAATTCCATATTATTTTTCAATCCAAATTTTTGAATTATTTAAAAAAAGAATTCCATTTAATGACGTGAACGTCACCCGTTTTTCTTTTTCATTGTTTTTTTTTTTGTTTTTTTTTCTTTTTTAAAAATCAAAACTTCTTCTGAAGAAGACGATCTGTTTACATATGGTTTTCTATTATTTTATTTTAATTCTAAAATAATTTTTAATCAGAATGCCTTATATGTAAACAAATTCCCGTCGAAACACGTGTCAGCATATAATAAATTTCATCAATACATATATACTTATATTTTCCATTTATCTTCTTACTATATATATATATATATATATATATATATATATATATATATATATAATGTGTGTGTATGTTAGTGTGTGTAGTTAGGCAGAAGGTTCTATTTAATATAAAAGACAAGGATTTGATGTTGAGGATTTTATTGGCCTTCTTATATTAACGTGTGAGATGTCAAAACTGTGCGCAAAGGTCTCGAGTATATGTACTTTAGTTATAAGTTATTTTATGCTAAATACGTTTTGTTTTATTTATTCTTGATGGATACTTATTTTTTAAACTGATTTATTCGCATTTAACCCATGGGACCCTAACAGGTACTACTACTTCGGGTCAGTGGACCTAGGAATAATGGTGATGAAGGGGTACTCCACATTTCCATGAACTCCAGAATTGGAACCTCACCATCAGATATAGTTTTTTCTAACTTTATATGGATCAAGTACCCAATAAGCACTCTAGTTTCTCAAGTCAATCAAGTCAAAGATTCACATTGTAACTCATCACCGGTAAGATTCGCTTCAAACATTTATAAACAAACTAACGATTTTTTGCACTTATATTGTATCTGAAAAATAACAAATTTTACAAATTGTGTGATACTATTCCTGAACAACATCATTTTATTTAAATAAACATAAGAATTATTTTGTAAATAAAAGCTCTCTGCATTTCTCTTATATTTTAGTAAAAAAAACGTGTCTTGTTTTTTTTTAAATTTATTGTAAGTGTTGATTACGTAAGTGTTGATTCGTAAACTTCTGATTAAAATGTATTTATTCAAAAAATGACTTCGCTATTGAATACTAATTTGATTTCGTGTACCAACCAACTTGCCGGTGACGAGTTTAAATGTGAACCTTTAACTATCTTGAAAAACTAGAATGTTTAATCGAGAACTGATTCACTTTATTTGTTCAATGTTTATCTTGTGCCGAATTGAAATGAGCTTCGTCAATATGGACATCCGATAATAAAAGTATCAAGTTATTCAAAAGGAAAAATATACATGATTCATAACGATATCTAAAGCGAATTACACTAGAATATTTGATAGCAATTTTAATGTCTTATGGCAACCGCCAACCCTTTTATCCTATATGTGCAAGAAGGCGGTGGCTGAGGGTCTTAGTGTCCTTGAAGTGACATTAAACTTTATCTGATGGTGAAGTTTCAATTCTAGAGTTCTGGAGAATGAGGAGTACCCCTTCATCGCCATTACTCCTAGGTCCACCCTAAACCGCAGTGGTAGTAGCTATTAGAGTCCCATCTATAGGTTAAATAGATACAAAATATGTTTACAAAAGAATTGAGTTTCAAAACAAATGTAATACCCATCAACAATGAATAAAACAAATAAAATAAAACGTCTTCGGCATAAAATAACCCAAGGATTGACATGCCACAAAATCCAACCGGCCAACCAATTTTCGTCATTTTGTCAATGAGTTAGCCTCTTTTTAGTGACGGATTTCCGCGTCTATGTTGAAATTGTCTCCTCCAAAATCCATTCTGGTGTTTAAATGCCAAGCGTTTTTACAACCATTAAGACCACCTATGAATAAAGGGTTCTTTTGAAGATCAAAACTCTTCAATTCCCCTGCCATTCCCATCATGCATCAAAAAACTTCCCATTTCTTATAAACACACGAACACGCCTTTTTTCTAACTCAGCGATTTGAAGTAGAAATTCATTTGATAATTATCATAAAAGTGTTGACATCAAAGAGGAAATTAAAAAATGCTGATTATCAAATATTCTGGTGTAATTCGCTTTAGATATCGTTATGAATTCAATCGGCTGAGAAATAGGAAAATATTATATATATATATATATATATATATATATATATATATATATATATATTGAATGGTCGGGATTCTTTTGGTGAGATATATCCGACTGATAGACGTGAAAATAAATGACGTCATCTTTTTAGTAAATCTAAAAATAAATTATTCGACGCTTGTTTGATCAAAAAATAGTTTGACTGTTGATCAAACAGGCGTTACTGGTTTTTTTTTTTCAGTAAAGACCAAACCCATCCGCCCTAAAGACATCCCCCATTTTTTTACCATATTCCCCACTAAGAACACCCACTCCCGTCTTAGAGGAACTGATCGGCTTGCTTTCGACCCTAAACCCGAAAGACAACCGGCGGTCCTAAATATTAGCCGAGGGAAAGGGGGCAACTAAATGGCCCACAATTTTATTTTGTTGAATGTTTTCTATTTCTTGGGTTTTTTTCTCCTCCTGAAATTCCTTCCATCCAAAGTATGTTCTATATGCTTATCACAATATTCCATTTGTATTTGGGATGAACCAGCCATAGAGAGACTAAGGTATTTTGGTGGAAATAGGCTGCACATGAAGAAGAATGAAAGTATTTGTTTTTGCATGGATCGGTCGGCGAGAGTACCTAGCTAGCGAGAACCGAATAGTTGTATGACCAGTTTTGCCCCCCCCCCTCAACTTCCCGCTATATACTGAGGTGCGGTGCGCACTTCTGTAACCACTTTAAGGGAATAAATGTTTTTGTAGAAGTGTGCACACATCAAATGACAACTGGTTGTTTTTGTTTTCGGCATGTCAACCCTTGTTGGGTTATTTTATGCCGAAGACGTTTTTGTTTTATTCATTCTTGATGGTTACTCAATTTGTTTTAAACAAATTTTTCTTCTATTTAAACTATAGATGGGACCCTAACAGGTAATACCACTCCGGGTCAGAGTGCACCTGGGAGCAATTGTAATAAAGAGAAGCTCCACATTCTCCAGAACTGGAACTTCACCATCAGATATAGTTTAACGTCATACCCAGTACACTAAGACCCTCAGCCACCGCCTTCTATAGGATAAAAAGTGTTGGGGTTCGCTATAAGGGCAATAGAATTAGGAAAATCATATAGGTGCTAGGGTTTGACATGACCAGCTGATTGATCGGAGGGGGTCTCTCCGACCGCCCGTATAGCTTAAGTAAGGACAAAAGTGGGGTGTTGCATGCCTTGGACTATTCAACCACCAGGATACCATCTTTAAGCATGAAGGGTCGCCACCCACGGCCAATACACGGCAGAGGTGCAGTCGGTATATTCTAACTCCCCAGCCGACAGTACTGTGGACTGAAGTAAAAGTTATTTTCATTGTCGAATTTCTTCTATTGTTGCCATGAAAATAGCTGATAAATATTTTGACAATTAAACGTTTTCGCTAATTTGAACCGTTTTCAATTTTCTTCTTTTCAGACAAATGTACAAATATTTTGATATAAAGATGTTTAATGGGCACAAAATTCCGGCACAAAATGTAATATGACAAAAATGTTGGAGGGGGGCCAGTAATCATCTGTCTATTAGTAAGGAGTTATTTATTCAAATCTAAGATTGAGAAAGAGGGATGGACCAAGAGACAAGGTTTCTTTATTTAAAGACGTCTGGGTCAAACATCAAAAATCGGCTAAACCCCTCCCCCAAGAGATTGTGGCAAGCACCTTAATGTGATTGGTCTCAAAAGACTCAAACTTCGATCACATGAATAGAACAGTGACAATTATAAGCACATATGCACAGAACACAGTCTGACAATTATAAAGATACCAATGGGACATGTGGAATCAGAGTATCCGTATTTTGTTAATATTTTGAACATTTAGATAGAAGAGAACATTTTATTCTTGAAACTTCCTAGTTTCAATGACATAAAAGACAAATGTTGATAATGTCAAGGATAAAAATGGCCGATCACGATGGCAGAAATAATAAGATTCTTTTTCTTGATTAAAAGCGAAACGAGAAAAAATTTTGTTATTTCAGCTGGATTTAAAGAAAATACAGTTATGCATGAGAAAATCTAATGGTGATGATTATTTGTGAAGCTGAAAAAATAAACATAATTTTAGCGCCAATAAAAAATTGTCATAACTTTTAGCCCTTCCCCACCCACTTACTCATATAACGAGATTGTGGATCTCCTCTGTGGGTAGCTTCTTCCACTGAACTACACGTGCATTGACACGACAATATTAAACATTATGTTTCCTCAAGTAAAAATGATCTAGTCATTATTTGTTTTATCTTTTGCTGTATAGTTATGTATCAAAAGTGAATTGTTCCAAATCTGTGAATTCTGACAGTGTCGTTTGTACTGTTAAGAAATCAACAAATTCTGATGAGTTAAGAATGGCGTTAATAAGAGGAATGGCTTAGACAAAAAGATTATAATTTGCTTTAGAATATTAACTCTTCAACCAAATGCATATTTCTATGCGAAAAATGATGAAACAAATAGTTTATTGTTTTTTACAAAAAACATTGCAAAATCGAATGTTTGATCTTCGATTTTCTATCAATCAACATTGTTATTTACTTTGTTAATGTAGAAATTGCTAAGCAGAAAAGTGGTAGATTTAAAATGAGTGGGTAGCAATTACAAAAGCCGAAGCATTGCATCATCATCACCATCATCATCATCATCATCAAGGTGTCAGCACGCATTCTTTTAACTCTCTCTCTCTCTCTCTCTCTCTCTCTCTCTCTCTCTCTCTCTCTCTCTCTCTCTCTCTCTCTCCTGTCCCTTTCTCTCTCTCCCTATCTCCCTCTGTGCCTATCACCCACCTCTCCTGGCAAGTCCTCTAGACGACATTAACTATCCACACAGAGCTGATGAATATAATCTTTTAATGGTCGAACTACACTGGTTTGTCCATGAGTAGGAGTTCATAGGAAAACGTGTCTTGTTCGTCTTACTAATGATGTTTTATGAGATGAGATGTAAGTAGCCTTACAGCTGCTGTTATATCAAAACCAGATTCAAAAGAGAAAAACCATTGTTTATTGTTTCATTTGTTCAATGTACAACTTGCCGCGGAAAAAGTTCATTGAAAAATGTGTGTAATGTTTGTTTTCTCTTCCTTTTCATGATTAATTATTAGAGTGAATGAAAAGTTTGAAAATTTTATTATTTTTATCCATGAAATCTCAGTCGACATAAATAACAAAATGACTTTATAAATTTGCAATGAACGAAAAACACTGAAATATTTCCATTACAAAAAATAATTACAATTATCTGAATTTGTTTCGATATGTAATCGAATGAGTCAAAAGTTTTGCAATATTTTAGTAACGTAACGATCCCATCTATGGGTTAAATACGAAACCATGAGTTTAAAAATGTATTTAAAAATTTGAGTATCCATCAAGAATGAATAAAAAAACGTCTTCGGCACAAAATAACCCAACAAGGATTGACGTGTCGTAAATTCTAACCAACCAGCCAACCCAAACTACCCAGCAACCCTCCCTGGAGAGAGGAAAATTATTTCAAATATATTTCGATCTTTCTTTATTCTCTCAAATTCATTTTGAAACATTTTAACTTTACTTTATGTTATTTTACACTTTAAAATTTCAAATGAAAAAAAAAAATTTAAGTAACGTATTTTTTGTAATGAAGGGCGTAAAAGTGATGAATCACACTTGACTATGAGAAACCGAGCTCGCCTGATACTCTGTGAGTGTTACTCGACCGATTTACTTCTATGTCTTGAAGAATGACCTCAGAATCTACAGTTTTAGGCCGACTTGATATTGCTACTTTTATTTTTTTTAGTGTGAAACCTTTTCTTTCATTAAATATAATAACGTTTGCAGCACATAGAATGAGCAGAGTCAAAGATTTACTAAATAAAACTTTACTAATCTTTCAACAAAGATTTTTTCTGCTTCTTCTGAGAAACTATTGAGATATCAAGTTCTAATGTAGAAGGGCAAACAATTTAATATGCATTTTGATTGAAACACTTGGTTTCACTTTAGGGTATAAAAGAACACATCGACCCTTAAGGCCACAGATTCCCCACCCCGGATTTAATTCCATCTAAGCTTTCTGTTAATGAGATATTACTACCTAGGTATGTGACTTGGTCTATTTATTTGAGATCGTCAATAAACATTTCTTCAGTTGTTCAGGATGTTTTTCTCAAAGTCATGAAGGTGATGAAATGCCGAGTAAAAGATGTTAATACTCTCCAAATGTTCCTCGCCAGATATTCCTCTATGGAGTGAAGAATACACTTGAAATCCAACGTTTTAACTCAAACTGACTTTACCAAAACCTCAAGGTTCTTGCAGCCCGACCAACATTTCTTGAACCATCTGGTTAATGTACAGTGATCAATAGAACTTTTACCTTTCGCAAAAACACACACACACTTTTGGGGTTGTTTCCGTTGGCACAGCTTGAACTTGTAAACCATAAGTTCTCGAATTAGACGATATTGCACGTTTATCTGTGTTGCTTTTAAATCACACATAGCCAAGGTTAAAGAACCGAGTCTGCCCTACTATTTACCCATTGCTGGAGGGAGAGTAGCAGGATGCATACTTTTACCAATGGTATTAGTATTATGTGAAATGCAAACAGCCTTGTCCTCCGACTCTAACCATTACACCACGCGCTTCTAATCAGTGATGTAGTAGGCGCATTAGTACTTACTAAAATATTGCAAAACTTTTGGCTCATCTTCGTAATCTCGAAAGTTTAATGACACTCTCTTACTTCCACATCGGAAACGAGGTTAAATTGCGTAGTGACTGTAAAATGGTAAAGGTCATTAAGAATTGACATTTTGAATGATACATTCACCAAAAATGCAAAGGGGTTTCTTCATCTGTTTTTAATGATCACACATTATCATTTTTTGTTGTTGTTACACCCAAATTATTGCAGCACGAAAAGATCTGGCCGCATCTGTGCATGATTTTGTTAGTACAGGTGACTTTTTGGCATTAAGAATATAAACTATCGTCGATGATCACATGTATCTATAAAAATACTGCTTGTTAGCTTATACGACGTATGTTTTCACCTTACAATAAATTCCCAGTTGAACAGATACAGTGTCTCAACAGAGAAATGAAATATGAAGATGTATCAAATATATTAGGATATATCAAAAGATTGTTCCTGATGATGATGCATTTATGCAGTTGAAATAAATTATTTCAATGAAATAAATTTTCCTTCCGCACGGGTAAGAGGCTTGGCGAACGAAAATTCATTCAGGTCTCAAACCCGGCCAGGGGTAGCTGTTAAAGTGTAGCCACACTGATGAGAGGTAGACCTCGAAACACGTGTTTGTGGATAATATATATATATATATATATATATATATATATAATATTACAAACTAACAAAAGATTTAGGTTGTTAGCGTTATAGCCTATTTCAGGGAACCTACAGACATTGTCTCGTCATTCCCATCTTCAGATGCAAAATGAGAATTCCTTTATTATTCTTAAGTCAGTTGAAAACAGCTTTTCTTTTTATTGTCCTGTGTTCCCCTGTGTAGACTATTCCGGAACGTAATTAACTGTCGGTCATAAATTAACATCTTGTCCAGTTGATTTTCTGCTGTTGGTCATTTTTTAAGAGCCACCGTTAAATCAATCTATTCCAAATTGCAATTCTAGAGTCCACCTTTATTTTCTTTGGATTTTATTTATTTATTTATTCTCTGGGTTCCCTGTAATAGGCTATAGTGCTAAAATCTAAATCTTCGGTTATTTTTACTGATATAATTTTGCTCTGTGACTCTGACAATAAGAGAACACTTTGAGCTCTGCAAACTGCGATATTAAAAAAAGACTATTACATCATAAGGAGGATTTCTTCACCTGATCTTTGGATTTTATATATAATAGTTGGCACCTTCCGGTCCACTAAAGACAACTTCGTAATTCCAAAGAATTATCTGCATTTGCGCAAGTGACTCTGCAGGCCAATTCCTGAGTGATAGTATTTTATGCACTGATGCACACAAATTGTGATGCTTTCTGGTGCTGCTGTCTTTTCTCCCTCTTTCTGGCTCTCTTTGCTGTCGAGGCTACTCTCCTCTCCGCCTCAACCTTCTCCGTACCTTGCTTAACACACACACACACACACACACACAACACACACACACACATATATATATTATATATATATATAAATTCAAAAAAATACAACATATAGCCAATATAAAATGTAATTTTACTATGACAAAGAACAATATTTATCATTTTATTTTATTATTGTCATCATTTAATTTTAAACATTACTAGCAGGGCCTGTGGATATACCCCAGTATGATAATTTAAGTATTTGATATGTTTACTTAAGAGCTATTACTAAATGTGTTGTCATAGGTTTGGTTGGCTCGGGGTCATCGATACTTTTCGGTCGCTGTTTTGTAAACTCATCAATAGACGCCAGACTAAGGATGAGGAGCAGTAGTTCTCCCTGACTGAAATGTTTGATCCTGGCTGTTGGCCCGCTTTTGGGCACATCCACCCAGCGTCTTGTGAGATACACCGTTGAATAATTTTGGGTTTCATCCGCCGTGTCTCACATCCACCACGCTGCTACCCATGGTTTCAGGTTGTAAGTGTAGGCTGCTCTATCTTGAACCGTTATACAAGAGAGAAGGAAAAAAAGTGAGAGGGTGCACTACTTTGACATATAAGTTTTAACTTAGTATAAGTCCTCAATACGCCTCATATTTAGGTACTACAGGAAGGCTTCCCTTTTTTGTGTTTGTTTTATAGAGGGAAGTCAACTAAGGGGGTAAATAAAGATGGGGGAAAGGCCAATTAAGCGACTATCTTAAGGATTTTCGAATTATTTTACTTTTTTC
>CM042140.1:146671971-146681971 GCA_023376005.1 Doryteuthis pealeii
TCTTACAATAGGCCACTCCACCTACTTTACTTTTTATTGTGACGTAGTTTCTGTTACAGACAAACACGAATATTCATAATATATATATATATATATATATATATATATAATATATATATGCTTATATATATATATATATATATATATATATTATATATATATTATATATATATATATATATATGCTTATATAGAAAAAGAAAAGCAAACAAACAGAAGAGCTGGAAAGGAGCTGATGAACTCTAGGAAAGTCAACCAGCATCCACACAGACAATAATTGGGGAGCTGTTGCTCCCTGTCACCCCACCCCCCTGATCGTCAATCCATCTACATCAAATAAGAGCGGCTTTATATGATCCTCAGGCAAGTTAGGGGTATAAACCTCGAAAACAAATCCGGAGCTGGAGTCCCTAAGATGGCGTAACGCTGAACTTCAGCACTACACAGCATCTCCAACGACATTGCCGTTGCCAAACTGCATTGGTTTCTTACTTTTCCTTTGGACAACAGCGGCAATGGGGAGAGGGGGATCTGCTGCTTGGGCAACAGCACATTCTTCATATCAACCCGCCCAGGCTACGCAGTTCAAAAATAAATTTGGGACACTACTCCATCGTCTTTTGCTGACGGAAGGATGCCAACAATATATGTTGAAACCAATCCAACACTTTACATTTATCTCTTATTGTTTAAAAAGTTCAAGGTGAACACAATTGAAATAAGGTACCCCCAATTACGCAGTTACTCTCTTACCAATCAAAAAACACAAATAGTACAAAACACAAATTAAGTAAACACCACTCAACATACAAAAAACAAAATACAAAATTCAACCGATTTACGACACGGCACAATTTAAGAACGGTCCAATTTAATCTTTGTTAAAATCGCTTAACAGTTTTTCTTAGTGAATAATTTTCTAAATAATTTTCAACTTACAAAACATATTCCAATAAAAATGCCCCCTAAAATGATATCAAACGATTTTTAATCTGCTAACAAGCATAAATATTTCCATCGTGCAGACTATTAAATTGGATACAAACGATAAGTCAACTGTATTTCTATAAATATTAGTTTATTTTAACACTAACTTCACCATCAGTATTTTTGTTTATTTATTTTTTATAACACACACACACACATACACGTGTGTGTGTGTGTGTGTGTGTGAGTGTGTGTGTGTGTGTGTGTGTGTGTGTTACGGAGTCTTCAAATCTGATCTCACAGTCAGATCCATAGGGAATATATCATAAGATAGGTAATGCATTTCCCAGATTACACACTCGATATTATCAACGAATCTCGAAACTATTTTTGTCTTGTAAACATTCAAGAAAACACATGTTGTTTTTTATTTATTTGATTATTTGGGAGTCGAGGCGAATGGAAATAAAATATTACCACTAAATTTCAAGATAAAATTAAACCATTCAAAATCAGTTTTCAATTAATTTTCAATTAAATTACTTAATAAATAAATAATTATCTAATGGTGAGGGGCCTGTTTAACTCAGTTGCGAGGTTCCGAGTTCGATACCGGTCCACGCTAGCTCAGCGTATCAGTAGCACAATTCTGTGCGGTAAACAGGGGGACTGAAGGTCGGTGTGGCGCTCCACCACAGCAAAAAAAATATCTGGGGACAGTCTCTCTTGCGGTCGGCTGATACCGACAATAGACCACTGCACCAACTTACTTATTAGTTATATATATATATATATATATATATATATATATATATATATATATATAATTTTTAAATATTATATATATGTAATATTTATTCATGTATACATCTCTATAGATTGCGTCTCATCCTACCCGTGGTGAATGGGTTGGGTAAATATCCACCCTTTGAAAGTTATGTAATCAACTTCTTCCTTCTTTTATGATTAAATAGCTGCGATGATTGTACTTTTTAACTTCGCTACGGCAACATGTCAACGAAGCAAACCTCTGAAGTCAAACCAATAACACCCCCTAAAAATTGACCGTAAGTCGCATCGTATTCATGGTGGAGGGGCTGGGTAAAAGCATTATCAATTTTATCTATATATCAATACTTCCGAATCATCTTGCAACACTCACTGGTTAAAAATGAGACGATCTAAATTGTCTAAGATGAAAAGCAAAACCATAAATCCTGATTATTTTGTGTTGCTTATCCACCGAATTCTTATTTCTTATGTCTGTCATCACCTCAGCTATATAATGAACCACTTCGTTTTTATTATAAATAAAGAGAGGGAAAAATATAACATAATGAAAAGATGAAGAGAAGGAAAGAAAGAAAAGTGAAATACAGAGTTAAATCAAGATTATTATACTTTTTACATATAAAACTGTTTGGCTATACCTCTTAAGTAAACATATCAAATATTGTAATAATTAAGTTTTCATACTGTGGTATAACCACAGGTCCTGCTTGTTATATTCTATACCCTTTAGTCGTTGTTATTTTTCAAATAAATTAAACATATTTTCTAGTGTAGATTTCTATGAAATCTAAATTGCATGTGTTCGCTTGTTATTTCCTTGTGTCAGAAAAAGTAATGGTTACTAACCTGACACCGGTTTCAGGCAGAGTATAGAAGATTGAGAAACGTTTACGAGACCTAATGAAAGGAGAGAGTGACTTTAAATGTGAAAGGACAGAAAGCTGCAGTAATTATAAACTACTAAGATACTACACTTTGATCCGAGACAGGGCAAACAACTGTACTCTATAGTCGATAATTGAACGTAGAATAACGCTAATCGGAGCCGAATTGATGGTTCCATTGAATCATTAAGATTTTGTATGGCTAAATACATAAAGAGGTCACGTGTCATTGTGTAAATTGAACCCCCGCCCCTGCCCATTGACCTTTCCAGAAGAATTATTGCCCGTCAATATATATATATATATAAATTTTTGGTACAGGCAAAATTATATAATATGGTAAAGGTTATTATGTATAGCAATATAGCGATTTATACAATGATAATGGATGGAAGACTAAAAGGAGGAAGGGAAGGAAAAATTGTTGAAAAGTGAGTTGTTGAAAAGCACCGGACAAAAGGGCCCTTGTTCTATCAATACAATTTTTTCCTTCAATTCCTTTCTTCCTTTTAGTCTCCCATTCATAATCATTGTATAGATCGCTATATTGCTATACATATAACGTTTACCATGTATATATATATATATATATATATATATATATATATATATATATATGAGGTAGGTAAAAGGATAGTGAACAAATAATAACTCAAAACAAGTCTAGTGTTGAAATATTTCATCCTATTCATAAGGACATCCTCAGTCAATTGACTTTTATTCAAATCACATGTACGTAATTTCTTTGAATAAAAGTCAATTGACTGGGATGCCCTTATGAATAGGACAAAATATTTCAACTCTTCGACTTGTTTTGAGTTATTATTTTTTGTTCACTATTCTTTTACCTACCTCATACTGTCGGATTTTACTCCAACCATCCTATCCTCATATATATATATATATATATATATATATATATATATATATTAGTGATGTTGAATTTCTGTAAAAGGTCAATGCGTGGTGTTTTTAGAGACTGATTATCTGCGGAAGAGAACGTAGGCAACCTATTTTTTTTTTCAACTGAAAATATTAATACTGACTTCACGTAGTTAACTGCAGTATCTCCTCTTCCTCCCCCTCCTCCTCCCCCCTCTTACCTGACTAGGATTAGCCTCCACCTGTGAGTTTATGTACCTTAATAAAAATACTAGCATCTCTTATTTCTATGGAGGAGGCCAATCTAGAATTTCTAATTTCTTGGATATATTAATATGAATACAGTGTGATGGGGGAGGGGAATTGGGGCGTCAATCCGATTTATTTTGACAAACACAAGTTTCGCACCTACAGAACGGAAGTGTTATCCATCTGTCTTTCACACCATAACACTTATATAAACTTTTATACACATTTAAATTATATATATATATATATATATGTGTGTGTGTGTGTGTGTGTGCGTGTTTGTGTGTGTGTGTGTGTAACGTATGAATAATGTAAATTACTTTTTTATATATGGTAATAATATTAAGTTACATAGTAAAAATACAATCTCTCTCTCTCTCTCTCTCTCTCTCTCTCTCTCTCTCTCTCTCTCTCTCTCTCTCTCTCTCTCTCTCTCGTATATATATATATATAATTGAGAATGAATATGAAAAGTTTTAGCATATAAAGTGTTCAATGCTAAAATAGCAGAGCAGTTTTAAAATCAATGATGAAATATTCAGATGTTAATTTTCGGTTACTAAAGTTTCACGCGTATTATGCAATCTTCAAACAGTCGGAAAATTAATACCATAATATTTATTTATGAGTATATATATATATATATATATATATATATATATATATATATATATATATATATATATGAGTTAAGGTAGCGTGGACATGAAGGTCAACACCTGGTTACTCGCATATGCAATCTTCAGACTTTGAAGTTTTTGAAATATAACACCCATTTTATATATCTTTTTCGATAAATTTAATTTGTTCCTCTCTTTTTATTCTTGTAGAATTTTTGGCTTAAAACTTTCCACTAATTCGCCCACCAATCTGAATAAAGAAAATCAAGAAACAAAATCTATGAATGAATTCATTTAAATCTTTTTTTTTTTTTTTCATAAATCAAAAATATAATTGATATATATATATATATATATATATATATATATATATATATAAAGGTTTTACATATCTATTTATTTGATGACAAAGGAACAGTAACAACCATTCGGTTTCATGCATGCGTAAGTGCAAACATTTGAAACAACGTCACCTGAAGATTGTTTGCATTTACGCATGCATGAAACCGAACGGTTGTGACTGTTCCTTTGTCATCAAATAAATAGATATGTAATACTTTTATATATTTATTTTATTATATTATATAACAGCTCTATTTTTATATTGAGCACTCTTCCAATAATACTGCATTTTGATACACCGTTCCAGTAAAAGCTGAAACAGTGACAATCCCACACACTATATATATATATATATATATATTATATATATATATATATATATATATAGAAGATTGGAGTAAATCTGACAGAATGTGGTAAGGATAAAGGGAAAATGGACAAAAAGGAAAAACTCAAACAACTAGATGTGGAGAGATATATTTCGTTCCGCGTTAAGCGGTACTTCTTCAGTGAAATTCATTAAAGCATTTAATACATACACTTGTATTTATAGAAGATAAAGCGAGTGGGTGGGGGAGAGTTTGGTGAGTAGTTCAGGATGGAAGGGCTGAAGAAGTACCGCTTAACGGGGAACGAAATATATATCTCCACATCTATTTGTTTTGAGTTATTCCTTTTTGTCCATTTTTCCTTTATCCTTACCATATATATATATATATATATATATATATATATATATATATACCAACCCCTCCGCACGAACAGGATGTGACACAAGGTCAATTTCTTTAGCGGAGTGTAACTGGGAGAGAGAGAGAGAGAGTGAGTGTGTGTGCTCGGATGCATATCTTTTCCAAGGGTATTAGCGCTATGTGACATTCAAACAGCCTCGCACTAGGATTTGAACACGGCTCGATGAGCTCATTCCTCATGTCTCTAACTATTACACCACACATCTCCAGACAAATTGATAAAGAAAAAATAAAATGAATACAGATTTGCTGATATGTATAAATGATGTTTACTCCCACGCAATGTTATTCGTGCATTGATGCGTGAATATCGGTGCTTGAATGGTGGCCTACATCCTCACCCACACATATTGATCTGTTGCCTCTAGCAACAAAACAACAACAAAAAGATAAGGACATAGGATCTCAGCATGTGTCTATAAAGGCATAACACCATATACCCCGCCCCAATTGAGGCCACCTGTTGGCCGTGGGTGGTGACCCGTAACCCGTTTAAGAATGGAACTCTGGTAGCTGAGTAGTCCATGACATGCAACACCCCAATTTGGCCGGCGATTGGAGTGGTCCCTTCTGATCAATTGGCTGGTTATGTGAAGCCCTAGCACCTATATGATTGTCCCAACCCTATTGCCTTTATGCCAAGCCCCAACCCTTTTTTATGATATGTGCTAGAAGGTCGTGACTGAAGGTCCTAGTTTCCTGGGTATGACGTTAAGCTGCATCTAATCGTTGTTCCAGTTTTGGAGCTCTGGGGAGTGCGGACTACCCCTTCCTTGCCATTATTCCCAGGTCCACTCTGATGCGGGGGTGTAGAAAAATTGATTACCCGTCTAGAAGGAGAAAAACAAAACATCTTCGGCATAAAATAACCCAATGGGTTAACATGCCGTAAAACCCAACCAACCAACTCACTTGTTTTACTTCACCCGTAAAAAGATCTCAAGTCGTTAGTGAATTATTATCCTTTTTGTTAATTCTAAATCTGAACTCAAAATCATTCATGTTCTTTATTTCTCTTTCCAATCAGTAATACAAATATTAAGTGTTCGATTTGCGGTTTGAAATAAACCTAAAGATGATTGTGTAGCGCCAGCAAGTCTTTCGTTATTGACTATGCAAATAGGTTTCTAGGTTTTCACACAGGTGTAAATACTGAATATATCTCCATAATCATTATTAGTTTAGTCTCATATTCCTGGGTTGGGCATCAGGGTGTTAAACTGGATTTAACTGTTATGGTAGAATGTCCCCCTTTTTAGATGTGGGACTGATAAACCCACCAACCATCGTGCAGTGGCAAAAGTTTTATTCCACAATAAAACGTGATGCCATCAATGATCTCCTATATATGTTCATTAAAAGTACAACCGTTTTCATCTTGCAATACCCTCTGGTTAAAAATGAGACCGTCCAAATTGTCCAAGACGAAATGCAAAAATGTAAATCCTTATTATCTGATATTGCTTATCCGTCGAATTCTTATTTCTTGTGAGTGTTGTTACCTCAGGTAAATAATGGACGATTCCGGTTTTATTGTAAAGAAAGAAAGGGGAGAAAAAAGAACACGCTACACAGAAAAATATTATAAGAAAGAAAGAAAGAAAGAAAGAAAGACATTTGTACTAATCCAGAATACCTCACAAGAGATGATATCATTCAATTACGTATAGAAAGCATTACATTTCATTAAATTTTATGGAAATAGCCGAAGCCTTTGAGGTGCGAGATTTAGGCTACTTCGGGAGTTTCCGATATCGGTACCTCAGCAGAATAGCGCAATAGAGATATTATTATTAGATTACGTATAAAAAGCATTACATTTCAGTACATTTTACAGAACACGGGAACCTTCTCTTCAAACTCGGAAGCCTTCATATCGTAATCAGGAGCATTCACGGAACTTCGAACCAAACCCTTTATTCAATCCACAGGGATAGACTGTTCTCCTTGCATTAACCATGATCGGGCACAAGTGTTAAGCGGTGTTAAGTATTTTATGTTATTATCACCCTTGGCCAGGACTGAACCTGCAACTTAGAGATGATTGTCACTTAGAACTGTATTAAATCAACCCTTATATCCGTTGCGCCATGTGTTGAATAAGAGAAGCTTCCCGAGTTCGACAAGAAACACCTGAAGAAGGCTGAAGGGCATATCGGCCGAAACGTTGTACAAATAACAATAAAAATGGGGAAAAATAGTCGAAATAGTCGAAATAATTCAATGAATTTCTTGTACTTACAAAATTCTTTTAGAAAAGTACATAACACCTTGTATGAATTGCTCATAGGATCAGATTGGTTTACATGAAGGAAGTAATTAATAAAACGTTGGAGATTTAAATGTTTCCAACCTTTTTTCAATTTTCTCGGGTGAACGACAAAATGAAATATTTTCAACATTGCATATAATTAAGTGGCCGCTTTTTCTTCTTCTTCTTTTTAATTAATCGTGTTGGCATTTATACGGTTTCATTTTGAGTTCAATCAGATTTTTAGATCAGAGGAAAATATTCCTCTGATCTAATGATCTTTATGTTTATTCATATGCATAGAAAAGTCTTTGAATAATGAAGTGGAATTTCAAATGAAAAGGAAATTTCCATTAACGTTTATGAAAACGGTGACACTAGAAACTGGATTTAATGCTTTAGGATTTCCAAAAACAGATTCTTGTATCATTTGAAATCTTCCTCGAAGACAATCAAAGGAAAATAATCAAGTTTAACATAAGTACAAGTGCAATTTGATTTCTTTCATGTTAACATCATCTTTTCGTATTTAACTTTTTATTAGATGCATATGTTATTACGTCATTAGTAAAAGAAATTCACAAGGTTATTATTATGAAAAGAATCTCATCGAAAAATGTCTGCTTTCTGTAATAAAAAAAGAACTTACAATATTTGTTTTTGTTTATTTTCTTTTTTTTTTCTTTAACTTTTGATCCTTCTCTTAATTTTCAGGACGATGTTTGGTAATGAGCCAATGGAACCAATAAAACCGCATATTTCAAAGACATATTGGAACACTGTAGATTGAAGAATTCTTGCCAACTGTAGAACATACCAAATGAAGAGTGCAGTAAGAAAACGAAGAAAATGGGATCCCAAAGAGATGGTATAAGTTTCTCCTCTAAATATTCATTTCTGGAATTCTTTCTTGGAAGAACTTCAATTTTCTGATAACCTTATAATCTGAAGAATTCTTAGGGTGAATAAATAATTGAAGTACTTAGTTTATATTCTTGTTGTATCTAGGATAAAATTCGGACGATTCTTCGGCTCCGCATTTCTATGATAAGGCAACTTAGCATTTAGGAAATATTTCTAGGTCATTCTCTTCTTTCTATAATTTTTTTTGGGGGGAAGGGAATTTTCGGAATGAAAATCAATGGGAACAAAATGGTCAGAGCAGAGCAAAAAATTCTGATATTCTGTGTTTTTTTCTTATTAAACAGTGAATCCTTGTTGATAAAAACGAAAGGAAAAGGTTAAAGTAAAAACCTAGTTTTCTTGCGAGTAACGCTTCTTCCAATTTAGTGGGGATTGAGTTCCAATGGCGTTGTGGTGTTATGGTATATAGTGCCTTAGGAGCTGGACTGTGAGTTCGTAGTAAACGAGTTCGAACTCCGGTCGTGCTATATATATATATATATATATATATATATATATATATATATATATAATGATTTTGTATATCACTTGTGTTCTTGTGAACGTTTTCTGTGATATCAAAAAGCATAAGAAATATATAAGTGAAAATAAAAAGAAAGAAACAGAACAAAAACAGAGTTCCTATACTTTACCGTGTTTTGTCTTATAGAGAAAATAGAAAAATGAAATGAAATAAATGTGGAAACAAATTAATGAGAAAGGATTTGGCTTTTTTTAGCCGTTACTTTTATTTCGAAATCATGTGATGTATCTCACCTGAAATTGATCAAAGCCAATTTCTTGTTTGGCGATAAGTAGCTAACTCGCACCTTAAATGTAATTGAGCACTTTCTTTCATTTCCCCAGTACTATAAAAACTCTCTTTGTCTCTCTCGGTCTTTCTCTGTCTCTGTCTGTCTGTGTGTGTGTGTGTGTGTGTGTGTGTGTGTGTCTCTCTCTCTCTCTCTCTCTCTATATATATATATATATATATATATATGTGTGTGTGTGTGTGTGTGTGTGTGTGTGTATAGAGTAAAGCCTCTACCTATTTAAGGGGGAACGTGGCGTTGTGGTGTAGTGGCTTATGTGCCGGACTGTAACATCGTAGTAAGCGTGTTCGAACTCTAGTCGTGCTATTACGTTCACTTTTGTACTAATACCATTAAGAAAGGCATGAATCCATCATTCCCCAAGTTATGGGTTAAATAGTATCACTACTCTTCTCTTAGAAGGAGGATTTGACGTGAAATAATTGTTGAGATGCCATTAAACAAAGGAAATAAAAAATCTACCAACTTGACTTACAATTCGGCGATTATTATTGTCATAAGCCGCAACCATACAACTAGTTTTGTCTTTGGGAAAATTTAGATATTTGATTATGAGGAAATTACAG
>CM042140.1:146691971-146748636 GCA_023376005.1 Doryteuthis pealeii
CTATACTCCGTTTTAGAGTAACATTAATTCTCATATCTTACATTTTATTCAACACTTTTTGGTTGAACATGAGTCAGCTTATGTCACGTTCGTTTGATACTTGGGGGGGGTAAAAAATTTGAAAAGGGAACATTTTCTAAAAAAAACTTTTGTTTCTCATCAAACGAGTATCGAAAATTTGATCAAAATCGAATAAATAATAGATTTTTATCGATTTTGAAAGACATTTTGTCCTTCTTGAAAGAAATAGAAATATGTCGAAAATTGTGAATAGGATATGAAATACATCCACGAAATCCATCTACAAAAATGACACCAGTAAAAAGAACTTGAATGCCAACTATTGTCATCCAGAAAGAAATAAAATTGTCACCCACTCCCTTCAATTTTTCTGATTTTTTTTTTCAGGTGTGGACAATGTTAACGTTAGACAATCCCCAAAATTTGAGTTTCCAATTCCAAAAAAATGTCAGAGTTATGTCGACTTTTAGCTCTCCAAATTTGGTGGGGTTAGCGGAAAATGGCGACTTTTTGTAATCTATTTTTGTCTGTAAAATGAGTTCTTCAGCTTCCCTACTATTAAAAATTTGTTGATAACAGCATTTTTGTACAAGGAATCAAAACTACAATGAAAAAATCTTAAAGTCAACCAATTTAAGTTATTGATGATCTCTGATTTTTTCATATCAAGATCAATATCCCAATGTGACACTGCATCTATGAGAAAATCTTTTTATCATCATTTCACATATATTGAACATTATTTCTACCAAAAAGCTACTTTTCTGGATGATTTGACATGAAATTACCCACAAACAATTTTTACGCGAAGCCTTTTCGTTTCTGAAATTGAAAATAACTCTTTCACTTTCAATCATTTTCTTCAGCATATATTGTCGCATTCCTTTCCATTTTTTTCAAATACACACACGCGCGCACGCATACACATACACACGCACACACACACACACACACACACACACACACATATATATATATATATATATATATATATATATAAGTGTCTATTATTCCTCATTACTCATCTCTGTCTCCGTCTCTCTCTCCTCTCTCTGTCTCTGTCTGTCTGTCGGTCTGTCTGTCTCTGTCTGTCTGTCTGTCTGTCTGTCTGTCTCTCTCTCTCTCTCTCTCTCTCTCTCTCTCTCTCTCTCTCTCTCTCTCTCTCTCTATATATATATATATATATATATATATATATATAATATATATATAATTTGACAGTTTCATAAGGAAAAAGAAAAAGTGCTTGGTAACTACAAAATTTAATGGATTGTAAAAAAAATCAACAGGCACGGTAATTACACTACTGTCAACATGTTTCACTCAAAATAACCGCCATTAGCATCGATCACAGCCTCAATCCTGCTCCAGAAGCTGGAGCAAGCTGGTGATAGAGTTTCCCTGGGAAGGGTCTCAAAAACTACCTTAATTCTGTCGATTAACAGGGCTTTTTTAGTACCGGTACGGCCATTGGTGTCTTTTTCAACAGCGCCACATACATAATAATCCATGGGGTTAAAATCTTGAGAGTTCGGAGACCAAACATTGGGATTGGTGTAGTCGTAAAAATTCGACGACAACCATTTTTGACTCTTCCCAGAGGTGTGGCAGGGGGCCGAATCCTGCTGCCATATATATGGCCTACCATTGGCTACCCTTGTTATCCAGGGCTTGACTACAGTGTTTAGCAACTCCACGTAGGCATTTGAGGATCCTCCAACACTTTTTCTGTGGATTTTCGAGGAATTCTGCTGTACGAACGCAATCAGATCGTCTGTTATGTTGCTTTCTTCTATCCACAGCCTCGCAGTCTCCATTGCAATCGTGCCTGATTGATTTTACAGTGTTCAGGGAGCATTGAGCAGCAAACATAATCTTATTTTGATGGCCAGCGCAGATCATCATGATACAAGTTATTTTTTTCCATGATTCAGGTGGGTTCCAGTCATCCATTCTATCTGTCATCAAGTATATGAATGACGAAGAGTCCAAGCTTTTAAATGATGCGTCAATACTTTCAACCTATGGAAAAAAATAACCAAATATAAGTATGTAAAATTTATTCCGAACACCCTGTATATATATATATATATATATATATATATATATATATATATATATATATATATTATATATATATATATATATATATATATATATATATATATATATATATGCGTGTGTTTGTGTGTGTGTGTGTGTGTGTGTGTGTGTGTGTGTGTGTGTGTGTGTGCGAGGTATGTTTGGAATATCTCTAGAACTGATTGTGTAGCTTTAAAGGAATTTTATTGTGAATTGGCAACTCATCAGAGGGCACCTTACTGCGCATACGGGAATTAAAAAAAAACTCTCTTATGTGATAACTCAATCGGCAGTGGGATGTCACTGAGTGAGTTTGAATACCATACGACTCTTGATATTCCTGATAAACAAGCAAATAGATTATTTACGTCTCGTACAGATTGTTTGGTAAAATATCATAACTCCCACCCTACCACCTCCGCAACACACCTTTCATTTTCAACTTTTTTTGGGGGGGGGGCAAAATCTCCGTTGGTTTTCCTTCTCCCAGACAGGTTGCCTACCAACCCAGTTTGCCCCACTATTTGGAGGGAGAATAGGATGTTAATGTTATGTAAAATACAAACAGCCTCGTCCAGGATTTGAATTTGGGGCGCCACCGTTTCTATTTCCTCCTCCGATAAATCCACAACAAACGCCTCCCCGCAGCGACAGGGAATTATATATCTATATATGATTTACTCATTTACTGATTTCATTGATTAAGTTAAAACGAAAATTCTTCCCAACTGAAGTTTTATCAGTACTACTGTATGGTTGCACCACCTGGACCCTAACAACGAAGCACCCAGAGAATAAGCAAGACGGGAATTGCACAAGAATGCTGCGTGCAATCTTAAACAAATCGTGGAAACAACACCACACAAGGAAGCAGCTGTCAGGCCACTTGCCCTCTATCTCACAAACCATCCGAGTGAGACGACCAAGACATGCTGAACATTGCTGGAGAAGCAAGGACAAACTCATAAGTGACATACTCTTATGGAAGCCAACTCATGGGCAGGCCAGTGCCAGTTGTCGAGCAGACACCTACATTGACCAGCTCTGTGCGGATACTGGATGCTGCGCAGAGGAACTCCCGATAGGGACGGTTGTCGAGAGATTGTCATAGATATCCGTGCTACTAGCACGACATGATGATGATGATGATGATGATGATGATGATGATTTAATGTCACTGCGATGTTCATCGACGTTCAAGGAGAACTATTCAAATGTTCCTTGTTCATTTCTTCAACCTTAACCGCTAACAATCTCATAACAGATCCGCTCACCGCTCACCTTTTATTCCCACTTTCTGAAATTCGAAACCAACAACATGTATTGTTTGTTTTTCTATGGGATGTTGTTTTTGAAACTAATTGCCCAACATTCACTTTCTCATTCTGTTCCTATTCACTTTTTATTTTTGTTCTTTTATTTTTTGTACAAATACAGAATAGCGCGCAAGAGATAATATCATTAGAATCGCATTTTACGTATAAATAACATTAGATTACGGAAACTCCCGAAGTAGACTAATTTTAACCCTAACACTGTATAAATGCAGAATAGCACACAAGAGATAATGTCATTAGAATCGTATTTTACGAATAGATATCATTAGATTACGGAAACTTCCGAAGTTGCCTAACCGTAACCTGAACCCAAACCCTAACACTAACTCTGACCCTTACCCTAACCCTAATCCTACTGTCTCAAATATTTTCGGAAATGTAATAAAATTAAAGGTTTTTATACGTAATCTAATGATATTATTTCTTGCGTGCTATTCCGTGTTGATACATTTTTTTTTATTGATCTCCTTTTTGTCAATCAAAAAGTTTAATAAAAAAAAAAAACAAGATTTGCAACGATTTACACAAATTCTGAATATCATATCAATTCAAACTGATAAAAATATTAATTAAAGTAGAAAAGAACTAATGACATATTTATCAATTGCATTACGAGGGAGTCTATCCCCTATTCGCAAGCATTAAACCACGTGGAGTGTCACATCTACCATCAGCTCCCCACTTTTCGGGACAGATTAGGTTATGCTGTATCCATTCATCACCATTACTCCTAGGTCCACTGGAGTGGTAGTATACGTTAGGATACTATCTATGTAATGAATAGAAAAATTGTTTATAAAAAGAAATTCTTTATAAAAAAAATCTCTACTAAATTATCGCTCCGCATTTTTCAAAACTTTGCCAACATTAAATAATCCACCGGGGTTTGATATGCCGTAAAACAAAACAAACATGAGTGTACAATAATGACTTGAGTGTGAAGAAATTCTATTTTATTTAATATTCCCTGTGCTTATTTTAGTATGACACAAGGCCATGGGTGTTACGAAGTCAGAAATTAAACTAAATACATTATTAATAGCGTGTTAAACTAAGTTGTCAATCCTTGCCATTAATCATCTTTAAGTTGTAAGACAGGAGGTCGACACGCCATAAGAGAAAATGAATCTTATTTGAGGATCAAAAAAGACCAGAAAGATTTTCTAGGCGGAGAAATAAACAGTGAATGCTGTTTCTTGTCGTTGTACAAATAATAAAAATGAAATATGGAAAATACCCAGATGTTTTTATCATTCCATGAATCGTTTAAACGTGAAAGTCAGAAGAAATATTTATAGAAATGGATTATTATGTCTTTTACTTTTTCTTTCTTTTTTTATCAGACAAAAATCCTCAGCAAAATCCAATCTTTTCCATAAATTCCAACACTCTACTTATTCTTCAAGACTTATTTAGTAAATCCATTGAGACTCATATTTTTAATTTCATATTTCTTCTTTTAATAAACGAGTTCAAATTTATAGATTAGACTTTTAATAATATTACTAAACAATTCATATAATATTGTTTCTTTTCTTCTTGAGCAAAATTTATTTTATTATTACCTATGTGAGTTTTTCCCCTCCAGTTTTAACTAGTAGATTTTCACTAAAGTTTGGCTGGTGAGTCTCCTGAACTCTTTTAAGTATTCTAATTGATTTTAACACTGCTGTGGTCTGGATGGACTGGATGGTCTCGATTCTTCCTCTGATCTTCAGTCTTTTTTTACAAACATTTAGGGACCGTTCCATCGGCACCAACCACAATCGGCATCATCAGGTTTCACAGTTTCTTCAGCTCTCTAGCAAGATCCAAGTTTTTGTATGTATTTTCACTTTCTTTCATTTTCACTTTGCGGTCAGCTCGAACATCAAAATCCAATAGATGACAAGTTCTTTTTTTTTTCTTGTTAATTAACATTAGATAAATGTAAAGAGAATGAAAAGCAGATAATTTGCTGCATCATTTTATTATTTATTTATTGATTACACCCCCCACCCCTGTTTCAAATCATTTTATCTGCATTCTTATTTAGTTTCACTTAGTCTTTCTAATTAATATATTTCATTAGATTAAAACTTAAATACTTATGCCCGGCTGAGGGCGCATATTCTGTCCAGTAACTTTAATATAAATGTAAATAGAATGAAAAGCAGATAATTTGATGCATCAGTTTATTATTTATTTATTTTTTATTGACAAATGTTGAAAAGACATAAGACGTTAATCAAAACAAAATGTCATGTGAACTAAATAAATCGGTTAGAAAATGTTATTTTCTCAGCCATTTCATAACATAATAGATTAGATAGAATCATGTCTACATTACAATATTACAATAACCAAGAATATATATTGGGGGGGGGTGTTTAGTAATATTACGATTTTGAAATGAAATAAAAAAAGTCAAAAGTGTATTAACTTATTTCACTTGTTCTCATGGAAGCCTTATGGGCCTTTTGCGAACCTTGGGGGTGTGGGGAACACCGGTTGAGAAACGCTGCACTAGATATTCGTCTGGGATTAGTTGATCCGTTTGTCACTCTCATATTCTACAATTTCTGAATTAGAATACACCGACTGCACCTCGTCAGAGGGGTAAGCCGTGTATAACTACCCCTGAGGATGGGACCCTGAGGCTGAGCAGTCCATTACATGCAACACTACACTTTGGCCCTTACTTAGGCTAGACGGTCGGTCGGAGAGGCCCCCTCTAATCAATCGGCTGGTCACATCAAGCCCAAAAGCCCTTATATGATTATTCCAACAGTATTGTCACGGCCGTATTGGCCATATATATATATATATATATATATATATATATATATATACTAGAAACCTACATGATTGTCCCAACCCTGTTGCCATGGCAAACCCTTAACCTTTTTTTTAATCTTATATGTGCTAGAAAGAGGTGGCTGAGGTTTGTATGTCCTGTGTATGACGTTAAACTTTGTTTAATTCTGGAACTCTAGTGAATGTAAGGTACCCCTTCCTAACCATTACTCCCAGTTCCACTTTGATCCGGGTGGTAGTTCTATGGGTTAAATAGAAAAGTATGAGCTTAAAAAATGTATTTAACCCTTTAAAGAATAGATAAAACAAAAATGTCTACGGCATAAAACGATGCAATGGATTGACATGCCGTAAAAATCCAACCAACCAATAAACTTTTGAACATCCCGAGCGATGATTTTTTTCTTTCTTACAAACTTAACCTACTTTCTAACAGTCTAACTTTATTTTCCCTTCAGCAGACAAGTCTTTTTTTTTCTCTCGTTGAGTTTATTTCCTTCCTTTCTTTTCTAAAACAACTTCTGTTTTGAAATCTGGAATCTTTCATCTTTTTATAACATTTCTGCTTATAAACAGATAGATCGACTATTCTTATTCCTCCTGAATTCGATTAAATTGTTAAACTGAAATAATATCTTCCATTTTTATATTTAATATTTACATGACTTCATTTGTCTTTGTTTGTTGAACAATCAGATGATTGTAATTTGGGACCTTATCATCTTCATCTGTCTCTCCAATTGAGATAGATAATATCTATATATTAATGTACTAGTATATAATCAGTGTATAATAATCTTACTTGTTCATGTCAAAAATTTACACAAAAATAATTTCTTGTTATTATCTTATTTTTAAAACTATTTCATTCCTGCGTTTTGTTTTTCCAGTTATTTATTTATTTATCTATTTTTTTTTTATTTATTTATTTCACGAACAACAATTAAATTAATTCTTTCCCCCTTTCTTATTCACCAATTTTTTTAGTCTTATATTCTCTTTCTGATTCATCTCTCTCTCTCTCTCTCTCTCTCTCTCTCTCTCCTTTTTTTTTCTTTTTTCTTTTTTTTCTCCTATTCTTAGTCTTATGCAATCGCTTTCGAGCATAAAGTTAGTCCCAACAATGGTGTATCAACATTCGAGGGTTATTTAATGCCAAATCCATCCTTGTAGAAGAAAAGTACTGGTAGTATTCAACCCATAACTGGAGAAACCAGGGGTCCATACCTTTCCCAAGGGTATCAGTCAGAAAGTGAACGCAATAGCGCGACTAGAGTTTGAACTCGCTTACTACAATGTCACAGTAGAACAGGTTAGCCATTACGTCATGAGGACACCCCCTATCATAGGAAGATCTTCGTAATTTTCTTCACACACAAAAAGAAATCATTGAATTAAATCTAAATTCATACATTATGCCATTTTATGCTGTTGGAATATTATTTTGTCATTCGTGTCTCGCTAAGTTTCTAAAAATAAAGTTTTTTTTTCTGCGTTTACAAGCAAAAGTTTTGGTAAACATCTGTTTAGAAAAAAAGTCCAAAGAAATAAGTAAACAGTTAATTAGAAACGCTCCAATAATCAGAATGACATTCGAACCTCTCCAACTTTATCTAGCTTTCTCACTGTCGGTCTGTCTGTCTGTCTCTGTCTCTGTCACACACACACATACACAAACGCATACACACACACACTATCTGTCTCTATCTCAAACACAAATGTATATATATATATATTATTTATTAGTGCAATGATCGCATTTTATTTGCTAGTACCCAACCAGGGTGCCGGCATAAAACTGACTGTCAGTCCACTGAGACTCCTGAAGGATCTACTACATAGTAAACATACTTGAGTGCCAGTAGCATTTGACACTCTATACTTGTGGTTTTCTAATATGACTCACCAGGCCAGCCCTTGAGAGGAATACTCTTCCACTATAATTTATATTGAAACTATATGTTGGAACTTTTCCACTTTGGATATTGCTGGCCTGAAAATCACACTTTCTAATAGCCCGCTTGCATTTTTGGTGTTTAATTCGGTTGGACTCAAATTCCTTCATAGACCGGTAGATGGTGGCTCTCCAGCCAGGTCTATTATAAGCTAGCTTCTTCCAGTCCTTCAAAGCGATGGCAGAATTCTTCAGAATGTCCTTGAGGCAGTCCCTAAATCTCAATTTGGGTTTGCACTGACGACGTTTGCCGTTCCTCGTAAAATAGTTGTTTGGGATTTGGCAATCAGTCATCCGAAGTCATACGAACTAGATGACCAAACCAGCAAAGACGAGATCCAAATATCAAACTCTCAATACTAGGCAGGTGACATCTTTCAAGTATTGTGGTGTCTGGTGTAAATGACAACCATTCTATCCCTAAAATCCTCAATCCTGTTTCAAATTTTAACAGCAATAAAGAGTTTGGTCCACCTAAATGTCCCGTATATTTACGATTGCCTTGGATAGGACGTGTTGGTCAGACATTGGCAAACAAGATCAAATTAGCCATAACACGCTGCTTTAACGCAGTTAAAGTCCGGACAATCTTTACAACCATACCTGCATTTCGCTCTGCTCAGAAAGACGTCCTGCCAATCTTTGAACAAAGTTATGTCATTTACAAATACCAATGCTGGTGTGCTGCTAGCTATATTGGTAGGACAACACAGAGGCTAAACGTCCGAATAAACCAACACGTCCCGAGGGGTATAAGAAGCCTCCCCCAAACCACATCCGGGCTTTCCCAAGCACAAGAATCTGCCATTGGTGACCACCTTTGTACTTCAAATAGCTGTAAAACAAACTACAGCGATCAGCAATTTTCTATTCTACACAAGGCGAGGACAAGTCACCATCTCAACGCCCTCGAGGCAGACTCCATTTTTTTACTGCCCTTCCTTGTGTAGACAGAGACATCTTAAGCACTCCCTGTTAATTTTTTTCTGGGGATGTTATTGCTGAGGTGGGGATCACCTGAAGGTATTTACCAAAATTTCTTTTTTTGTGTTGCCTTCATGTTACCCCACTATCTGCTTGATTGAATCTCTCTTTTACCCATTTGATTTACATTGTGACTTTTAAACGATCTACCGGTCGTTACTTTTGACAGAGCACCGGTCGAAAGGGCCCTTAAGTTTCTATTTTTTTTCTCTTTCGAAAATAAAATATATATATATATGTGTGTGTGTGTGTGTGTGTGTGTGTGTGTGTGTGTGTCGGTGGAAATTAATTATTATTATATATAACGGTATTTAAGCCTTTACACACACACACACACACACACACACACACACACACCATATATATATATATATATATATATATATATATATATATATATATATATTTTATTTCACCTCTATTTCCTGACCTTTCTCTTTTTCATATGTGACTTTCTTGTTTATCTCTTCTTTAGAAATATTTTTTCCTCTTTTGATTTTTTTTATCTGTTAATTCTCTTTTTGTAAATCCCACATCTTTTTCTTAGATTCATTTTTCTTTTCTTCTCCGCCGTGTTTTTAATTTTTTGCACCTACTCTAATTTTTTCTAAATTCTTTCTTTAACGCATCTTCCTCATAATCATTTGTTTTTTGTTGTTTTCCACTCCTACAAGCAACTCTTCTTTCTTTCTTTAATTATGGATTTCTTCTGACCTCCAAATCTGAAAACAAATACATTTACCTCAAAGTGGCCGGCATGAAGTAACGCGCCTCGCTTAGTTGTCAGTCGTGCGTAGCTCATTTGTCACCATAGCTACACGCCAGGGTTAGGGTTAGGGTTAGGCTACACGGATATATACACATTGTTTGCCAACCAATTCTTGTTCATCCACCCACTCACCCACGGGTATCTAATCATATAATCGGAAGTTATGGGGGTGGATGGATTTTGTTTTCAAGGGATGGGGTGGGGTGATAGGTGGAACAAATATTTGCTTAAAATTCGATGCTTCTGCCGAGACACCATAAACGGCTTATCACACCCCACGCCCACCACCCCCGCTGCGAAAAGTGTGGGTGCGCCATTTTCTTTCTTTTTTTCTTCTTTATTTTATTTCATTTTTTTTTTTTTTTTTTTTTTTTTAGTAAGACAATCGACACTGTTTGAAATCTAAGCGGCTACTGACGTAAAGGGAAACACCTCTTATTTTGTATGCCATAATTAAGTTAGCCAAACTCTAGTTCACCAATTACCAAAAAAAAAAGGATTATCATCAGTGATTGTTTCTTACTCTACCTGCTGTTGCTTACATTTTATAACAAGGAAAATGTCTTTGGCTAAACTTGCAAATCGGTAGGAAAATTTGCGTGACACAGAAAAAACAGAACCCACACATTTTGTAATAAAACTGTTAATGTTAACTCGGGGGTTTAGGGTTAGGGTTTAGGGTTAGGGTTAGGGTTAGGGTTGGGGTTTAGGGTTAGTTTAATGGGAAAATAAATAAATAATTTGGGTTCTGTTTTTTTCTGGGTCACCCTAATTTTCCGACCGATTTTCAAGTTTAGCCATGTCTTTTATATCCAGTGATTATTATTTCATATTGATTTAGTGCCAGACTATGGAAGTATTTTTGCTGAGGTGAAGTGCCACACCTGCCATCAGCTCGCTACTTTTACCGCAGATATCATTCTGCGCTATTCATACCCGGAGTTGGCAGGGACCGGTATCGAACCAGGAACCTCTATCGACTGAAATAAACCACCCTCACCATACCACATAAAGATCTGGAAAAATGCAATTAGAGTCTTTCACTAGAAGTGGGCATGAGACGATTGAAATTATTGCTAACCAATAATTATTGAGAAATTTCAGCCTATGAAAATTTCAGCCTATGAACATTTCAGCCTATAAACCTTTCAGTCTATGGACATTTCAACCCATGAACCTTTATATTTCAACCTATAAACAATCCAGCCTATGAAAATTTCAGCCTATAAACAATCCAGTATATGAAAATTTCAGCCAATAAACAGTTCAGCCTACCTTTAGCCTAACAAATACAAAATGAGATAAAATTGTATTGAATCAATGTTCTTAATAATAAAAAAATCTACACTGAAAATCCTCATTAGAAATTCTTATTAAATATTTATTTTATCAAAGTTTAAATCATTCAGTTTTGTCAGTTATTTTATGCTATGATATCAGCAAGTAGATAATGTTTTTAAAACTTAAATCAGATTCGTTTTTACAGATTGTAACTAAAATGATTTTATGCACAAATCAAAGAATCTTTATATTCAAGTTTTATATGAAATAGTTTTTACCTGTAATACATCTAATTGCACTTTTTATATAATGTATAGAATCTGTCTAATTGTCTTGCATATGAATGTTTGTAGATTCTTGATAAGAGATTTGATGAATTCTATGTGTAACGAAAATCATTCTTCAAAATATTAATTAATGATATACACGATATATATGTAGACACACGAAATGGAAATAAGATTACAGTACCCTGACTGAGTCTCAATTTACCTTAGATTAAACGTTCAGGTAATATAAGTAGATTGTGAGGATGTCCATGTCATGTTCATACTGTATCCATGTCAAAAGCGTACCATCAAGGTGTAATGGTTTGCAAGCTAGTCTAACATATCCACTTCTACTGAATATTGAGTTCGATTGTAGATGGATGTACAATACTTGTGACCTCGTGTCACATCCTACCCGTGACGAATGGGTTGGGTAAATGTCTACTGTATCAACGTCAACATTGGCTTTTTCTTCTTCTTCTGGCTACTGCAATTTCATTTTCTATCAATAAATGTATATAATTCATTTTAAGAAAGTAAATAACATTGATTCATTTTTCCAAATTTACAAAGTCAATATCATTCATATATAAATCCATTCTTAACAAAATATCTTTTTTAATCAGGAAATTTTTATTGTAAATATATATTTACAAATACTTATATTTCTCATTTTTCTGATGAGAACTGTTTCTTAAATCCTCAATTATCGTCAATTGCGGCAAATAAAATCAGCGTTTGCTATTCCCTCTATTGGACAATAAAAACACATCTGATCAAATATTGTTTTGCTAAAACATCTGATAACGACTTATTTTTTCTGATATTACAGTGCAATACAGCTTTGTTGCTATAACAGTTTTTCTATCTTCCTATGCAGTGGCTTTTCTCTTGCATTTACACTCGGTAGCTCTGTATGGACACTGGTTGCCATCTAGAGGACTTTCCAAGTTTTGGGATGTTTCAGTGCACTGCTGCTTTACAGCTCAAACAACTCAGCGTACGTGTTGCACAGATTGGGTAATCTGATCTGTGCGGTAAAGTGGGGAAGCTGAAATTAAGTGTGGTGCTCCACCTCAGCAAAAGAACCTCCTGCCTCTAACTCTAACGAAAAGGGTATATACTCTCTCGCTGTCTGGCTGATACCGACAATAGCCTTTACTTTTTTTAAGTGTTGGTTTGTATTCAGAGTTTTCCTTCTTTTAGACTGGTTGTCATACCAAGGCTAAAGAGCACAGTCTGCCCTACTATTTACCCAAAGTCGGAGGGAAAAAGATGGATTAATGTTTTTTTAGAAGAACATTAGAGCCAAGTAAAACGCAAACAGCTTCGTCTAGAATTTGAACTCGGATCATCGTGTCAGTTTCCTAAGACGATAATATTTACGCTACATGCCCTTAAAACTGACAGACCCTTTTACTTCGCTTTCTTTCTTTATAATAAAAACGGAATGGTCCATTATTTAGCTGAATGTAAGTATTCAGCGGAAAAGCAACACCAGATAATCAGGATTTAAATGTTTGCATTTCAATTTGGACGGTCTCGTTTTTTACCACAGGGTGTTGAAAAATGATAACGGTCGTACAATTAAGGAACCTGGATATTCTTTATAATAAAAACTGAATGGTCCATTAATAATCTGAGGTGATGACACCCATAAGAAATAAGAATTTAGCGGATAACCAATACCAGATAATCAGGGTTTACATTTTTGCATTTCAGTTTGGACAATTTTGACGGTCTCATTATTAATCTGAGGGTATTTCAAGATGATAACAGTTGTACAATTAAGGAACATGAGTATATTAATATGATGGAGACTGACAAATTTCTTCTTCCAATTCCAATGACAAGAAATAAATCTGCAAATACCAGGCATTTTCTTTACTCTCGTCTAATGGTGTTACTTTGATGTTTACATAAATATTTTTGTACGCTTGTGCAACTCTAAAAAGTTCGTGTTGTTTAGACAAGTTTTCTTTAAGTTTGTTTATTTGTTGATCTGCTTAACAACAAAATGGTTGCCAATATGTAAAACAATGAATGTTGGGCCGGAAACAAGATTATAATCTTATTATAAATATAATAATAATAACACAAGGTTCTTAGTACGATACAGGTCTTCCCTAGTCTAGCGCTAGGGGATAGACTCCTTCGCTGTCCAGCTGATACCAACAATAGGGTAGGTCGATTTTGGAACTGTAATATCTCTCATGTGGCGAAAGTTGCAAATTAATATAAATAATTACCCCGCTAAATATTTTTCGTTGAAACTTTGCATTCATTTGAGGAAATAGATTTCAATCTTTTAAAATATTATCCCTGTTACAGTTTAATTAAAGAGTTAAAAAGCAACACATTTGAAGCGTTGATGATGATGGGAAAATATTTTCAATTTTAATTCTTGTTATAATATCTTATTCGTTTCATCTTAGTAAAATAAATTTCTGTTTCAAATATTGAAATTGCTAAATTTTCTAACCAATTTCTGATTTTTGCAAGAATTTTCAGTGCTGATGATTTTGATGCTATTTCTCCAAAAAATTGTTCAAGTAAGAAATCTCGGTTTGGTATCAGTATTTGTTATACCAACATACAACTCCCGCTGTTTGAGAGAATTTAATAGTTTTACAAAGTGAAAAATTAATAGGTCAACTTTAATTTTACTTTTAGTAAGCAGCCAAGATAACAACACAGATCAGATATATAAGATTCAAACATACATCCGTTCCTCAATCTAGGACAGCTGTCATACTCATTAGGTCACAGTGATGATTGGTTAAATAGTTTAAATCTAATTGTATAGCTTTTATTCTTTATCAAATTAAATGCATATAATATTATTACTAATAATACTAGTGTATGTCAACATTACATGTCTAATACTGGTAAAATTGACTCACACACACACACACACACACACATATATATATATATATATATATATATATATATATATATATATATATATATATATATAGGATATAAAGAGCTGACCGCTTCAAAAAGAATAATTGATATTAAACCAATTTTTTTCTTTATAATAATAATCTATATGTATAATCACAATGTTCAGGCCACTGTTATCTCGAGCCTGGTTTAGATGGGTTTTTTTAATTACTTTAAAATAAGTCATCATCAGACGATAACCTTGAGTTCAAAAGTGGTTTCGGAGTTCAAATGGCATTTATGCTACTTGGAGATCCTTGAATTAGTGGTAACGATATTTTAGCTCCGAAACCACGACGGGGTGCCTAGAATTGGATATCATGTAGAACAACTCTATTTACAGGATAATTTTGATGTATCGGACTGTTGTCCGATCTTTATTGTGGTATGTATAATCACAATGTTCAGGCCGCTGTATCCTCGGGTCTTGTTCAAGTGTTTCTTAATTATGTAGTGTAATTATTATGGTTAACGGAGAATTTGGGGATTGAAAAGAAAATGGTAATCGGATTTCTGGAGAAAAAGAAGAAAAAGAAATAAGAACAAAAAGAGGTTAAATTTTGGAAGGGTAAACAGTCAACGTGTGACAGACATTGACCAACCGATGAACTAGATTTAAACATAAAAACGGAAGTTCCAGGTTTTTGGCAGAGGAGAGGAAGCGGATGTGACCCTTCCACTCCTGGGATGAAAAATGGAAGAAGAGGAAAATCGGTCTTTTTCGGCTGGGATTTCGTAAGGGGCAGTCGGGGCTTCCCGGGTACCCCCCCCCCCCGTGATGTGTTTCGCATAGTAGTACCGAACATGATTTACGATAGAACAGCTTGACCTCTCTCTCTCTCTCTCTCTCTCTCTCTCTCTCTCTCTCTCTCTCTCTCTCTCTCTCTCTCTCTCTCTCTCTGAAAAAGAACCCACGAGCCAAGAAAGAAATAAACAACCTCTTTTTGACTTGACGACTTTTGTATGTTGTTACGCTGAACTAACGACGACTACTACAACAACTCGACTTTGGTCCCTACGCAACAATTACCCATAAGTCATCATCAGACCTTGAATTCAAGCGTAGTTTCGGAGCTAAATATCGTTGCCACAAGTTCAAGGCGCTTCAAGTAGCATAAAATGCCACCATACTTATTGGCAGAAATGTGATTAATATATTGGTTAGATCTAAGTTCATAATAAAATCGATTAAATGATAAATATACAAAAATGGAGTGGTGGACACTACGCTATCGTTTTCAGTGGGCAAAAGGATGCCAACTATAGAAAAAATAAAATGGAAGAAAAATTACATATTCTAAAATAGCAATTTCAAAATATATCGTAAATAAACCATCCTTGATCTTAAGTTAATCGTCTGGTGATGACTTTAAGGTAATTAAGAAACATCAAAAACAATTAAACTTCTAACAATTTTTAAGGAAATAACATCAAAGATCGTAGACAAAAATGCATATAAAAATATTCGGTTTTGCAATAATCGGGGGTTGATATTTTTAATTTGAACTTTAGTTATAATTTTGTCATATAATTTTATTTTAATGAAATTTAATGACAACATTCCTTGGTTTAAATACGGAAATTCAAAGATTTTCTCATCAATTTTATTTAGCCAAATCATTTCCTCAAAAATTGGTAAAAGTTGAAGATCTAATTTTCGGTATCATAAACCAATACACAACTTTCAGTGTTTTATGTAATTTGATATTTTTTTTAAAGTGAAAATCAACCCACCCTATTCTACTAAACATTGTAGTTTAGAACAATAATATTTCTCCAATCATTTTTGCCTCGGCGAAAATAAAATAGAAAAATATCTTAAAGATACCAATTTTATAGATAGGTTACAAGTTAAAATACAACTTTTGTTTATTTAATTCAGCATGGTACTTATCGTCACGATCAAACCGATGTGCACATTTGATTCACACAATTTAAAATCTAATTGTTCATTTCTTCTCAAGAGTGTTTTATATCACGTGAGCAAAGTTAAGTAACAGTTTGCAATTGCATAGAATTAGATTTTTACTCATCGATAAAGACCCACAATCTCCACCACAGATTAAAAACAAAAAAACACTAACCCTTTGAAGGGAACTAACAGGATAAAATTAGCATCTTAATTTCTATTTGTTTCAATATGATTCTTAACACGATCGTCAGGTAAACCAATTTTTCAAATGTAATTAGTTTGATTGATTGGTGTAGAATAACAGGTCAATTAATCGCGGTAAATTCTTTGTCGGTAAATTCATCGTGTGATAAATTTATCGTTAGTAAATTAATCGCATGGTAAATTTATCTCAAGTTAATTAATCGCATGGTAAATTAATCGCATGGTAAATTTATCGCCAGTTAATTAATTGCATGGTAAATTAATCGCATAGTAAATTTATCGCAGTTAATTAATTGCATGGTAAATTAATCGCATGGTAAATTAATCGCATGGTAAATTAATTAATCGCATGGTAATTAATCGCATTAAATTAATCGCATAGTAACTTTATCGCCAGTTAATTAATTGCATGGTAAATTAATCGCATGGTAAATTAATCGCATGGTAAATTTATCGTCAGTAAATTGATCGCCTGGTAAATGACGAAGTATTTCACACAGCATCGTATCAGATTAATTATTCTTATAGTATAGGTTTTCTTAAATGTTAGGCTTTTTTATTAATTTTTTTTCATCAAATTCTTAACAGCAATGATTAAATTCTAAATTTAATGTCGATGAATAAATTTACTGGAAACGCTATAAAACATGAGAAATAATCATCGACCTTAATAATTAGCACGTTCGTCAAGTAAGACAACTTTTCAAAGGTTGTAAGTTTGATCTTCACTTTGTATCCCCCATACCATTGCCTTGTGCCAGACAAAGTTAAGCTTAATCAGAAAATTTTAAGTCTATTTTACTCTTAACGAAAGGTATTTTATTTTCATTTATATCTGCTTTTTTTGTTGTATTTTTTGTTGTATTTTTTGTTTTCATAAAATATTTTTAGGCTAAATTTTATGAATTTTGAAAAAAAATGGTGTTAATTCGTTGAAATAAATCATATTATCTCTATCTATCTATCTATCTATCTATCAGTCTGTTCCTATCTATTTATCTATCTATTTATCTAGTTCAAGCTATTCCGATCTATCTATCTATCTATCTATCTATCTATCTGTCGGTCTGTCTGTCTGTCTGTGTCGATCTATCTGTCTATTTGAATGTGTTCATATCTATCTATCTATCTATCTATCTATCTATCTGTCTGTCTGTCTGTCTGTCTGATTATCTCTATCTGAAACTGTTCATATCTATCTATCTATCTATCTATCTATCTGTTCTTATCTATCTGTCTATCTATCTATCTATCCCCTGTGAAATAAAGCCAGTCCTCCTTGAAAGTAGCAACAGAAATTATTCTGTTTAAAGACTGAGAAATACTGAAATCTATACCCGTTCTTCATGATGAGAGGAACGTATTAAAAAAAATAGGTGTGTACTAAGTCATTTGGGACACAGGAAATAGTAGAAAAGTTTTTTTTTATTTATTTATAGACTGCTGTCAGAGAAGGAAGAAAAATGTGATATGTGGAGGTGGAGACAAAGTTGTTAAGATAGCATACTTGATGTAATGGAGTTGGGTCTCCTTGGCGTAGTGGGTAACGTGATGAAATGTGACATCATAGTAACTAAGAACTCTAGATGTGCTATTACATTCCCTTTCGAGCTAATACCCTTGGGAAAGGTATGAAAAACCCTAATTAACATTAGTTAACCCCGACAAGTTTGAACTGACAAGCATTATCAAAAAGTATCTATTTATTTCATGACAGTGTCTATTTCAAGACTGATAGTCTTATGAATGCCAGAGGATTGTCTTCACCTATGAATTCAACTTCGGACTTTAAATTGAGTTTATAAATAGTTTCCAATTATTTTTAGTTGTCGGTTTAGCTCAGTCCGTTGCAGTTGAGCCTCCGCCTAGGAACCGAAAGGTTCCGGGTTCGCTACCGGTCCCCACCAACTCATCGCATGAGTAGCATAGATTGGATACTCTGATTTGTACGGTAAAGTGGCGCTCCATCCCCAGCGAAAATGATACCGACACTTGGCTAATCCGCCAAATAGGAAATTCAATATAGAATGTAATAATTTTAAAATAATGAATATTTAAATATTGGACGGTTAGAATTTATTATATTTCAGGTTGGTTTACGTTTTGAAAGAGTCGATTTCAAGACGTAATAACTATCTTCATAGATTTAGCTCAGTCGATAGAGCATCCGCCTAGTGAAACACAAGGTTCTGGGTTCGATACAAGTCGTTGCCAACTCAACTCATGAGTAGCATATCTTGGATCTGTGCAGTGAAATTGATAGTAGGTGTGATGCTCTCAATTTCAGACTCATAAACAATCTCCTTGGTCTAGCGTTGGGTAAAGGGATTAGACTCCATCACAGTCCGGCTGATACTGATAATACACACTCTGCATATTTCACCTTTACTGTTCTTCTAAAAGAATGTATTTGGCATTAAATAACCCACGAAGGTCGATATGCCATTAAACAAGAAACCAAATGAATATAATGGTGAGTCGATAATAAACAGACAGTCGTGTAGATTACATACAGACAGCAACAAATGTCAAATGGATTTTCAAATTAAATTATCTTTTACATAAATGTCCTCGAATTTATATAATACTAACCGGACCTGTGGATATGTCAAAGTATGATGATTTAATGATTGTGACGTGTAATATATTTTACTTAAGAGCTATTGCATTTACTTCAATATGTAAAAGTAAAATAATCTTGATTTAACTCTCTCTCTCTCTCTCTCTCTCTCTCTCTTCTCTCTCTCTCTCTCTCTCTCTCTCTCTCTCTCTCTCTCTCTCTCTCAATCTTTTTTTCTTTCTTTCCTTCTTTTCATTATGTTTGATTGAAACAGATTTGCGTTTTCACTTTGGTGAGTTCACTCCTCTCTTTCTTTCTTTCTTTCTTTCTTTCTTTCTTTCTTATTATATCAATTATCATTCTTTCTTATTATATTTTTTGTATTACATGTCATTTTCCTTTCCTGTATTTAGCTGACGTGATGACACTCATAAGAAATAAAAATATGGTGGGTAAGCAACTCCAGATAATCAGTCTTTGTAATTTTGTATTTCATCTTGGACGATTTGGATGGTCCTATTATTAAAACATAGCGTAAATTAGGACAGGAGGCCTGGACAAGATAATATTAAAATTATCAAAATATATTCCGTAATTCACAAATTCAATATTACAAATAAAACTAACATGTAACTTCTTTTTTCCCAATTCCTTTTAATTTTAACACACACACACACACACACACACACACACACACACATCACATATATATATAATATACATATATATATATATATATATATTAATATATATATAAGGCTTATATATTATATATATATATTATATATATAATATATATATATATATATATATATATATAACGGCGTTCATCAACTTCTTAAACAACAGAAGATTACAATATCGCCGTGGGATAAGTACTATAAAAAAATCACCTAGTACTTTCAATACTTTCAACTTTCAATAACTCTGAAGATGGAATTTTACTTCCGAAAATATTTAGTTTTGAAAAAAAAACAAAAGTTAAATAAATTCAACACATATTGCATTGTAAATTGCCTTCAAAATCTTTATATTACACACACACACAATGCTTCAATGATACTATAAAGACAAAACTTTATATATATATATATATATATATATATATATTCACAAGTTGAAGGGTCCTTCTCTTATATTTTCTTATATATATCCATAGATATATATATATATATATATTATATATATATAATATATATAGTATTTGATAATTTGCTTGAAGCATTGTTAAGTAAAGTATATTATTATTTATATTTTAAAGGCAATTACAATGCTTATAAAATAGTGTCCAATGTCTAATCAATTTCGAAGGATCTTCATCTTCAGAGACTGTTTTTGAAATGGACACGGTCTTGTGTGTTTATATGTGTTCATATGTGTTTATCATTCCTTTCATCCTGAAGAACGTCCAATATATATATATATATATATATATATATATATATATATATATATATATATAAACACACAAGACCGTGTCCATTTCAAAATTGTCTCTGAAGATGAAGATACTTTGAAATTGATTAGACATTGACACTATTTTATAAGCATTGTAATTGCCTTTAAAATATAAATGATATATATATATATATATTATATATAGTATATATATAAATGTGTGTGTGTGTGTGTGTGTGTGTGTGTGTGTGTGTGATAGTTTCATTGCAAAAAGAAAAAGTAAATATATAAAGAAATCGTTAGCCCCATTGCCACATCGTTTGCGCTTCAACAATCTCTTTTTACAATTTCTTGTTTACTGAATTGACTGGTTGTTGCTTTTCTCTAAACAGAAAAACTCTCCATTCCATCTCAGATAATTATGTGAGACTCTCTTGTCAATTAATGTTTTTGTATTTTCTTTGCAGGGCTACAAAAGAAAGAAAAAAGCAACAATTTGCGTATGCAAGTTTGAATGATTCTGATAAACTTTTATTTCTCGTTGTGGTTAGATTTCCTATCTGCATGTTCATTTCTTATGAGACATCGCTTTTATAATTAACAAGCAGCGGCTACCTGGCATCGCCTGGGTAGAGGTTTTTTAAATTTAGTCCCGCAGATCCATTATTACTTAATCGTGAGTTGAATCCTCGTGAGATGCCCCATTTAAATTCCTATGTAAAAAATAGACCTGGCATTGATCCAGTATCTGAAAAGAAACATTAATGTCTACTATCTAAATATTAAATGAAAAAAAAATCCATTTAAATTTTATTTTTTTATTATCTTCACGAATATAAATCAAATCTCTATTATTTTTGCTCAAAACCAAGCCCTGGTGATATTTAATATGTATATATATTTACTTTGTCTTTAATTGTTTTATTTTCGAATTTTCCCCCGGACATACATATACACACAACTGCCCTTTATATATGTATAGATGTGTGGATCTTTTTTTGTTTATACATTTAGGAACTAAATATAGTCGAAAAAAAACATTAATCTGATGATGAAGTTATCTGATGGTGAAGTTTCAGTACTGGAGCTCTGGGTAATATTCTCCACCCTTCGTCACCATGACTCCCAATAATTGAGATAACAAAATGAGTTAAAAAATTGAGTTAAATACCCATCAATGTCTTCGCATAAAGTAACCTAACAAAGGTTGACATACCGTAAAATCCAACCAACCAACCAACCAACCATCATTTCTTGTGAGACAGCGGGTCTGTATTAATTGTCTTGATCCTATTTGTTTATACATTTAGAGAAAAAATAAAACAATTTTTCTCAAACTATAGTTTAACTTAACCAATTCTTTAACTTAGTTACTCCTCATCTCACGTCCTCACACCACTACTAGAATATTTTCATTCATTATTTGAATCAACACCAGTCCTATGTTATCTCACTCCTTTTTAGTTTTACCAACGCTATCAAATTAACTCTTCCCACGTCCACAACACAGCTTCTAGGTCTTCCATGCGTCCTGAAATACAATCAGCACTCCTAATATTCCGCAAGTCACCTCTATCACACAAGATTTCATCATGTCCTGATGAAGGTTGCAAACCTGAAACGTTGTAACGTCGATGTTACCATCAAGATAAACCCATCTTTTGGAATTCTTCACATTGAACATTTGTAGATATCAGTGTCAATGCAACATAGGATGTTTTTTGAGTTGGTTGATGGGTTTTACGGCATGTCAAACCCTTGTTGGGTTATTTTATACCGAAGACGTTACTATCCGGTTCATTCTTGTTAGATTTTTCAAATATTTTTTCGGACTCAATTTTTGTAACGCATTTTTTGTAAACTCATTTTTTATCTATTTAACCTATAGATGAGACCCTAATAGGTACTACCACCCCGGCTATCAGTCTCAATGTAACAAAGGTTTGTATACAAGGGGAAAATCTTCGCTTCTTAGAAATGTCATCAAAAGGTAATAGATGAGATAATATACATTTGTATTGTGGTGGCACGGAAAATAGAAAAAGCGAATCGTTGTGTTCATCTCGCGCTAAATATTCCTTGGAAAGGCAGAAATTTACTAACGGCAACTCCATCAACTATGAGTGACTCGCACAGAAATTGAATTCCTTTAACATTTTAAAGACAATTATCTTGCGCTTTCTATAATAGATCAATTTAGGAATTGTTCCTTGGTGATCCATAATATGTAAACCATTAAAACCTGTTGGGTATCAATTTATTTTAGAAGAAATTATGAAAATATTGAAAGTAAAAGCGAGTAAATCGCATGCATTTACCCAACCCCTTCGCTACTTATTGGATGCGACAGAATATCAATCCTTTAGCGGTGTGCTACTTTAAAAAAATGTAAACTTCAATTTTCCCGTTTTTTAATCTAGTTTCTGTAACAAGGCTAAATAACCGAGTTATTGTGGGGGAGAGATGCGATGGATTCTGATGGATTTTCTGAAGGGCAATAGCACGAGGTGAAATGCAATCAGCCTCGGCAAAAATTTGAACTCAGGTCACCGTCCAGATTAGTATCTTACCCAGGACACTTTTTTCGAGTTGGGGGTTAGGGTAGGTCGATTTTTCATTTTTAAAAATATCAAATGACATGAAACATCAAAGTTGTTATTTGTCTATTAAGTACTGATACCAAAAATTAGATTTTGAACTTGTACCAATTTTTGAGGAATGGCATCAAATATCGTAGACAAAAATGCACTGAAAATCCTCGTTTTGCAATAATGGGGAGGGGGGGTATTTTAATTTTAATTTTAGTTATATTTTTGTCATTGAATTTCCTTTTGATGAAATAAAGTGATAACATTCCCTGGCTAAAATACTGAAATTGATAGATTTTCTGATCAATTTATTGGCCAAAGTTTGCAAAACTGAGGATTTTTCAGTGCATTTTTGTCTAGGATTTTTTATGCCATTTCCTCAAAAATTGGTACAAGTTCAGATATAATTTTTAGTATTAGTACCTAATAAACGACTTTCGCTATTTCATATGATTTGATATATTAAAAAGTGAAAAAATAACCTACTCTATTGGGGGTCTTAGCCTTCCACAGAGGATGCTGTTAGTGTATTTTAATCCTGGCAGTCAGGGTTCTAAACTTGAGCAACCATTAAAATGTCAGTCACGGTACAAAGGGTAACATGAGTGACGTTTTCATGGCTCTTCAAATATGTTTTATTACACTAATCAAGAGAGTATCTTTAGCGTTGTAGTGACGCCGTCGTTGTTCATCGTATATATATATATGTAAAGGTTATAGAAATAAATATACTGTTTTTTTTTTAATCCTGAGTGAGTGGTGCAATTAATAATCGGCATAGATTCATACTAAAGAAATACAGTTAAATTACCGATTTAGTCTGCATTTATTGTGCATTAATTTAAGACTTATATAATCAAGTCAGTCATTGGTTTTCGGTTCAGAAGTATGGTATCTAATTTTTTTTTTTAATTTTGGATTTTGATTTGAATGAAATTTGGAAAATGATTTCTTAAGCAAGACTAATAAATGGTTTTATGATTTAACTCTGAAGTTTCGTGTTATCTTAAGAAATTGTTATCACGGATTGGTTAATTCGTAAATTGTAGAGTCGTCGGTAATTGAATTTATTTATTTGTTGTATGTTGATTAATAGGAAGAGGTGGGTATTGGTGTTATATTACTTCTAGACATTTTCTATAGAATTTTGGTGTGGTTGGTATTGGGGGGGGATAGGGTGATTGATCTTTGTTTCTGTAATGAAAAAAAAAACCAAAAAAAACAAAAGAAACAAAAGAAAAACAAACGAAAAACACTACATCATATTTGTTTATTTTTCCGATTTCACATGTCGTTAGGCGTTCTGTATAAAATAACATTTGAGGAATTAAGAAATGAGGAAAAAATCGACAAATATGAAATAAAAATTGAGGGAAAAGTGAATAACAAAACCACAGACAATTACATTCAATTAATATTTCACCTCTATAGATTTAAGAAATTCATCAGAATTCTTTTTTTTTGGGGGGGGCATTATGTGCTTAATTGAAGTCATACCTAATTTGAAAATTAATTAGTTATAATTAAATGAATTGGGCGTGCATATCTGTTTAAATGTAAGGCATAAAAAATTGTCGGCTATCCGCCATCTCAAAACAGATTGTTTGCACTTCACACCTACACACACACACACACACACACACACACACACATAATATATATATATATATATAATATATATATATATATATATATATATATATATATATAATATAATTAAATACAATAAGGAAAAATTTACAAACTGTGAGTCAAAGTTGAGTAAAAAAGGTGAATAACAAATCTTCCACAAGACAAACACCCTCATTAATCATATATGCTCCACTCCCACTAAATCTTTGATCATCCTATCCAAGAACCAAACCTTGTTATCACATATACTCGGTGGCACTCCTACTTCCTCCTCTCTTTCACATACTCCCCGTCATACTTTTCAACACCCCCCTCTACTCTCTATTTCCTCTACCTCAATACTAGCTTTTCATTATAATTATAATANAGAGAGAGATAGATAGAGACCATCCAAATCCCGATATGGACCATGCAAAGTTGTAAGTCTGATTATCTGGAGTTGCTTATTGAAGCGATTCTCACTTTTATGAGTGGGGTCGTCATCTAAGTAAATAATGGATGTTCCGTTTTCATTACAAAGAAAGGGGAAGGAAAAGGAACAAGGCTACTCAGAAAAGAATGAAAGAAAGAGTGTGGGGGAATAAGATAAGGAGGAGTGTGGCGCACGGGAAAGGCGATAAAACTTTGAAATCAACACAATGAAAGGATGAACAGAAGCAAAGAAGTAAGCAAGAAAAAGGAAATGAGGCTAGTAAATAAAAGATTTGTAGACTTTTTCACCATAAATTGAAATTTACAATAGTTCTAGTAAACATTCAAACAGTATAATATGTTATATACTGTGTATTCCACAGGTCCTTGCTAGATGGCTATCATATCTACATTTATTCAATGTGTTCCAAATAGAACAATTTTTAAAATGAATATATTCATAAGACACCGTAATAGTTACAAAGTATTTACACTAGATAGTGTTTTCCGCCAACGCATGTCAATAATATTACATTGAGACTTTTGAAAGAAAATTGTATTAAAGATAGATTGTTAAAACTTTTAAGACGGCAAGGAGTTTTATCTGAAGATATTTTGGGAAAGTGAACTGATTTTTCAAATTTTTTTAGTAAAACAGAGCTGACGTATCATAACGGAAAGAAATGAGCGATGATTTTTGTGACAAGATTGAACTTCTATAAACTAACGATCTTGGATTGACGAAAAAAATATCTTTTTCTTCTGTGTAGAAAAGAAAAAACAGAATCTAAGACACACCGCAAAACCCTTCATCGGCTGGAAGGGTAGAAATTTATAAAGAAGTGGGGAGGGTGTGTGTGTGTGTGTGAGAGAGGGAGGAGAGAAGAGAGAGAGAGAGAGAGAGAGAGAGAGAGAGAGAGAGAGAGAGTGAAAAAAGAAAAAAAAGAAGAAAAGAAAAGAAAGAAAGCCAATAAAAGGATACAGAAGAAATTATGAACAATTATGAAAAAAAGAAAGAATTAGAAGAGGAATATTGAGAAAAGAAAGAAGACAAGAAAGAATTATTGGAATTAATTCTGGTAGATTTGCCCGATGCGGATTAACGGAATCCACCACGTTGGTTCTTATAATGTTTGTATTCGTTCAGTTGGCTTGGCTAGAACTGAATGATTCCTGGTAAGAATTTGTACGCGGATGGGGGCAGGGATTAACGGGAATCCACCCCTTAAGCTATCTATATGATATTGATATTTGTTCACGATTGCTTGGGCTAGAACTGGCAATGATTACTGGGTAAAAATTTGCACGGGTGCCCCAGGAACACATATAGAGAGAATCCACCACCTTCGGTTTATATGTTTGTATTTTTCACGTTGCTTGGCTAGAACGGATATGAATTCCTGGTAGAATTTGTCCGATTGTCCGGATTAAGCGGAATAGCCAAACACCTTCAGTCTTTATGTTTGATTTTTCACGTTGCTTGCTGAAACTGATGAATTCCGTGGTAAAATTTGCAAGATGCCGGAATTCAAACGGGAATCACCACCTTGGGATCTTATTGTTTGTATTTGTTACGTTGGCTATGAGCTAGACTGCAAATGAATTTCTGGTAAGAAATTTGTACGGGATGGCCAGATTACGGGAATCACAACGTTGGGTTTATTTGTTTGTATTTAACGCTTCACGTTGCTATTAGGCTAAGAACGGAATGATTCCTAGAGTAGTAAATTTGCAACGCGATGCGATTCAACGGGAATCCACACAAAACTTGAGGGTACTATATGTTTGTATTACATGTTCAGTAGATATAGAGAACTAGAAGCCGGAATGAATTCTGGTAGAATTTGCACGCGGAAATGCACGAATTAACGGGATCCCAACATTGGGTCTTTATATGTTCGTATTTGTCTACGGTTGCTCTGGCTAGAGAATGAATCATGGTAAAGATTTAGCCACAGCGATCCGGATTAAATGGGAATCCCACCTTAGCTACTTTTATGATTTAGTATTTTGTTCCACAGGTTGCTTGGCTAGAGAGAAATGAATTGCTGGTAAGAAATTTGCACACGACTGCGGATTAACCGGGATCCAAGCCACGTTGGGTTTCACCATTATATTTTGTTATTTGTTACGCTGTACTCGGCTAGAATCTGGAATGAACTCTCCCTGTAAGGACATTATGCACCCTATGCGGATGATAAAGGAAATCACAGTGGGTCATATTTGTTTGTATACCCTAGCTTCAGTTGTTGGGCTGAAGAATGAATATATAGATAGATATATGCACGGCGATGCGGATTAAACGGGAATCCACACGTGGGCCTCTCTTATCTTGTGTGTATATTGTACCAGTTGATCATGCAAAGGACGAATGAATTTCCTGGTAAGAAACATTCTGAACCGCATGCGGCTTGACGGGAATTCTACATTGGGTCTTATTTTGTTCGTATATGTTCACGTTGCTTGTAGAACGGAATGAATTCTGGTAGATTGCCCACGGATGCCGGGATTACGGGATCCACAATATACGGTCTTATTTGTTTTATTTGTTCACGGTAAGCTTGGCTAGAACGGAATGAATTCCTGGTAAGAATTTTTGTGGGCACCCGATGCCGGATTACGGGAATCGCACAGACGTTGGGTCTTATTCACGTGTTTGTATTCTGTTCACGTGAGCTTGGCTAGAAAACGGAAATGAAATTCTGGTAAGGAAATTTGCGACAGATGCGAAGAATTGAGATAGTTGGGGTCTTAAATAAAATTGAAATAATCTGAATATCAATTCTGTTACAACAGATAGATACTCGCATCAGACAGGGATAGATATATAAGGATAAGATATATGAGCACGATGCCACGTTAACAGGGATCACCGGTTCGGTTCTCATTCCTGATCTACTGCTCTCGGTTCCTGGTGCTGTGGCTAGAAGGAAATGAATTCCTGTAAGAATTATGAGCCGATGAGTGTAACCCGGGGAAATCCGGTGACAGTGATGTGAGAGATTGTTGTGTGTTCATGTTGGCTTAGAGATAGAAGAGATGAAATTTCTGTAGAATTGCACCGAATGCGGATTAACGAAGGGTGCCTCACAGTTGGTTCTTTTTGGTTATAGATATATATAGATATAGAGATTGGCGTCAGGAACGGGATGAATTCTGTGAAGTCAGTGTGTGTGCTCGGACGAGACAGCGCATTAACGGGGATACAGCCCATCGTTGGGGTCTGTATTTGTTTGTATTTGTTACAGATAGATGGGCATAGGTAAGCGGGATTACGGGAATCAGCACGTTGGGTCTTTATTGTGTTGTTAAGTATAATTTGTTCACGTAGCTTGGCTAGAAACGGAATGAATTCTGGTAGTAGTTTGAATGGATGCCAACCAACCCACGACGAGATTCACGGAGGACATCGCCCACACGGTGGGGTCTTAGTTTGTTTGTAGTGGTTGATATCAGCGAGTGCATTGGCTAGAAGAGAGATTGTGATAAGAGATAGAGAGAGTAGATAGATAATGGTTAGCGTACGGGACGCTGTAAGAAGAGAGAGAGATAGAGGAGATATAGGAGATATTGGGTCTTATAGAGATATAGAAGATATAAGAGTATATGGTTATCACGGCAGCGCTTGACGGGATTGGATAGATCGGAATAGGAATTCGTGGGTAAGGGAGAGAGAAGGTTGCGGCACTCCAGGTAGGGCAGAGATTAACGGGGAAGTTCCCACCACATTGGGGTCTTATGAGGTGTGCGTTTGAGTATTGACGCATGGTGGGTTCTCACGCTGCTTATGGACCTAGTAGACGCGGTATCGATAGGAGAATGAGATTGGGGCCTGAGGTAAGGAAGAGTTATGGATTTCGTGATGCGTGTATATGGGGAAATGAGCCAGCACAGATTCAGTGCTTTTATGTTTGTATTTGTTCACGTTTGGTTGGGCTAGGAACGGAATGATTTCGGTAAGAATTGCACGCAGTTGCGGATAACTGGGATGTCAACCACGTGGGGGTGTTCATGTTTTTGGTATTTGGTTGACGCTGGGCGTGGCTAGGAACTGTATGAGTATTTGGAATGAATTCCTGGTAAGATAATTGTGCACCGTATGGCGGATTAACAGGAATCCGCACGTTGGGGTTCTTATTTGTGTGGAGTGTATATGTTCCGGTGTGCTTGGCATAGAGAAGGGAATGAATTGCTGGTAAGGAATTATGCACCGATGCACAGGGATGTAACGGGAGAAGCGAGTTACCACGCAGCGTTGGGTCTTAGTTTGTGTGTATTTGTCCACGTTGCTTGGCAAGAACCGAATGATTCTGGTAAGTAAATTTGCACCGATGCCGGATTGACGGGAATTCCACCACGTTGGGTCTTATTTGTTCGTAATATGTTCAAACGTTGCTTGGCTAGAACGGAATGAATTTCCTTGGGTAGAATTTGCATCGCGATGGCCGGATTAACGGGAATCCACCACCTTTACGGTGCGTTATGTTGTTTGTATTTGTTCAAGGTAGCTTGGGCGCTAAGGAATGGGAGGTTCTGTAAGGGACTTTTGGCACGCGATGCTCGGTTAACGGGGGAATCCACCACGGTTGGGTCTTATTTTGTTTGTATTTGTTCCACGTAGCTTGGCCTAAGAAAGGGGAATGAATTCTGGTAAGAATTTGCACAGATGCCGGATTTAACGGGGAATCCACCACTTCGGTTGGGGTCTTATTTGTTTGTATTTTGTTCACGTAGCTTGGTAGAACGGGAATCATTCTGGGGTAAGAATTTAGCGAACCCGATGCGGGATAAGGGATCCACACGTTGGGTGTTTATTTGTTTGTATATGTTCATGTTGCTTGGCTAGAACGGGAATGAGCTTCCCTGTAAGAATATTGCACAGATGCCAGGGATTAAGCGGGATCCAGTGGGGTCTTATTTGTTTGTATATGTTATTGTTTGCTTGGCTAGAAGCGGAATGGGATTCCTAGGTAAGGAATTTGCACGATGCCGGATTAAGCGGGAATCCACACGTGGTTTTATATGTGTTTGTATTTGTTCACGTAGTTGGCTAGAACGGAATGATTCCGGTAAGAATGTTGCACGCGATGCGATTAACGGATTCACCACGTTGGTCTTATTGTTTGTATTTGTTCAGCGTAGGCTTGGCTAGAACGAATGAATTCCTGGTAAGGGAATTTGCCCGGATGCCGGGGATTAAGGGAAATCCACCACGTGGGGTCTTTTTGTTTTTTATTTGTTCACGTAGCTTGCTAGAACGGGAATGAATTCTGGGTAAGGGATGTTGAATGGATGCCTGGGGATTAACGGGAATCCACCACGTTTGGGTCTTATTTGTTTGTATTTTGGTCACGTAAGCTTGGCTTGAACGGAATGATATTCTGGTAAGATCTGCACCGATGTCCGGGATTAACCGAGAATCTGCACCCGTTGGGTCTTATTTGTTTGTATTTAGGGTTCCGTAGATTGGGCTAGAAAGGCATGAATTCCTGGTAAGGAAATTCACGATGCCGGGATTAACGGAATCTTCACCACTTGGGGTCTTATTTGTTTGTATTTGTTCAGTGCTTGGCTAGAAGGAATGATGTCCTGGGTAGAAATTTGCACGCGGATGCCGGATAAGGGAACCACTCACCGTTGGGTCTTATTTGTGTTGTGATTTGTTTCGAGTAGCTTTGGCTAGAATCGGAATGAATTCCTGTAAGGGATATTTTTGCACCGAGTTGCCGGACTTAAAGGGAAATCCACCACGTTTGGGTGTTATTTGTTTTGTATTTGTGTTTCCGTACTTGGCTAGACCGGGTAATGAATTCCTGTAAAAGCGAATTTTTGGCACGCGATGGCGGATTAACGGGATCCACCACGTTGGGTTTTATTTGTTTGTATTTGTTTCACGTAGCTTGGCTAGAACGGATGAATCTGGTAGAGAATTTGCACAGAATGCGGGATTAACGGGAATCCGACCAATTGGTTTATTTGTTTGTATATGTTATGTTGCTTGGGCTAGAACGGGATGAATTCCTGGTAAGAATGTTGCACAGATGCCGGATTACACGGGGAATGCAAACGTTTGAGAGTCTTATTTGTCTTGGTGATTTGTTACGGAGTAGCTTGTAGAACGGAATGAATTCCTGGTAAGGAAATTTGTCACCCGATGCGGTTAACGGGAATGCCCCACGTTGGGTTCTTATTTGTTGTTGTATTTTGTTCAGTACTTGGCTAGAACGGAATGAATTCCTGGTAAGGAATTTTGGCACCGGATGCGGACTTTAACGGGAATCCACACGTTGGGTCTTTATTTGTTTTGTATATGTTCATGTTGCTTTGTAGAAGGAATGAATTCCTGGTAAGAAATTTGGCACCGATGCCTGGTTAAGGGAATCCAACCACGTTGGGTTTATTTGGTTTGTATTTTGGGGTTCACGTAGCTTGGCTAGAACGGAATGATTCCTTGGTAAGAATTTGCACGATTGGCCCGGATTTAACGGGAATCCACCACGTTGGGGTTCTTATTATGTTTTTGTATAGTTGTTTCCAATGTTGCTTGCTAGGAACGGAATTGAATCCTGGTTAGAATTTGCACCGATGCCGGATAACGGGATCCCAACCCTTCCGGTCTTATTTTGTTTGGTAATTTGGTTTCACGTTTATGCTTGGCTAGAACGGTCAATGCAATTCCTGGTTAAGAATTTCCGCCACCTGACTGCCGCGCATTAACGGGATCCACCAGTTGGGTCTTAATCTTGTTGTATTGTTTCCACGTCAGCTTGGCTAGAACGGAATGAAATTCCTTGGTAAGAATTTGCACCTTGATTTTGTCCGATTTTACGGGCAATTCCACCGAACGTTTGCGTTTATTGTTTGTATGTTCACGTAGGCTTGGTCTTATGCACAACGGAATGAATTCCTGACTGGTCAAGAATTTCGCACCGATGCCCGGATTAACGGGAACTCCACCACGCTTGGGTCTTTATTGTGGTTATTTATTTGTTCACCGTACGTCTTGGCAGAACGAATGAATTCCTTGGGTAAGAATTGTGCACCGATGCCGGCATTAACGGGAATCCAGACCTCGTCCTATTGTTTGTATTTTGTCATGGCCGAAGAATGGAATGATTCCGGTAAGAATTTGCCCGATGCCGGGATTAACGGGGAATCCTCACAACTTGCGGTCTTATTTATGTTTGTATTTGTTCACGTGCCTTGGCGGAGAACTGGAATGCGAATTCTTGGTAAGGAATGTGCACCGAGCCGGATTAAGGCCACCACCTCGGTCGTTTTGTTATTTCGTTCACTCGTGTTTTGGATAGATCGGAAGTGAATTCGCTTGGTAAGAATTTGCACCGATAGCCGGAATTTAACGGAAATCCACCCACTCGTGTCTATATATGTTTGTATTTGTTCAGCGTTGGTCCTTGGCGAGAATGGAAATGAATTCCTGGTAAAGAATTTCTGCACCGATGCCGGATTAACGGGATATTCCCACCACTTCGGTCATATTGTTTGTATTTGTTCACGTTAGCTTAGCTAGAACGGAATGACATTCCCTGGTAGAATTTGCACCGATGCCGGATTTAACGGAATCCACCACCTTCGGTTCTTATTTGTTTGTAATTTGTTCACGTTGCTTGGCTAGAACAGCAATGAATTCCTGGTAAGATTTTGACCGATGCCGGATTAACGGGAATCCACCACCTTGGGTCTTATTATGTTTGTATTTGTTCACGTTGCTCTGATTAGAACGAATGAATTTCCTGGTAAGAATTTGCACCGATGCCGGATTAACGGGAATCCACCACCTTCGTTTATATGTTTGTATTTGTTCACGTTGCTTTGGCGAAGAAATGGAATGAATTCCTGGTAAGATTTGCACGATGCCGGATTAACGGGAATTCCACACCTCGGGTCTTATTTGTTTGTATTTTTCACGTTGCTTGGCTAGAAAGAATGAATTCCTGGTAAGAATTTGCACCGAGGGCCGGATTAACGGGAATCCACCACCTTCGGTCTTATTTGTTTGTATTTGTTCACGTTGCTTTGCGCGAGAACGAATGAATTCCTGGTAAGAATTGCACCGATGCCGGATTAACGGGAATCCACCACCTTGGTCTTATTGTTTGTATTTGTTCACGTTGCTTGGCTAGAACGGAATGAATTCCTGGTAAGAATTTGCACCGATGCCGGATTAACGGGAATCCACCACCTTGGTCTTATTTGTTGTATTTTTCGTGCTGGCGAGAATGGAATGATTCCGGTAAGAATTTGACCGATGCCGGTTAACCGGGAATCCACACCTTCGGTCTTATATGTTCGTATTCCCACGTGCTTGGCTAGAAGGAATGATTCCTGGTAAGAATTTGCACGATGCCGGATTACGGGAATCCACCACCTCGGTCTTATGTGTTATGTTTCACGTTGCTTGCTAGAACGAAATGAATTCCTGTTAAGAATTTGCACCGATGCCGATTAACGGTACCCCACCTTCGGTTCTTATTTGTTTGTATTTGTTCACGTTGCTTGGCGAGAACGGATGAATTCCTGTAAGAATTGGCACCGATGCCGCGATAACGGGAATCACACCTTCGTCTTATTTGTTTGTATTTGTTCACGTTTGCTTGTCTAGAACGGAATGACCTTGGTAAGAATTTGCACCGATGCCGGATTAACGAACCACCACCTTCGGTCTTATTTGTTTGTATTTTTCACGTTGCTTGGCTAAACGGAATCCACCACCTTCGAATCCTGGTAAGAATTTTGCACCGATGCCGATTAACGGAATCCACCACCTTCGGTCTCCATATGGTTTGATTTGTTTCACGTTGCTTGGCGAGAATGGAACTGAATTCTGGTAAGGAATTGCACCGAGGCCGGGTTACGAATTCCACCACCCTCGGTTCTTTTATTTTGTATTTGGGTCACGGTCTTGCTGTAGAACAGGAATTTGAATTCTAAAATTGGCAACACCGATAACAATCCACACCTCGTATTTATCACGTGCTGCAGAACAAAAACTAAACACACGAACACCACCACCCATAACCTCCAAAAAACGACACCACACAACCACCCCTCCACCCAACAAAAAAACCACCAAACACCCACGTCAATCGCAACCCAGAACCAACGCAGAAACAACACCACCAGAGTCCGTGAAACAAGACAAAGCCCGACCAAACAATCAACCCCAATAAATAACACGAACCACCACCAAACAACCACCACCCCCAAGACACAACACCGAAATCAACAACAACCCACCTCAATCACCGAAACAAATCAGCCCACAACAACCCACCCGCCACTCCAACCGACAAACACCACCGCACCCCCGCACAGATCCCAAAAACTAAAACCCACCACCCCACACAACACAACGCCAACAACCACCCCAACCGCCCACGAGAACCAAGCACGATCCATACAATCCACCACCCATCAAGTACACTGCCAAAGAAACCAAAGCACCGATCAAACACCCACCACCCAAACCACAACAAACTGAAAGTCACCATCAACATCCACCCTATACACAACGCGCAACATGGGCTCCGAGGAACAGTGCTAACGTTCGACGGCTATCTGACCACTGTCTCGATTACTAACCGCATCGTTATACAGAACAACCAAACCAACTCCAACGAACCCGAAAGCCACCACCCCGGCAGTACCATCATACATAATGACAGCCCACCGACCAACCCACACCAACGCACCATCCCACCCCATCACTACCCAGCCCATACCAGTGCAAGCCACAGCATAAAACACCACCTCAAACCGCGCTAAAAAAAAACACCATCATCCTACAAGCTCAGAATCATACTCAATAACTCTAATAACGGAGCCCGTACTGTCATAATTCAGTTTCCGCGATTATCCGCCCTTGATATCGACGAGTCTGACAGAACATACGAACTGCGTCGCCAGCGGTCCCAACACCTTAGCCGCAGATATCACCCCATACATCCCAGGCATAATATAAATATATATGGTGCTAATCTATTTCCTTGTAGGACTCCAGCGGTGATGTCAAAGAAATCTGTCGCCATCAAGTGAGCGTATCATTACTTTAGTGTCTTTGTAGAGCATCATTATAGCGGCAACCGTTTCTTAGGATGACCGTATGCTAGTAGTATTTGTTCCAATTTTTCTCTGTGTATGGAATCAAATGCCTTGGAGAAATCTACGAATAGCATCGTTGCCTCTAGATTCTTTGCTCGAACCCGTTCTATGATCCATCGTATAGTCAGGATCTGAATGGTTGTGGATTGATTTCTGTGGAATCTGTTTTGATTTTTCCTAAGGGTTTTCTCTATTTTGGGTCGGATGCGATTAAGAAGAAGGGCATTATATATCTTGTCTGCAGTAAGAGTTATGCCTCTGTAGTTTTTTTTAGCGATTCCGACGTCTCCTTTTTTCGGGAATGGTAGGATGCAACTTTTCGTTCATTTATCTATTCTATTTTGTCTATATACTGCATTGCATAGCCTAAGCAGTATGTCGTTGAACTTTCCCATCTTCCATACCCCAGGGAGTATTTCGTTAAGACCTGCAGCTTTTCTACCTTTTAGCATCTTTAAGACTTCGTTGAGTTCTTCTGTTGTGAAATCCCCCAGTTTGATGTCTAGTTGTCTATCTACAATCGTTTGGGTGTTATTTTCTATGGTTTTAGGGGGTTAAATACCGGATACCGGGTTTACGGGAATCTACCACCTTTGGCCATATCTGTTTGTATTTGTCCAAGTTGTTTGGCCTCAACGGAATGAATTCCAGGTAAGAATTTGAACCAATACCGGATTAACGGCAATCCACCACATTGGGTCTTATTTGTTTGTATTTGTTCATGTTGGAATATTATTTATATAAGGTGCGCTCCAGTTCCTTACGTGGTTTATTACTCCGGCCAATCACCAACCATACTGCGTGACCGATACACTACTTAAACCCACCACATTGGCCATAATTCTAATTGCACTCATTGAGGAGGAACACAAGATTACTAATACTCAGGACTCATTACCAAGGATCCAATTCCACTGAAAAAACACTCTGGCTTAATGCCAACAGGAATCTTTACCAAGAGATTATCAAAGATTACCAGACTAAATGATGTCCCATAAAAACTTAACAGATTAGCTTTAAGGGAATCAATTCCTGATAAGAATTTACACCGATGCCTGATTAACGGGAATCCACTACCTTGGCCATTATACTGCTTCAGTATAAATTTGCGCTTGAAAACCGAATCCAATAACCAGAGGGAAATATTTATTTATCTTCTTCATAATAATCCCTTTGAGATATATTTATTGTACAATATATTGTACCTATTTGGTAAAATGTTACGATATATTGTTTTTGAAATGGAAATGTATATTATATAATATCTTATAAATACATTATTCACACAGTCGGTGGGACTCAGAATACGCTGACTATATCCCATACAAAAAAGGGTAAGACCTCAACAAAAAGGGGTGTCCTGGGTATGACATTAAAATGCATCTGATGCTCAGGTTCCGATGCTGGAGATCTGGCGAGTGTAGAATACTCCTTCATTGCCATTACTCCCAGGTCAACTGTGACACGGTGTGGTGGTAGTTGTTAGCGTCTTATATGCACGTTTCATATTCGATAAAGCCATCTGCAAAAGCCCCCCCCCCCCGAAAAAAAAGTCCCAAAAATCTTAATGACTTTACAAAAGTGTAAACATTAACGTAAATTAAACGCGATTCCTAAACCTATTTGTATAAAACAGATTTAGACGGGTTGACAAACTGTAAAAATCAATTTAAATGCGTTATCATTTTGGGTTAATCAAAGTTTCTTTGTGTCATATTACCACAATTTAACGTTGGTTGTTTGTTTGGATTTTACGGCACGTTAACACTTTTTGGGTTATTTTATGTCTAAAACATTTTGTTTTATTCATTTTTGTTGGGTTCTTGTCTGGTTGAAAATAAAATTGAAAATTTTATTTTCAACCTCAATTAAACACATTTTAATACGCATTTTTATCAATTTAACCAATAGATGAGATCCTGCTACCACTCAGGGTCAGGGTAGAACTGGAAGTAATGACGATAAATGGGTACTCGACATTCCACAGTGTTCCAAAATGGGAACTTCACCACTAGATGCAGTTTAACTAGATACCCAGGACAATAAAACCGTCAACCAGAACACTAAAGCCCTCACAGCAGCACCTTCAAGCACATATATGATAAAAGGGGGTTGAGGGCTTCATGTGACCAGTCGATTGATTGAAGGGGCCCCTCCGATCGACCGTGCAGCCTAAGTAAGGTTCAAAGTGGAGTGTTGCGTGTCATGGACTGGTCAGTCATCAGGGTTCCGTCCTTAAGCATCATGGGTCACCATCCACAGCCAACAGGTGGTCCCATTGGTGACGGGCTCTTTCCCCTCTTCCAAAGTGAAGAATGTTCTTTCCAAGAGTCAAAGGTTTATCAAGTGATATATATTCACCTCATGGAGTGGTTTTAATGGTTAGAGTCGTAGGAAATGGACTCGTCGACCGAATTCAATTCCTGGACGAAGCTGTTTGCATTTCATATGGCGCTAATACCATTGGGAAAGGTAGGAATCCAATTCTCCCTCCAGCTATGGGTAAGTAGCAGGACAGACTAGGCTCTAACCATGGCTAGATAACTAGTCTTGGAGAAGGAAAACTCTGAATTCAAACCTGTTAAACTCCGCTTAAGAAATTGACCTTGTGTCACATCCTGCTTGTGTGGAGGGGTTGGTAAATATATATGATCACCATTTTATGCTGAATTCAAAACTACCATTCAATAATAACACTTATTCAAAAGCCTGTGGACTCTACATGTCACAGCTATAATATTGTTCTATTCATTTTAAGTTTGTATCTTAAAAATTGAATCTGATTAGAATAAATGAGTATGATTTGCCTTAAAATAACCTATTCTATATTCGACCTTGAAAACATCGTTGGCCAGTGGAATTATAGAGTATTTTATTAAATTATGTCAAAATACAATATAAACATTCCCAACTGTTTACTCTGTAAGTTAAATCCGCGGAAATTTGTCGCAGAATAATTTGGTAATGATAGTTATATCTCAATTGGAAATGGTTTGCAAAGCTTTTAAATAATTTTGAGGTGAAGACTGGAGAAAGCCTCGGATGTGATCCGAACTTGAAAATTGATGAACTGTGATAATTGTTATCAACAAAGAATTCGAATTCAAAAATTGCACAGAAAATCAATGAAATGGTTGGAAGAAAACCATCATCGGGTGGCGGGGTGGCGGGAGTGAATGGGGATTTACCTAGAGAAGAGAAATTCTTTTCACATATTCTCAAGATCTGTCACCTTCAGAATATTCCTTGTTTTGTTCCTGTCAGCAATTTCAAAATACCGAAAAATCCCTAAGAGAATAAATCAAAACAAAAGTAGAATACTTCTTTTTTTTTGGGGGGGGGGGATACATATATAATACTCGTATTCCTTAATTGTAAGACCGTTATCATTTTGCAGCACCCAATCAAATAAATCAAATCAAAAGTAGAATACTTCTGTTTTTTCTTGTGGAATTCATAATTTAATGATAAAAAAAGGGTGGCGTAAATGATACAGAAAGACATTTATATATTAATACGCGTATTCCTTAATTTTAAGACTGTTATCATTTTGCAACACCCTCTGATTAAAAATAAGATCGCCCAAATTGTCCAAGATGAAATGAAAAAAGTAAATTCTGGTTATCTGTTGTTGCTTATCCGCCGAATTCCTATGTCTTATGAGTGTCGTCACCTCAGCTAAATAATGGACCATTCCGTTTTTATTATAAGGAATTAAAGGAAAGAAAAGGACATACTACACAGAAAAAAATATAATGAGAAAGAAAGACAGTGTAGGAGAAAGATAGAGAGAGGAGTGAGCACGCAGAAGCGGTAAGAGAGAGAGAGAGAGAGAGTTAAATCAACATATTGAAGTATCTGCAATAGCCCTTAAGTAAACATATCAAACGTTGTAATGATTAATTTATCATACTGTGGTATATCTACAAGTCCTGATAGTTTAAATTATTTGATTATTTAATGATAATATCGGTCCCAAATATTTTCTTGTTTTATTTTATATGAATATTTTCCATCTTTTAAAATTTACTTTAATGAGATAAAGCTATCTTATAACTATTAAAATAAAGTAAACTTCCTTTGTAAATTTGCGGGGAATATGATGTAATCTTCTACAGAAGTCAGGAGGAAAGCTAAGCCAGAATCTGACAATCCAATTCTATAAAGATTTTTTTACACAAGTAAATGTGCCGAATTTCACATCAAAATAATTCTATCAAAAATGCAATAAAGTTTTTTTTGTTTTTATTTAACGGAACTGAATCTCTTTGATCAAATCGATATCAAAACATTTAAACAAAAATTTAGGTTGAATTTTGGTTAAGATCGTGTTATTTTAATTTTATTTTTTATTCATTTATTTATTCATGTTATTTCAAAATTTCACTTTACGGTTTTAATTAGACTTGTAGTGAAGTCAACCATAGTTGTCTCCCCATTAATTAACCACCTACCCTCCCATAACTGGACCACAGTTAAGTTATATTTGAATAAAACTTTAAGTAAAATTATCTTGTTCGTCTTTTATTACACTTGTTTTCTGTGTACACACTTTTATAAAGATACACATTGGGGGGGGTAGGGGGTGGATATGACTAAATAAATTGAGAATAAATCAAAATTTATTTAGATCGGTTTAAGTAAACCAAACGATTTGAAAGTTTATTTGGTATATGGAATACTTAAGGAGTTCAACCATTAAGGCCGTTTTATTAGAGCAATGTACATAAAATCCTCAAACTTAGAAGATAAAGTCATTTCCAGTGTAATGTATTTTTTTTGTTTTTTTGCGTACGCTTCTGATCATCATTTTTTAAAAATCTTTCAAATTATCGATATAATTGATTCAATTGCGAAATGCTAATTAGAATGCATTGCGATAATACATTATTTTACGTTAATCTAATGGTAAGATCACAGTCATTCATTTGTTTCACACACACAAACACACACACATTATATATATATATATATATATATATACGTAAGTCGTAAGTTGAGACACTCGTATAAGTCAAGGTACTTGACAGACATGAGTGCCTCAACTTACGAGTTTTCTGGGCTACAATGAGTCACTCGGTCGATTTTTTTCTTTTCGATGAGTTAAATTTTGAGGTAAAAACGAGCTTCAGCTACGCTAATGTTCATAAGATTGAATCATATTTCCCGCCTATCTACAAAGGAAGTTTAGTTTAGTACTAAGAAAATATTTAGCTTCAACTTTCAGTATCTGCTCTCGATAAAAGTAAATGTTAAAAAGTGCAAACGACTTAAATAAATAAATAAATAAAAATAAGTAGATCTATTTTATTTCAGTCCTTAAGTATTTTTATCTTGTAGAAGTTTTATTTTATTTTTGTAAATACTGAAATCAAATTTATAGAAGAGCAGATAAGTTGAAACCTTTCTGGTACTAAATTGTTGTTCCCTGCTCGTTAGGTTGGATTGGGAAGAAGAATAAAAAGAACTGTTACTTGTTATTCTTACCCCCCCCACATTAACTGCAAGTCATTATTTAGCATACTTAAAGTCAAGGAGTCTCTCTCTCTCTCTCTCTCTCTCTCTCTCTCTCTCTCTCTCTTTACTGTAAATTAAACAGCACTGAAAAGAAGTTTCCGTTCTTTTGGCCTTTTAATTGATCCACAATTCATTGTTTCACTGAAGCATGAACGTTATCAAAGAAGTGAGGACATTTCGTTTAAAGGTTAACAAGCAAATCTTTTTATCAAAAAGAAAACTGGAAGACATTAATCAAAAACCGCTTGTAGGATTCGTTGATCATAGAAATCGGATACTTTTGTTAAATTTAAATAGAAATCCTGAGACAGTCTTTGAAAGTAAGAAGAACATCTCTTATTTAAGAACTGGCATGTCTTACATAATTGATAGGTAGCCTATTAATCATGTACGATAAGTGTAGCTTAGATTCAAAATAACGGTTTAGTAAAAAAAACACAGGAAAAATGACTGACACTTTTTAATTAGTTCATGTTGCGTACGGGCCAGTCGGGCAGTAGTAGTAGTCGTTAGTAGTAGTAGCCGTCATTAGTTCAGAGTAACAGCATACGAAAGTCGTATAGTCAAAAAGAGGTTGTTTATTTATTTCTAGGCTGGTGGGTTCTTTTCTAGAGAGAAGGAAAGTGAGATAGTAAGGCCAAGTTGTTCTATCGTAAATCACGTTCATGCGCGCTGTTCTTTGCTTGCCTAGACATGTCACGACAGAGCCGCAACAAACACGTCCGAAAAAGAGACCGAATTTTCTTTACTTCCGTTTGTAGTCCGGGTGGGTCACATCTAATTCCACTCTTTCGAAGAAAAACCTGGAACTTCCATTTTATTTTAAAATCTAGTTCCGGGGTCATTGGTCGGTCAATGGCTGGCACCCATTGAGTTTTTACACTTCCAAACTTTAACCTCTTTCTGTTCTTATTTCTTTTTCTTCTCTTTCTCCAGAAATCCGATTACCGTTTTCTTTTCAATCCCGAAATTCTCCGTAGACCATAATAATTACGCTACAGTTGACCTCTCTTCCGGTTTGTCAGAGCGAGCCGTATGAAAGTAGCTGGAAAAATCAGATTTTGGCTGGGCGTTAAAGACGGCAATATGGCACTGTCCGTTCAAGCCAAATTCTCACGCGCATCTTTGATTTGAACTGGTTCTTAGAAAAAATAAAGAGCTCTAAACAAAACAAAATCTTGTGTCATTAAAAACAAACAAGACGCCCCAGTATCAAGACATTTACGAAAGTAAAATGTCCTAATTAAGCACTGGTCTATAAGTTGAGTTATTATTTTTATTATTGACAATCTAGATGAAATTTAAACTCTGGCGTTTACTTTGTGTGATTAGCATTTTTATGACAAGAGAAAAATAATCTTGTTTTCTTCGTTGGTAGGTAGGTTGGATGTTATGGCATGTCAACCCTTGTTGGTTTATTTCATGCCAAAAACGTTTTGTTTTATTATTTCTTGATGGGTATTCAGTTTTCTTTAAACGCAATTTTTAAACACATCTTTTAAACTCATTTTTTCTATTTACTGCATAGATGGGGTCCTAACAGGTACTACCACTCCGGGTTTGTGGACCTGGGAGCAATGGTGATGAAGGAATACTCCACATTCCCCAGCAGATAGAGTTTAAAACCATACCCAGGACACTGACCCTCAGACATCGCCTTTTAGCACATATGATAGAAAGGGTTGGGGTTTGCCATGAGGGCAGTAGGGTTGGGATAATCATATAGGTGCTAGGGTTTGACGTGACCAGTCGATTGATCGAAGGGGCCTCTCTGACCGCCGTCTAGCCTAAGTAAGGTCCAAAATGGAGTGGTGTGTGTCATGGACCGCTTATTGATTAGGATTCCGTCCTTAAGCATCACGGGTTTGCCACCGACGGCCAATAGGAGGCCCATTGGAAGGAGGTCTTTTTACGTGTGTTTTTAAATTTAGTTAGTCTTTATAATTTAATAAATTTCATTATATTAAAACTTAAAAACTTACGCTGGGAGGGGGGCATATCTTACCTAGTAACTTTAATTACCCAATGTGTTCTGAGCGCGCCTATAATTAAAGAAAATTAAATGAGTAAATAGCCACATCAAAAGAAAACTGAACAAGTATAATATATGATTTGAGGACTGGACCACCTGTGTGTATGTGTGTGTGAAGGCTTACTAAGTTACAGTGACTTATGTGCCCCCCATCCCGAGCGTTAAGTATTTAAGTTTATATATGAAAATTTATTAAATTATAAAGACTACAACTAAATTAAATAAAAACACACGTAAAAAGACTCGCTTCCAATGGGGCCTCCTATTTGGCCGTCGGTGCACCGTGAATGCTTAAGACGGATCCTAATCAATAAGCGTCCATGACACACCACTCCATTTACCTTACTTAGGCTAGACGGGGCGGTCGAAGGCCCCTTCGATCAATCGATGGTCACCGTCAAACCTCACCTATAATTATCCCAACCCTTACTCCGATGGCCCTACAGAAAAACCAGCCAGCCCAGGTGACTCTATCTGCTGGAATGTGGGCAGCCCGGCACCAAACCCGGAGTGGTTAGTACTGTTAGACCCCATCTATGCAGTAAATGAAAAAATGAGTTTAAAAGATGTGTTTAAAAATTTCGTTTAAAGAAACTGAATACCATCAAGAAATAATAAAACAAAACGTTTTGCAGAAATAAACAACAAGGTAATCCATAACATCAACCTACCTACAACGAAAAAAAACAAGATATTTCTCTTCATAAAATGCTAATCACACAAAGTAACGCCAGATTTTAAATTCTTAGATTGTCATAATAAAAATAATAATCATTATGACCAGTGCTTAGCATTTTACTCGTAAATGTCTTGTACTGGCGTCTGTTTGTTTTCAATACACAAATTTTGTTTTAGGCTCTATTTTTCAACCGGTTCAAAAAAGACGCGTGGAATTTGTAACACGCTTCCGTTTACGCCCAAAATATTTCACTACACTTCGCCCGCTACCCCGAAGTCAAGAGAATATTGATATCGAAAAACGTACATGTAAAGATGAAAAAAAAATGAAAGAAAGTAAATAATTATCATGTCCAACCACCACATTTAATAATTCGTTTCTCCTAAATACCGAAGTCGTCGACCTCAACCCAGCGATATCACATCCTCTACATAAATCCTTATAATTCTTTTCTCAAATATTAATCGCAATTTATTCTAACTCCTTCTCACATAAATCCATCATTATACACATTCTATACTTACTACGCATCTGATATCACTATATACAGCAAACAAGCCATTAACGCATATTACAAGACTTTTCTCCACAACCACACGGACATTTACCAATTTATTTTTAAATTTCTTATACCAATACTAAATTGTAATATATATAATGTCTCAAGAAACTAACATCCTTTAATACGGATTGATATTAGCTGAGCTTGACTAAATATATCGAAAGAAATCGACCTTACCATACCAGACGAATTTACTAGTCATCAAGTACCATTATTTACGAGGGTTCTCAAATACATTCTTATATTATAACTGTGGGGCTCTTCCGTACGCAATGCCTTCCCTTCTTACTATTCTTCCACATACCCGCCCCCCCTGAAACTTTTGTTTTGTTGTCCCTTCCCTCTCCCCTTGTTCTCACCCTTTCATTTCCTCTAATTCATTTCTTACCCCCTCCCATGGTCTTATCTCCCCACAGTCTCCCGCCCTTTTCTCCATTTTCACCTTCCTTGGTCTTCTTTTCTTTTGTTTTGCGGCCTTTTGCTTCCCTCCCTCTACGCTACTCTACTCCCTCCTTCCCCATTTTCCCCATCCCCTTTGGTAATGTTTTCCCTTGTCCTTCATTCCGTCCACACCCTTCTTACAGTGGTGCTCCCTCCTTTCCTTTGGTCTCCTATTCTCACGCCCTCTTTTTCTCTCCTGCTTTACAGCTGCCTTCTCCTCTCTTCCTTCCTTTTCTTCACCATCCACATATTCCTATCTTCCTTCTCTCTCCCTCTCTCTCTTGTTCCTCTACCGCCCCTCTCCTCTCGTGCATCCTCTCCGTCCTCCACCCTCGCAATTCTTCCTCATGCCTTTTTTCTTCTCCCGGTCTGCTCCACCCGTTCCTCTCTTCGTTCTTCTCCTATCCTTCCGCCCCCCTTGTTCTCCTTTTCGTGTTGCCTTTCATCCATATCTTTGTTATTAAACACCAACTTCAGAATCCCGGTACTTTTCCCACATTAAATATCATATTCCAATTGATAAATATCAACCATATTCTGCGCAATCTCGAAATTAGAAACAGTTGGACGTTATATTTTTACATATATAAATCTCTATATTCCATGCCAACCGTGTTTCAAGGTCGAATTAGAAAGTTTTAAGGCATCAATCATTTATTCTAATCGATTCAATTTTTAAGATACAAACTTAAATGAAGAACATATATATCTGTGACATGGTAGAGTCCACAGCTTTAAATTTATTATTGAATGGTAGTTTTACAATTCACATAAATGGTTCATAAACTATATTTACCAACCCTCCAACACAAACAGATGTTGACACCAAGGTCAATTTCTACGGTTTAACGGTTTGATTGCAGATTACCTTCCAAGACTATTTTCCATGTACTTCCTCTACGTACCCATACTTGAGATGATTACCTTCCCAATATTTTAGGCCTAAGCAAACAGCTTCGGTCCAGAAGGAATTCTCACGGGGTCCCTACACTCAACAAACCATCCTAAATACACTTAAAACCTCTCTAAAAACCCAAACTCCCAAACACCTGGATTGTGACAACTAAGGAACCAAACAACCCACATAAGCCAAAACACCCACCACAACTTACCACCCGACCGTCTCTATCTCACATCAGTCATGACCATCATTAAGCTAAGCGACCGTACACTATAAACCACTAATGTGACTATAGCAAAAACAAGATTTTAATTTTATTTTCAACCAGACAAGAACCCAACCAAAAAGAATAAACAAAAATGTTTTAGACATAAAATAACCCAAAAAGTGTTTAAACGTGCCGTAAATCCAAACAAACAACCAACGTTAAATTGTGTAACTATGACACAAAAGAAACTTTGGATTAACCCAAAATGATAAACGCATTTAAATTGATTTTTACAGTTTGTCAACCCGTCTAAATCTGTTTTTTATATACAAATAGGTTTAGAATCCGCGTTTTAATTTACGTTAATTTTACACTTTTTGTAAAGTCATTTAAGATTTTTGGACTTTTTTTTCGGGGGGGGGGGCTTTTGCAGATGTCTTTACGAATTATGAACGTTGCATATAAGACGCTAACAACTACCACCACACCGGGTCACAGGTTGACCTGGGAGTAATGGCAATGAAGGAGTATTCCTACACTCGCCAGATCTCCAGGCATCGGAACCTGAGCATCAGATGCATTTTTAATGTCATACCAGGACACCCCTTTTTTGTTTGAGGTCTTACCTTTTTTGTATGGATAAGGTCAGCGTATCTTGAGTCCCACCGACTGTGTGAAATAATGTATTTATAAGATATTATATAATATACATTTCCATTTCAAAAAAAATATATCGTAACATTTACCAAATAGGACAATTATATGTACAATAAATATATCTCAAAGGGATTATTTATGAAAAGAAGATAAATAAAAATAATTTTTTTTTTTTCCCCCCTCTTGGTTATGGATTCGGTTTTTCAAGCGCAAATTTTATACTGAAGGCAGTATAATGGCCAAGGATAGTGGATTCCCGTTTAATCAGGGCATCGGTGTAAATTCTTATCAGGAATGATTCCCTTAAAGCTAATCTGTTAAGTTTTTTATGGGACATCATTTAGTTGGTAATCTTTGATAAATCTCTTGGTAAAGATTCCTGTTGGCATTAAGCCAGAGTGTTTTTTTCAGTGGAATTTGGCATCCTTGAGTAATGAGTCCTGAGTATTAGTAACTCTTGTGTTCCTCCTCAATGAGTGCATTTAGAATTATGGCCAATGTGGTGGTTTAAGTAGTGTATCGGTTCACGCAAGTATGGTGGTGATTGGCGGAGTAATAAACCACCGTAAGGAACTGTGAGCGCACCTTATATAAATAATATTGTCCAACATGAACCAAATACAAACAAATAAGACCCAATGTGGTGGATTGCCGTTATCCGGTATTGGTTCAATTCTTACCTGGAATTCATTCCGTTGAGGCCAACAACTTGGACCAAATACAAAACAAAGATATAGGCCAAAGGTGGTAGATTCCCGTAAACCCGCGTATCGGTATTTAACCCCTAAACCATTAGAAAATAACACCCAAACGATTGTAGATAGACAAACTGACATCAACTGGGGAATTTCACAAACAGAAGAACTCAACGAATCTTAAAGATTGCTAAAAGTAGAAAAGCTGCAGGTCTTAAACGAAATAACTCCTGGGGTTATGGGAAGTGGGAAAGTTCAACGACCATACTGCTTAGCTATGCAATGCAGTTTATAGACAAAAAATAGAATAGATAATAGAACGAAAAGTTGCATCCTACCATTCCCGAAAAAAGGAGACGTCGGAATCGCTAAAAAAACTACAGAGGCATAACTCTTACTGCAGACAAGATATATAATGCCCTTCTTCTTAATCGCTATCGACCCCCAAAAATAGAGAAAACCTTAGGGAAAAAATCAAAACAGATTCCACAGAAATCAATCCACAACCCCCCCATTCAGATCCTGACTATTACGATGGATCATAGAACGGGTTCGAGCAAAGAATCTAGAGGCAACGATTTGCTATTTCGTAGATTTCTCAAGGCATTTTGATTCTCATACACAGAGAAAAATTTGGAACAAATACTACTAGCATACGGTCATCCTAAGAAACGGTTGCCGCTATAATGATGCTCTACAAAGACACTAAAGTAATGATACGCTCACTTGATGGCGACAGATTTCTTTGACATCACCGCTGGAGTCCTACAAGGAAATAGATTAGCACCATATATATTTATATTATGCCTGGATTATGGAATCCGAACATCATTAGATACCATAAAAGAAAAATATTTCATACTAAGAAAGGCGAGAAGCAGGCGATATCCCACACAGATGCAGATACACCGGCACAGGCTGAATCACTACTACATAGCTTATAGGAGGCTGCAAATAACATCGGCCTCTATGTGAACTCTGATGAAACTGAGTTCATGAGTTTACAAAAAGAAAGGTGACATTTCCACACTTGACAGTAAGCCTCTTAAGCCAGTAGGACAATTCACAAACCTATGTAGTAATATCTCTTCCACAGAGAGCGATGTTAATACACGAATAAGAAAGGCATGGTCGTCCTCAAACAATTATCAGTCATATGGAAATCTAATCTCACTGACAAGCTAAAGCGACAATTCTTCGAGGTTGTGTTTATATCAATACTGCTGTATGGCTGCACCACTTGGACCCTAATGAAGCGCCTTGAGAATAAGCTAGATGGGAGCTGGAAAAGAATGCTGCATGCAGTCTTGATCAAGACTTGGAAAAAGCTCCCTACAAAGGAATCAGGTGTAGGGCCACCTGTCCCCCATCTCACAAACCATCCAAGTAAGACGGACTAGGTAACTGCAGGGGAAGCAAATCCGGCATCGGTGCAAATTCTTACCGGGAACTCATTCCGTTCTAGCAAGCAACATACACAAATACAAACAAATAAGACCCAAGTTATTGGATTCTTGTTAACCCTGCATCGGTGCAAATTCTTACCAGGAATTCATTCCGATCAATCCAAACAACGTGAACAAATACAAACATATAAGACCGAAGGTGGTGGAATCCCGTTAATCCGGCATCGGTGCAAATTTCTTACCAGGAATTCATTCCGATCTATCCAAAACAACGTGAACAAATACAAACATATAAGATAAACCGAAGGTGGTGGAATCCCGTTAAATCCGCATCGGTGCAAATTCTTACCAGGAATTTCATTTCCGATCTATCCAAACAACTGTGAACAAATACAAACATATAAAGACCGAAGGTGGTGGATTCCCGTTAATCCGGCATCGGTGCAAATTCTTACAGGAATTCATTCCATTTCTCGCCAAAGCAACAGTGAACAAAATACAAACATATAAGACCGAAGGTGGTGGATTCCCGTTAATCCGGCATCGGTGCAAATTCTTACCAGGAATTCATTCCGTTCTCGCCAAGCAACGTGAAACAAATACAAACAAATAAGACCGAAGGTGGTGGATTCCCGTTAATCCGGCTCATCGGTGCAAATTCTTACCAGGAATTCATTCCGATCTATCCAAACAACGTGAACAAATACAAAACATATAAGACCGAAGGTGGTGGATTCCCGTTAATCCGGCATCGGTGCAAATTCTTACCAGGAATTCATTCCATTTCTCGCCCAAGCAACGTGAACAAATACAAACATATAGACCGAAGGTTGGTGGATTCCCGTTAATCCGGCATCGGTGCAAATTTCTTACCAGGAATTCATTCCGTTCTTCGCAAGCAACGTGAACAATACAAACAAAATAAGACCGAGTTGGTGGATTCCCGTTAATCCGGCATCGGTGCAAATTCTTACCAGGAATTCATTCCGATCTATCCAAACAACGTGAACAAATACAAACATATAAGACCGAAGGTGGTGGATTCCCGTTAATCCCGGCATCGGTGCAAATTCTTACCAGGAATTCATCCTATCTAATTCAAACAACGTGAACAAAATACAAAAACATATGAGGACCGAGGGTGGTGGATCCCCGTTAATCCGGGCATTCGGTTGAAAAAGTCTTACAGGAAATTGATTCCCATCTCACCCCATCCAAACAACGTGGAACAAATTACAAACATATAAGACCGAAGGTGGTGGGATTCCGTTAATCCGGCATCGGTATTTGCCAATTCTTTACCAGGAATTCATTCCGATCTACTCCGTGCTGCAACAAATACCAAACCACCTCAAAGAGATACCTGATCCCGGCGGTGGTGGTGGCACTCTCCTTAGAGCTCCCGACTAGCCTGTGTCTGCGAGAGAGGTGGTTCACCCAGGAATTCATTCGTGTCTCGCATCGAGCAACGTGAAACAAAATTACAAACAACTCCACCCGGAAGGTGGTGGCATTCCCGTAATCGGCATCGAGTGCCAAATTTCTTTACCGGATGGACAATTCATTCTGTGTCAGCCAAGCAACGTGAAACACAATACAAACTCAAACATAAGATGCGAGGTGCCTTGGGATTCCCGCGGTTAATCCGGCCATCGCGCTGCAACCCATTACCGCGAGTACCAGAACTATACAATCTGCGCCTTCCACTTCGATTCTCGCTACGAGCAGAGCCAGTGGCAACCCAAATACAAACATATAAGACCGAAGGTTGGTGGGATTTCCCGTTAATCCGGATCCGGTGCAAAATTCTTACCAGGAGGAATCATTCTGTTTCAGCCAGCAACAGTGAACAAATACAAACAAATAAGGACCGAAGGTGGTGGATTCCGTTTATCGGCATTACGGTGCAAAATTCTTACCAGGAATTCATTCTGTTCTAGCCAAGCAACGTGAAACAAATACACAAACAAATAAGACCGAAGTGGTGGAATTTCCCGTTATCCGGGCATCGGTGCAACATTCTTTACCAGTAATTCATTCCTATTCTCGCCAAGCAACGTGAACAAATACAAACATATGGAGACCGAAGGTGGTGGATTCCCGTTAATCCGGCATTGCGGTGCAAAAATTCTTACTCAGAATTCATTCTGTTCTAGCCCAAGCAACGTGAACAAATACAAACTAATAAAGACCGAAGGTGGTGCGATTCCCGTTAATCCGGCATCGGTGCAAATTCTTACAGCGAATTTCATTCTGTTCTAGACAAGCAACGTGAACAAATACAAACAAATAAGACCGAAGTCGGTGGATTCCCGTTTAATCCGGCATTCTGGTGCAAATTCTTACCAGGGAATTCATTCCATTTCGCCACTAGCAACGTGGGAACAAATAACAAACATATAACACCGAGGGTGGTGGATATCCCGTTAATCGCGGCATCGATGCAAATTTCGATCTAGGAATTCATTCTGTTCTAGCCAGTAGCAACGTGAAACAATACAAACAAATAAGACCGAAGGTGGTGTGGATTCCGTAATCCGCATCGAGTGCAAATATCTTACCAGGATTCATTTCCATTCTAGCCAAAACGTGGACATAATATCAAACATATAAGACGAAGGTGGATGGAATTCCGTTAATCCGGCATCGGTGTCTGACAAAGATTTCTTACCAGGGATTTCATTCCATTCTCGCCCTCAAGGACACGTGAACAAATACAAACAAATAAGACCTCCCAAGGTGGTGCAGGTTCCCGTTAATCCGGCATCGGTGCAAATTACTTACCAGGAATTCATTCTGTTCTAGCCAAGCAACGTGAACAAATACAAACAATAAGACCGAATGTGGTGGGATTCCCGTTTAATCCGGCATCGGTGCTAAATTCTTACCAGGGAATTCATTCCATTTCTCGCCAAGCAACAGCTGAACAAAATAACAAACATATAAGACCGAGGTGGTGGATTCCCGTTTAATCCGGCATCGGTTGGCAAATTCTATACCAGGAATTCATTCTGTTCTTACCAAGCAACGTGAACAAATACAAACAAAAAGACCGAAAGGTGGTGGATTCCGTTAATCCCGGCATCCGGTGCAAATTTCTTACAGTAATCATTCCATTCCTCGCCCACAGCAACGTGAACAAATACAAACATATAAGACGAAGGTGTCGGATTCACCGTATAATCCGGCACTCGGCTTGCAAATTCATAACAGGAATCACTTCAGTTCTCGCCAAGCAACGTGAAAAATACAAAACAATAAGACCCAAGGTGGTTGGATTCCCCGTTATCCGGCATTCGGTGCAACTCCTCTCTTACCAGGAATTCATTCTGTTCTACCAAGCAACGTGAAACAAATAGCAAACAAATAAGACCGAAGTGCGTGGATTCCCGTTAATCGGGCATTCAGAGATTGCAAAATTTGCTTACCAGGAATTCATTCCGTCTAGCCTCAAGCTACCGGTGAACAGAATACAAACAAATAAGACCGAAGTGAGTGGGATTTCCCGCTTAATCCGGCATCGGCAAATTCTTACCAGGAATCATTTCCATTTCTCGCCCAAGCAACGTGAACAAATAACCCAAATACTATTATAAGACCGGATAGGTGGTGGATTCCCGGTTTAAATCCGGCATCAGGTGCATTCTTTACAGGAATTCATTCCGAAAAATCTATCAAACAACGTGAACAAATACAAACATATAAGACCGAAGGTGGTGGATTCCCGTTAATCCGCATCGGTGCAAATTCTTACCAGGAATTTCATTCCATTTCTCGCCAAGCAACTGTGAACAAATACAAAACATATAAGACGAAGTTGGAGGTTTCCGTCTAAGTCCGGCAATCGGGTGCAAATTCTACTGGAATTCATTCCATTCTCGCCAGTAGCAACTGAACAGATAAAACAAATAAGACCGAGGGTGCTGGATTCCCGTTAATTCGCATCGGTGGCCAAATTCTTACCAGGAATTCATTCCGTTCTAGCCAAGCCTACCGTGAACAAAATAAAAACAAATTAAGACCCAACGTGGTGGATTCCCGTTAATCCGGCATCGGTGCAAAATTCTTACCCAGGAATTCATTCCGTTCTAGCCAAGCTACGTGAAACAAATACAAAAACAAATAAGACCCAACGTGGTGGAATTTCCCGTTAATCCGGGCATCGGATGCAAATTCTTACCAGAATTTCATTCCGTTCTAGCCAAGCTTTACGTGAACAAATTACAAACAAATTAAGGACCAACGTTGGTGGATTCCCGTTAATCCGGCATCGGTGCAAATTCTTACCAGGAATTCATCCGTTCTAGCCAAGCTACCGTGCACAAATACAAACAAATAAACCGACGTGAGTTGGGATTCCCGTTAATCCGGCATCGGTGCAAATTCCTTACCAGGAATTCATTCCGTTCTAGCCAAACAACTATGAACATCATACAAAGCAAATAAAGACCCAACGTGGTGGATTCCCGTTAATCCGGCATCTGTGCAAATTTCTTACCAGCGAATTCATCCGTTCTAGGCCAAAGCTACGTGAACAAATTCAAACAAATTAAGACCCAACGTGGTGGATTTCCGTTTAATCCGCATCCGGTGGCAAAATTTCTTACCAGGAATTCATTCCGTTCTAGCCAAGCATACGTAACAAAATACAGAAACAAATTAAGACCCACACGTGGTGGATTCCCGTTAATCCGGCATCGTGTGCAAATTTTACCAGGAATTCTTCCGTTCTAGCCAAGCTACTGTGAACAAATACAATACAAATAGACCCAACGTGGTGGATTCCCGTTTTAATCCGGCATTCTGTGCAAATTCTTACCAGGAATTCATTCCGTTCTAAGCCAAGCTACAGTGAACAAAATACACACGATAATAAGACCCAACGTGGGTGGATTCGCCGTTAATCGGCATTCGCGTGCAAATTCTACCAGGAATTCATTTCGTTTTCTAGCAAGCTTACGTGAACAAATACAAACAAATAGACCCAACGTGCGTGGATTTCCCGTTACATCCAAGGCATCCGGTGCAAATTCTTACCAGGAATTCATTCCTCAGGATTTGACCTGGAAGTCACGCCTGTCTCCACGCCCGGCGTCTAGCCAAACATAACAGCCCGTCCGCCGCCTGAGAGACTCTCGACAGGAGATACTCAACCTATCCCGCTCAATTCCTGTCCCTCGCGCTCGCTGCTAATCTCGTCACTTCCCGTTAATCCGGACTTCACGGGAAATTTCTTATCCCAGTAATTCATTCCGTTCTCGCACCCTCCCTCATTACAACATAAACCCAACGTTGAGTGGCTGTCCCCTGTTAATCCTGGCATCGCTGCAAGTGTGCGTTATCCACGGAATTCATTCCGTTCTAGCCAAGCAAACATGACCGCTATCCATCCATATATTCCAGAAGCCCTCACCTTGCGAGGTGGCTCTCCCCAAGTACGATAAATTACCGGTTGAGTCGTCCCTCGCCTCTGCCTCTCACTTATCTCACTGCCTACTCCATCCTCTCTAGCCCAATCAGCTCTTTCACGCTACCCGGTCCAACTAATAAAACAATACAAGCCTTAGGTACAACAGTGCCTGTCTCTTCCTCGGCTCGATTCCGAACAAGTTCAGATACTCAACCTCGCGTCGACGGGGTAAACCTTCATCCGGTCCCTGCCCGAATCAATTCTTACCGGGATATTCATTCCGTTCTAGCCAAAGCTTTACGCGTGAACAAAATACAACAAATAAGAGCCCAACGTGCGTTGAATTCCCGTTAATCCGGCATCTCGGTGCAAAATCTTACCAGCAAATTCATTCCTTCTAGCCAAGTTACAGTGAACTCAAATACAAACAAATTTAAGACCCAACGTGGTGGATTCCCGTTAATCCGGGCATCGGTTTGCAAAGTTCTTACCAGGAATTCATTCGTCTCTAGCCAAGCTACGTGAACAAATACAAAACAAATAGACCCAACGTGCGTGGGATTCCCGTTAATCCGGCATCTGTGCAAATTCTTACCAGGAAATTCATTCCCGTTCTAGCCAAAGTTACGTGAACAAATACAAACAAATAAGACCCAACGTGGTGGATTCCCGTTAATCCGGCATCGGTTGCAAATTCTTACCAGGAATTCATTCCGTTCTAGCCAAGCTACGCTGAACAAAATAACAAACAAATAAGACCCAAACGGGTGGATTCCCGTTTTAATCCGGCATCGGTGCAAATTCTTACAGGAATTCATTCCGTTCTAGCCAAAGCTTAACGGAACCAAATACAAACAAATAAGACCCAACGTGGTGGATTCCCGTTAATCCGGCATCTGTGCAAATTCTTACCAGGAATTCATTCCGTTCTAGCCAAGCAACATGAACATATACAAACAAATAAGACCCAACGTGTGGATTCCCGTTAATCCGGCATCGCTGCAAATTCTTACCAGGAATTCATTCGTTTCTAGCCAAGCTACGTGAACCAAATACAAACAAATAAGACCCAACGTGTGGATTCCCGTTAATCCGGGCATCGGTTGAAAATTCTTACCAGGAATTCATTCCTTCTAGCCAAGCTACGTGAACAAATACAAACAAATAAGACCGAAGGTGGTGGATTCCCGTTAATCCGGCCATCGGTGCAAATTCTTACCAGGAATTTCATTCCGTTCTAGCCAAGCAACATGAACATATACAAACAAAATAAGACCCAACGTGGATTCCTACCGGCATCTGTGCAAATTTCTTACCAGGAATTTCATTCCGTTCTAAGCCAAGCTCCGTGGAACAAATTCAAACAAATAAGACCCAACGTGGTGGATTCCCGTCTATCCGCACGTGCCAAATTCTTAACAGAAATTCACTTCCGTTCTAGCAAGCTACGTGAACAAATGACAAAACAAATAAGACCCAACGTGGTGGATTCCGTTAATCCGCCCTCGGTTGCAAATTCTTACCAGGAATTCATTCCGTTCAGCCAAGGTGTGAACAAATACAAAAACAAAGTAAGACCCAACGTTGGTGGATTTACCCGTTAAATCCGGCATCTGTGCAGAATCTTACCAGGAATTCATTCTCTCTCTCCTAAGCACCATATAAGCTTACCCGGTTGCTTGAACAAATACAAACAAATAAGCTCAACGTGGTGGATTCCGTTAATCCGCCATCTGTGCAATATTCTTACCAGAATTCATTCCGTTCTAGCCAAGCTCGTGAAACAAATACCAAACAAATTAAGAACACACGGGTGGATTCCCGTTTAATCCGGCAGCGCGTGCAAATTCTTACCAGGAATTTCATTCCGTTCTAGCCCAAGCACTATGAACATATACAAACAAATAAGGACCCAACGTGGTGGATTCCCGTTTAATCCGGCATGCGGTGCCAAATTCTTACAGGAATCATTCCGTCTAGCCAAGCTACGTGTAACAAATACAAACAAATAAGACCCAACAGTGGTGGATTCCCGTTAATCCGGCAATCTGTGCAAATTCTTACCCAGGAATCATATTCCCGTTCTAGCCAAGCTACGTGAACAAATACAAACAAAATAAGAACCAACGTGCGTGGATTCCGTTATCCGGCATCGGTGCAAATTCTTACAGGGAATTCATTCCGTTTTCTAGCCAAGCAACATGAACTATACAAAACAAATAAGACCCACGTGGTGGAATTCCGTTAATCCGGCATCTGTGCAAATTTTTACAGGAATTCATTCCGTTCTAGCCAAGCAACATGAAACATATACCAAACAAATAAGACCAACGTGGTGGATTCCCGTTAATCCGGCAATCGGGTGCAAATTGTCTTACCAGGATTCATTCCGTTCTAGCCAAGCTACAGTGAACAAATACAAACAAATAGACCCAACGTGGTGGATTCGTTAATCCGGCATCTGTGCCAAATTTCTTACCAGGAATTTCAATTCCGTTCTAGCCAAGCTACCGGTGCAAAAATAAACAAACAATAAGACCCAACGTTGGTGGATTCCCGTTAATCCTGCATCGGTTGCAAATTCTTACCAGGAATTCATTCCGTTCTAGCCAGCTACGTGAACAAAATTACAAACAATAAGACCGAAGGTTGGTGGATTCCCGTTACCGGCATCGGTGCAAATTCTTACCAGGATTCATTCCGTTCTTAGCCAAGCACTCGTGAACAAAATTTTACAAACAAATTAAGACCCCAACTGTGTGGAATTCCCGGGTAATCCGCCATCGGTGCAAATTCTTACAGAATTCATTCCGTTCTAAGCCAAGCTTACGTGAACAAATACAAAACAAATAAGACCCAACGTGGTGGATTCCCATCTCTCTCCTGGT
>CM042140.1:146748736-146761236 GCA_023376005.1 Doryteuthis pealeii
GTCTGTCGTATCGTTTGTGTATTTAGTCCTATTCTGCAGTTGATTGTCCATATGCTATATATGTCTGATATGTGTCATAGATCTGATCTATCGTGAGTTTATTCTATATATCTATCTCTGTTCGTATCTCTCTCAGTCTCCAAGGTCTTTAAGGATTACTTTCTTTCTTATCACATTTTTCTGTGTACCATGTCCCTTTTCTCCCCTTTCTTTCTTTATAATAAAAACGGAATGGTCCATTATTTAGCTGAGATGACGACATTCATGAGAAATAAGAATTCGCCGAGTAAGTAACACCAGATAATCAGGAATTACGTGAACCAAATTACAGTCAACTAACGCTCGTTTTTAATTACTGTCGTACGTTGGTGCATTGCATGCTGGGATACGTGTGTTCTTTCGTGAGGAAAAGTTAAGGAAAAAAGTGAATAACAAAACACAGACAATTACATTCAATTAATATTTCGATAATCAGATAATCAGGATTTACATTTTTGCATTTCATCTTATGACAATTTGGAATATGAGTATTAATGTTTGGATTGTCTCATTAGAAAGGAATTCAAGATGATAACGGTCGTTTTTTTAAGGAACATGAGCATTAATATAGAGATGAATATAGAATTAATTAAAAAACAAAAGGTATCACGGCTGATTTGTTAGTGATTGTACTTGATTAAACGATATAATCAAATTTTACCAACCATTCAACTTAGAAACATGTAAACAAACAAAATGAGAATTGGTGTTTATATTAAAGTATCCAGCACAACATAAACAATCATAAAATATTCATAGATTGATAGATTTCTTATTGATCTCTTTTCATATTTACAAGATCGATATTCGCCCATGCAATTAACTGATGTGCCTCTTTACACTGAACTTGCTGTGCCAGTGAGTCATTTTTTTTTTTTTTAAATTTCACTTAAACACCAAAAAAAAACGCATATAAAATGATTACATTTTCTTTTTTTAAATTGTTTTTTTTTATATCAGGTTAGGTCCTCTAAACGGCATCCACACAGCTAGTTAATGTAAGTTTTTGCTTGTCGGCATCTGGTGTGTCCATTTGTAGATGTCCATATGTGAAAAGCGCTTATGAGTTCGCCCTTACTTCACAAGCAGTGCTCTGAATATATTGTTTGTTATACTTGGATGGTTTGTTAGATGGGAGGTAAGTGATCATACAGCCGTTGATTTTAAAGGTGTTGCTCACAGACTTTAATTAAAATAACTTGTAGCATCCTTTTGAAATTCCCATTTATATTTTTCTCAGATTGATTAATTAGAGTCCAAATGGTATAGCCATACAGTAGTACCGTTACACATACACAACCGCAGAGAATTTGGAGGAAGATATTACCAGGAATACAACAGAAGGGACAAATCCTAGTAACAAGGCAACAACTCCCGAGCTTAGCTTTCAGAAATCATTTGACGAAGGGATCTTTATCCCGAAATATTAGGAATAAATCAAAGCTAAATGAATAATATCATAGTCACCTCATCTTAATTTACACTTGCAATGTGATAGCCTTCAAAATCAACCACCAAACTAATATAAACATAATGCTTAAGGTAAATTATAAAACCATTATATATATATATATAATATATATATATATATATATATATATATACCAACCCCTCCGAACGAGCAGGATGCGACACAATGTCAATTTATTAAGCGGAGTTCAACAGGTTTGAATTCAGAGTTTTCCTTCTCCTAGACTGGTTACCTAACCATGGTTAAAGAGTCCAGTCTGCCCTGCTATTTACCCATAGCTGGAGGGAGAGTAGGATTCATAACTTTCCCAAGTGTATTAGCTATGTGAAATACAATTACCACGTCCAGGATTTGAACTCGGGGCGACGATTCCATTTCCCATGACTTTAACAATTACACCACGTGCTTCCTACATATATATATATATATATATATATATATATATATATATATATATATATATATATATATATATGTGTGTGTGTGTGTGTGTGTGTGTGTGTGTGGGTGTGTGTGTGTGTGTATGCATATTGAATTCATGGTGATCATTTGCTGGGGGAGGTAATATGTACTTATACATTTTTATACAACTTTGCCCATGAGTACAAACTGTTGAGGGAACAATAGATTCTGCGGGTAGATCTGTAATCTCATGAGAATATATTTTTGATCGGAATGATTAGTAGGAAACGTGAATGCAATGTATGTTTATTGTTTTTTGGGTTTTTTGAGTTTTTTTGCTTTTTTTTGGGGGGGGGAGTATAGATATGGGTGGGTTTGTTTGGGATTTGTTTTGCTCTGTACTTTTTAGATATTAATGTATATCCTATTTCAGGAATCTCTCTCTCTCTCTCTCTCTCTCTCTCTCTCTCTCTCTCTCTCTCTCTCTCTCTCTCTCTCTCTCTCAATTTTTGACGGTAACTAAATGAAAAGTATTTCTACCATAAAATGTTATTGTTGCTTGGTCAACATGACAACGAACGTAACGGGTCTGTAGTCCGTGCTCAGTCATTCAAAGAAACGTTGATATAATTTACAGTTTGTCATTTTGAATGAATGATAAAATTCGTCTGAAGAGTCGTTAGTCAAAACTAAATGCTACTTTTTATGGGAACTGAAGATATTCTTCACTAAAATATTTCTCATTTTTCCCATTTCTAAGGAGAAAGAAAAATTAAGTGATAATGTTGAGATTTATAAAGTTTTTCGGTATCTATTTTCTACATTTGGCCAATTGTTTGTCATATTTGGAGGAAAAACGATTACGAAACGATCTCTTCTTAAATTACAGCAAGGATATTCGCCCGGTTTTAAATATAAACCACCCGGTTCAAATCGGAGCTACGGTAATGGTTTTTTCAGTCTACGATGTTAAATTGGATCAAGGCCAGTTGATTACACGATCTGGAATTTCACTAAATTGGAAAGACGAGCATTTAAAATGGAAACCAGAAAATTATGGAAATATTACAAAGATTTATATCCCTTCAAAGGAAGTATGGATGCCGAATATCGTCGTCTGCAACGCAGAAGACGATTCAAACAAAAATGAGGACGACTCTGATGAACTTCTATTAAAATACGATGGTACAATCGAGGTCTTTCGAATGAAAGTTTTACGAACATTTTGTGATATTGACGTCTATTCGTATCCTTTCGACAAACAAGTCTGCGATATTTGGTTATGTGTGGCAATGCAGCAAAGCACACATACAAGATTTAAATATATTTACTATACTATATATGAAATTTTCCCAAATTATCAATGGAATATTGAAATGAATGGTACTAAAATCGGTACAAACGATTTACATTCAAGTATATTTGCTACCATAAATCTGACCCGAAAGAATTTGCTGAGTTCAGTAGCGATGGTTTTACCAGCAGGTATATTAAGTATTCTAACGATTTGTGTATTCCTCCTACCATCGGAATCCGGAGAAAAAGTCTCGTTGGCCACAACAGTTTTTCTTACTAATGTTGTCTATTTGGTGGAAATGAATAAAACCTTAACAAGCAACTCAAAATCACCGGCACTGATCATATTGTATCTTATAGCTTTAACCTCATTAAGTGGATTTGGTACAATTGGAGCGATTATAGTTTGTAAAATTCAAATATCAAACCAAGATAAAAATGACGATGATCAATCAATTAAGTTTAATGACTCTTTAACATTTATCAACAATAAAGTAAGGCCAATTAAAATGGAAGATTTCGAAGAGAAAGCAACAACATCGGATTTAGATAATCCATCCAAGAAATCAATTAAAAGAAAAAAGACAAAAGATCTATGTAGCAATCATCAACGGATTGATAACATTTTCCTTGGATTTTTATCTCTGACTTTATCATTTTTTCTATTGTTTTTAGTTATTATTTTCACATTCGTTGAGAACTTTCTGAGAACATAACCCTTCGCAGACAAACCGGTCAGTTTCTATTTACTTTGACTGTCAGAAACATTTAAACGCTGTACATTTTCATTTTTTCTTTTTTTTTCTTCTCTTCTTTTTATTTCCAATTTTGAATAATCTTAATCTGTTAAAATGTCTAAACACATTCAGACCGGAAATGTTCTTTTTTTCCATTCCTGATTAAAAAATAATTTTAATCATTTTATTTTATATACTGGCATTATGAGTGATTTTTATTGGAAATCAATGACACCAAATATTTTACAATTTAATTTGTTTGTTAATAAGGGTTTTATAGTTTGCTTGAAGCATTGTATGTATATGTTTAAGAAAATAACAATAGAAATTCGAAGGCTATTGATAATGCAATGGAAAAACAATAGGTGATGAAATTGATGTTTATTTACCTGTTTCCTACATTTTCGGGATAAAATCCCATCTTCGTAACTCCGAGACCTTTGAAGATGGGATTTTATCTCGAAAATTTAGGAAACAGGTAAATAAACATCAATTTCATCACCTATCATTTTTCCAGTGCATTGTCAATAGCCTTCGAATTTCTATTTTATTTTGTTTGTTAATGTTTTGCCACTAAATTTATGTTTTCCATTTAAATGAAGGATTGTCATCAGTCAGGAATTTTTGATCGAGTTGGTCAGTTTTCTGTACTAATTACAGTATAAATAAAAAGATAAAAGACCGAAGTTATGAATAGAAACAAAAAAATTACGGGGGATTTTCTATTAGAAAATAAGTACCGAAAATCAGAAAATAGAATATATATATATATATATATATATATATATATATATATATATATATATATATATATATATATATATATAAAGAAATTTATTTTACACATTTCGATAATTATCTAATTGGCTATTATCTTATAAAAGAAAAGAATATACATCGATCTTTTTCTGCTTATAAAGGTGGAGGGGGGTCTAAATTTTCAATTGAGTTTTTCTTCAAAACTTATTACTTTTTTACCTAAAATAAGGCTTGCATTAAATAGATATTTATTTCTAGAATTTATAAATATAACATTTTAAACTCAACAATAGGATTTTCATATTTTAAAACAATTGAATTGATTTTCATTGTTATTTACACAACGTTAGAAAATTATTTGTATGGAAACAAAAAGACTTAAAATGCGAATTACCTCCCATAGGTTAGCTGGGAGTTTAACTTTTTTCAGGTAAGTTGACTTCATTATTACTATATTTAATTCAATCATTCATTTTTAATTCAAAATATTCAAATTCAAATTGATGTTTTCTTACTTTTTATCTTTAAATTAACAAAAATAATATCCCTTTTTCAAACAAGAAAAAAAAGTAAAAAATATTATCAACTTACGGGACACCATACATGAAGTGGAAGTAAATATTGGAAGTTTGATTAAATCGAAACAATTTGAAATTAATGTTTTATTTTTTGTCATGCAAAAAACGGATTTTTCTTAGTTAAAAGTTAAGAACCAGTGAGTAAAATTTCAGTAATATTTAATGAATATCTTATTATAATGGAGATTGTGTGTTTTTCTATCTGTAACCGAAACTATATTACTACTCAAGTCACAATTCCCTTAGTTATTTACGTCACATTCTCCATGATTCTATTTCTATTTAAACCGCAATTAATAATAAAACTGTTTGACATTATTAATACTGTTGGCCTTACTTAATACTAATAACATGCAATTGTATTTATATATACAACAAAATACCAGTTTTCAGTGTAAACGTAAAGCTAATTTGCATATTGATATTAAAAAAACTGATTTTAATGAAAATGTGCTTGGTATTATTGATTTCTAATTGTTTGGTTTTATCTTAATGAATATGAGTAAAAATCTCTTCAATAAATCCTAAAAGAAATTCATTAACAAGAAGAAATAACTGTAAATTTATTCTTTACTTCCTAATTTAACTAAATAGTTAAACTAGGAAAATTTAGCATTGAAAAACGGAAGTGATGAAAGAGTAAGTTTCAGTTGTTCTATTTTCCGATTATACCCCCTCCGTTTCAAATCTTTTTATTTGAATTCTTAATTTGTTTCATTAGCCTTTCTGATTTAATCTAATATTTTATTACATTTAAACTTAAATACTTGCACCCGGAGGGTGCATATATTTGCTAGTGTATTTAAAGTAACGTTTTATTTACTTCGAAAAAGAAATGTTTATAAATATTTTAGGAATTTTTTTTTAATTATTGAACATGATAATTCAAAGAAAAACAAAAATTCGACAAAACTCTTCGCAAAAAATTGAACGATTTTTAATGTTAAAAATGTATTAAGAATAAATTGCATATGTAATAATAATTTTCTCTTCTTAATGATGGTAATTATGTTACTACTTATCGATTTAGACAAAAGTTCGAGCTTAAATAATCAATTCAATTAATTTTAATTCGTTTAAAAAATAGCCGACTGTAGCAGGCGATTTTTGGGGTATTCCTTATATATATATATATATATATATATATATATATATATGTGTGTGTGTGTGTGTGTGTGTGTGTGTGTGTGTGTGTGTGTGTTGAAAAAATAAATAAAGGAAAGAAAGTATAGAATGGATAAAATAGGATAATTTAATTAATTTTACTTACACGTGTTTCGGTCAGGAGTTTATCCATGTGTACATTATTCAAACTATTATTATTTTTAAATAACCAAATGAAATGAAATAATAATAGAAAAAATGTAGAAATGTTCCGCACACAAAGAAAATTCGCGCTTCATCAGAGTAAATCCTTATTTGAAATGAAATTCCTTGGAAAAGGCGGAGAATTTTTGAAATGTTCGAAAAAAGAACTTCTTTTTCGAACATTTCAAAAATTCTCCGCTTTCCAACGAATTTCATTTCAAATAAGGATTTAAAAATAATAATAGTTTGAATAATGTACACATGGATAAACTCTTGACCGAAACACGTGTAAGTAAAATTTATTAAATTATCCTATTTTTACATTCTATACTTTCTTTCCTTTATTTATTTTTTCAACATACCGTCGGATTCACTTCCAGTTTCATTTATATATATGAATATCTAATCTAATACTAAAGCTGAGATTATCACCTTTTTGTGTCTAAAGGTTTTTCTTCTGGTTAGTTTACTTACACAAAAGTTATACTAAATTATTCCTTAGTTTTAAGATTACGTTATGTTTGAAAAGAAATCCATTTTCATTGGTTCTAATTAGTCGTAATTTGCAAAAACTGACCAATCCCTGTCATAACTTCTGTATATCATTTTTTTCCTCTCTATGTCTCTCTTGATTACATCCTCATTAAATGTATTTGTCTATCTATAGAGTAAAAGAAAGAGTGATTAAGAGAGACATTTAAGAATACACTTGATTCACACTAGTAACAAAGAGCCCGTATGTTATGAAATTCCCTGATCCATTTCGATTTAAAATAGGTCAACCCAATTCGTTGAAAAATCCGTGTTTTGTTTTTTTTTCAATACAATTTTGAAAAGGAAATTACCAAAAATCAGGGAAATATCCGATTTTTATGAAATTTTCAGTGTTGATTTATCAATGAAGGAATTTTATAATGTATCAGTTCCTTTATTTCAAAAATTTTAAATTTTTTGCAGGTCCCTTAACTCTGACCCCCCCCCCCCCCCTGTTTTGTGGTATATATGTAATTGATACTAATTTCTGTATAAATAAAAAGACAAAAGACCGGACCGAAAATCGGAAAATAAAATTAAAATAAAAACTAAAAAAATAATTTTTGGAACTTTCTTTTAGTCATTTCGATAATCATTTAATTGGCTATTATTCTATAAATGAAAAAAAAAAGAAAACATGCATCAATATATCTTCTGTTTAAAAGGTGTGGGGGACGGGTGATACAGTTTTCGATCAAAAAATATGGGTGATTGATACTAAATTAAAGTAGTTCTAAAAAATTATTTTTTTATTATTATCTAATAATATGACATTTTAAACTTAAAATTTTGCTGTTCATATTTTAAATGAATTTTATATATTAATTTATCATAGCAGAAATACTTAATTGAAGTTTTGAAATAAAATAACTGATACATTATAAAATTAATTAATTGATGAATCAATACTGGAAATTTCATTAAAATTGGATAATTCCCTGATCTTTGGTAAATTATTTTGCAATCGCAAATGTGACAATTAATTTTGTAAACAAGCCATTTTTAAACAACGTCTCAGGCCAAACGCAATAAAAATGACTGAAAAAATCGTTTTAAATGTATTTAAAAAATGACATGTGTAATATCATTTTGGATAAAAATTTGACCTTAAATAATCGATTTAATTAATTTTAATTCGTTTTTTAAATTCGTAGCAGGCGAATTTTGGGATACACCTAGGTCAACCGTTTCTTAGAAATCTTACTAAATGATTTTAATGTTTTCTTTTTCTTTTTGAAGGTGTGAATAGAAGAAAAAAAAATTTACGGAGATATCATGATAGAAAATAAGTACCGAAAATCGGAAAATAAATTTAAAATAAAAACTAAAAAGATAATTTTTGGAGTACTTTTTAAAAATTATTTCGATAATTATTTAATTGGCTATTATCTTATAAAAGAAATTATACATCGATATTTGTTCTGTTTAAAAGGAGGGGCTAAATCGACAATGAAAATTTCATTAAAATCGGATACTTCCTTGATTTTAGGAAATTTATTTTCAAATGATGGTGGGGGTAAATTTATTTTTTATAAAATACGGATTTTACGTCACCTTTGGCGGTCATGTTTAAGATATATTTGAGCAAAATTGCCTGAAAAAATAGTTTAAAATGTATTAAAAATAAATTTCATGTACAATATGATTTCCCTTATTCTACTGATGCTCATTATGTTACAACTTTTAGACTTAGACTACAATTTGACCTTAAATAGTCAATTTAATTCATTTTAATTCGTTTTTAAATGAATAGCAGACGACATTTTGGTAGACCCTACTCTTTTCCATAATCCAAACTGTCTAGCGAGAGCTTAATGTGTGACCCAACGGGTCACGTTTTGTTTAGTATATATATATATATATATATATATATATATATATATATATATATAGAGAGAGAGAGAGAGAGAAGAGAGAGAGAGAGAGAGAGAGAGAGATAGATACATATATATCCCTTTATACATATATATCCGTATGTGTGTGTTATATATATATATATATATATATATATATATATATATATATATATATAATTTAGATGCAATAACAACACGATTTTGGAGAACATTTGTAACATCTTGAGTGATAATCTGAAGACAAATCAATAAAATATAGAAAAGTATTAATTGGTTCCTTTAAAATCATCCAAGACAAATATATATGTGTCTTTCTTCAATTTGGAAAAAAGAAAGATTTTCCGCTCAAATTTCAGATCTTCATCTCAAATGTTTAGAATTAGTATAGCCATTTATGAACATTGAAGACGATCGAAATGAGATAAGAGAACAAAAGTCGATACTATGATGATGTTTTATCAACGGAAAAAAGGAACTAACAAAATTAATGCCATTGTTGTTATTGTTTTGTTTTTGTTTGATTTTGCTTTTCACATATTTATATATGTTTCAATACAGCTTTGCCCATAGGTGTGCCTCGTAGAGGAAGGAATACTTTTCGGGTACGGATCTGTAATCTCACGAGATTATTACTAATGTCACGTGAACACAAAGAGAATATATGTCAACTTTTCAACTCATGAAGGATTAATGCAATTTTTTTCTTTCTTTTCATTTCCTTCTTTTGTTTTGTTTTGTTTTTGTTGCTTTTTTTCTTTTTAAATTAAAGACAAAATGTTTGTTTCTTTTGTCTTTTGTTTTTGTTTCTTTTGTCCCCTCTTCTCCATATAACTACGTATCTCCTATCTATTTCAGTGTCTGTCTGTGTGTCTCTGTCTCTCTCCGTGTTCATAATGCTTGACGGTAACTAAATACATCTTTTTAGCCTCAAACTTAATTGTTGCTCTTACGAGCTGAGACCAAACACAGCAGGTTGTAGTCCGACTTGATTGACTCAATCATTTATAGAAACGTTGAAAGTTTATAGAAACTGAAGGGATTGTTCAATTTGGACTTGAAAAATATTTCTCATTTTTCCCATTTCTAAGGAGAAAGAAAAATTAAGTGATAATGTTGAGATTTATAAAGTTTTTCGGTATCTATTTTCTACATTTGGCCAATTGTTTGTCATATTTGGAGGAAAAACGATTACGAAACGATCTCTTCTTAAATTACAGCAAGGATATTCGCCCGGTTTTAAATATAAACCATCCGGTTCAAATCGGAGTTATGGTAATTGTTTATTCAGTCTACGATGTCAAATTGGATCAAGGCCAGTTGATTACACGATCTGGAATTTTCCTAAATTGGAAAGACGAGCATTTAAATTGGAAACCAGAAAATTATGGAAATATTACAAAGATTTATATCACTTCAAAGGAAGTATGGATGCCGAATATCGTCATCTGCAACTCAGAAGACGATTCAAACAAAAATGGGGAAGACTCTTATGAACTTCTATTAAAATACGATGGTACAATCGAAATCACGCAAGTTAAAATCTTACGAACATTTTGTGATATGGACGTCTATTCGTATCCTTTCGACAAACAAGTCTGCGATATTTGGTTATGTGTGGCAATGCAAGAAAGCACACACACAAGATTTAAATATATTTACTATAGGATGTTTGATTTCTTCCCCAATTATCAATGGAATATTGAAATGGATGGGTTCAAAAATGGTACGAACGCTACAAATTCATATATATCAGCTACCATAAATCTGACCCGAAAGAATATGCTGAGTTCAGTAGCGATGGTTTTACCAGCAGGTATATTAAGTATTCTAACGATTTGTGTATTCCTCCTACCATCGGAATCCGGAGAAAAGGTCTCGTTGGCCACAACAGTTTTTCTCACAAATGTTGTCTATTTGGTGGAAATGGATGGAACCTTAACAAGCAACTCAAAATCCCCGGCACTGATCATATTGTATCTTATAGCTTTAACCTCATTAAGTGGATTTGGTACAATTGGAGCGATTATAGTTTGTAAAATTCAAATATCAAACCAAAATAAAAATGACGATGATCAATCAATTAAGTTTAATGACTCTTTAACATTTATCAACAATAAAGTAAGGCCAATTAAAATGGAAGATTTCGAAGAGAAAGCAACAACATCGGATTTAGATAATCCATCCAAGAAATCAATTAAAAGAAAAAAGACAAAAGATCTATGTAGCAATCATCAACGGATTGATAACATTTTCCTTGGATTTTTATCTCTGACTTTTATCATTTTTTCTATTGTTTTTAGTTATTATTTTTCACATTCGTTGAGAACTTTCTGGAGAACATAACCCTTCGCAGACAAACCGGTCAGTTTCTATTTACTTTGACTGTCAGAAACATTTAAACGCTGTACATTTTCATTTTTTTCTTTTTTTTTTCTTCTCTTCTTTTTATTTCCAATTTTGAATAATCTTAATATGTTAAAATGTCTAAACACATTCAGACCGGAAATGTTCTTTTTTTCCATTCCTGATTAAAAAATAATTTTAATCATTTTATTTTATATACTGGCATTATGAGTGATTTTTATTGGAAATCAATGACACCAAATATTTTTACAATTTAATTTGTTTGTTAATAAGGGTTTTATAGTTTGCTTGAAGCATTGTATGTATATGTTTAAGAAAATAACAATAGAAATTCGAAGGCTATTGATAATGCAATGGAAAAACAATAGGTGATGAAATTGATGTTTATTTACCTGTTTCCTACATTTTCGGGATAAAATCCCATCATCGTAACTCCGAGACCTTTGAAGATAGGATTTTATCTCGAAAATTTAGGAAACAGGTAAATAAACATCAATTTCATCACCTATTGTTTTTCCATTGCATTGTCAATAGCCTTCTAATTTCTATTTTATTTTGTTTGTTAATGTTTTGCCACTAAATTTATGTTTTCCATTTTAAATGAAGGATTGTCATCAGTCAGAAATTTTTTTGGTCCTTAACGAAAAAGTTTCTTTCTTCCGAGAGAATCTCAAATATATGAACTTTTCTTTATCTTGGATATTTTATTTATTTATTTATTTTCATTTTTCAAATTCTTTCGCATATGTATCTTATTATAAGGGAGATTCAGTGTCTATCTATCTATCTATCTATCTATCTATCTATCTATCTATCTATATATATATAATATATATATATATATATATATATATATATATATATATATATATATATAATTCTTTTCGATTGTTTTTTTTATTTTACATTCGTATTTCATTTTTCTTTAATGTTTCATGTTTTGTTTCATTTTATGGGGCATATCTCTCTCTCTCTCTCTCTCTCTCTCTCTCTCTCTCTCTCTCTCTCTCTCTCTCTCTCTCTCTCTCTCTCTCTCTCTCTTATATTATATATATATATATATATATGTGTGTGTGTGTGTGTGTGTGTGTGTGTGTGTGTGTGTGTGTATTATATAGAGAGAGAGACCGAGAGAAAGAGAGAGGATGGAGGTATA
>CM042140.1:146763736-146773901 GCA_023376005.1 Doryteuthis pealeii
TGTTTCTTTTTTTGTCTTTGTACTGTCTACCTTTGTGTCTATGTATTTATGTGTGTTGATGCGTTGACAATGTACACATACACAGAAGGATTGTTTTATAGATGGAATGTTAGTTAAAGAAACTATTCGTAGTATATTTAAAGCTGACTTGATATCTTGATATTGTGGATATGTACCAGAATAAAGTACATTTTGGTTATGTGTGTAAGGGGAGAGAGAGAGAGAGAGAGAGAGGAGAGAGAGAGAGAGAGAGAGAGAGATGTTATTAATATATACAAGTGTAGTAAACGATTCAAAAGGAACATATTCATACCCATAGACACTCACACATTATATATATATATATATATATATATATATATATATATATATATGTATATATGAAAATAAAATGGAAATTAATCCGACAGTATGAATAAGATATAATGAAAAAACAAACGATGTTTACAACTGAAATAGGCTCATCAGAAGAGAAAGTGTGCAAACCGTTTCGGGGCCCAATTCTCTTGACGGTTTAAAAAGCAACACTTGGCCCATCCTCAACTAATATGAGGACCCTATTGCATTATAATGTATCAACCGCACGTGGGTCGGTCATCAACAAAAATATAAGACGGGAAAAAGACCGTTAGTAAAAACAGAACGCTGCTAGTCAAACGTTGGAATTAATCAAAAAAAAAAAAATTGTGCTGTCTGTATTAAAAATAATATCAATTTTATTTAAAACAAAATGAATTTTAATTAAAAATAAAATGAATCTCATTTTCAATTTTGAAAATAATCAGAAGCATTATAGTAATGAAATAAGACTCAAAAAAGTCTGATGTAAAGTCATAGAAAAGTGTAAAATATGTATAAAAAGTGTATATGGAATATCAAAATTATTGTAATACAATCCAACTGTAAAATAAGTAGCCCACATTTATAGGTAAATCCGTGGTGTTAATGGATATCATCAAAAAGGGTAAACATTCAAATGTAAAGTTTTTTCATGGACAAGTATGTGAAAATAAAATGGAAATTAATCCGACAGTATGAATAAGATATAATGAAAAAACAAACGATGTTTACAACTGAAATAGGCTCATCAGAAGAGAAAGTGTGCAAACCGATATATATATATATATATATATATATATATATATATATATATATATATATATATATCAAAAGTACCTGGTCCATGACCAGACTTTTTTCATTATCAATGAATGAATTTTATAATGCGTCAGTTATTTTATTTCAAAACTTTCTGAATTTTTTCAAGTCCCTTAACTTCCCTTATTTTTTGTGGTGCAAAATATCAGTGAGGTCATATAAAAGTGAAACTAATTACAGTATTAATGGTTTTGTTATTGATTTCTAAGAAGAAACTTTTATAGACTTTTTAAAAATCTTAATAACATGTTTGTTTGGTACATAATTTACTAACTGTTATAATATTCCTAAAATATTCGAATATAACAATATTTCTTTATTACTATCATTATTATCATCAAAATTATTACCAAAGATCGAAATCTCTCCCCAAACAAAATCTTTTTTTTTTTTTTTTTTTTTTTTGAGGAAGCTGCTCCCTACTACAATAAAAACCCTACATGATAGCGGATTTAAAGACAAAATAATAGTAGCCAAAACCATATCTAAAAGATCCACAAACAGGAAAAGAAAAATCATTTGGTTTACACATCCATATTTACTAAATGTTAGAACCAATGTAGGCAGAATTCTTTTTAGAATTAATAGATAAACATTTCCCATCCCAACATGATTACCATAAATAACAAAAATATATTAAAAACCAGTTACTCCTGCCGGATATCCATGAAGTCCATAATAAAAGCCATACCTAACCCTAAATAGGTCCCAACATGTTCCTGTAAAATCAAGAAAGACTGTCCGCTAAAACAAAAATGCAGTGTGAAATCCGTAACATACGAAGCGACAATAATACCAGCCGGCTGTGACCAGAGAAAAATCTGTGAGAATTGTCAAAAGGGGATTTCAAACCAAAATTCTACTCACAATGAATCATTCAGAAACGATAAAAAATGGGACAGCTACAACGCACGCCAACGGCGTATGGAAGTACAAAGACCAAGGAATCACATATAATATAGAATGGAAGATTTTAGACGAATCCAAACCATATATCAAATTGATCCAAGAGATGTGCACTATGCCCGAAAGAAAAGATCCGCATCCTACAAGGACCAACTTCACCGCACAAACATCTAAATGCCAAATCGGAAATATTCAGAGCTTGTCCACGCAGAAAAAATATCTATTAAACTCTTCGAAAGTAAAACTAAAAACACAAAATTAACCACCTTAAAAGGAAAGACATTTTGAAGTTTCGATGGTGACGCGCGGTCAATTAAAGTAAGAACGCTATACGTAACGGATATTCAGTTCGAGGTCATTTACATGACGATTTACCTAATCATACATATATAATGCTTTGAAATCAACTCTAACAAAAATACATTATATATATATATATATATATATATATATATATATATATATATATATATATATGTTGTTCTGGTCCCAACGGGAGCAAATGTAATATTTTATAAAAAAAAGAAGAAGGTCCGCAAAATGTATCGTTCTCAGAAAAAATGTTTTATTCTTTTTATTTCACATACGCAACACGTGTTTCAGATATTCTGGTATCTAAAAAACAACGACAAAAACTTTACTAACATCGGATGAACTATACCAATTAAAAGAATAATGAAAGCTCAGTTAATAAATTAATAAATTTATTACTAAGCCGTGACCTGCGTGCGACTTGCACGCAAAGATTGTGGAACGTTACATCATCATTTTTTTTTCCTCAATTTTTGCAAGCATGTCACATGCGGGTCACGCGCAAATCGCACGCAAATATAGAAAAGAATAACGTAGCGTTCAACCGTTATTAAACAACCATAACATAAAAATTACAGAAACACGCACAACCTATGTATGTGTATATGTATATGTATATATATATATGTATATCAATATATGTATTGACCAAAGCCTGAAGAAGATACCAGAATATCTGAAACACGTGTTGCGTATGTGAAATAAAAAGAATAAAACATTTTTTCTGAGAACGATACATTTTGCGGACCTTCTTCTTTATATATATATATATATATATATATATATATATATATATATATATATATATATGTGTGGTTTTGTGGTTGGTTTTGAAGGCTATCACAATGCAAGAGTAAATAAAAAATAAGGTAACTATGGTGGGTATATATATATATATATATATATATATATATATATATATATATAAGGCAAGACAAAATATGGTCTTCCTTAATTAATTACCACCCCACTATCCCCAAAATCTATGGCCTTCCCAAAACTCATAAACCCAACATACCTCTTAGACCTATCATCTCCAGAATAGGCTCTGTCACTCACACGATCGCTAAATTTTTGGCAAAAACGCTATCCCCTCCTCTAGGCACAATTAGTGATGCACACATAAAAAAACTCAGGTGAACTCCTTAGAAAAATCACACACACCAACATGGAGAACAAATCCTCAGCTAGCCTAGATATAAAATCACTTTACACAAACATACTAGTAGACAAATGCCTAAATAGACTAGAAAAACATCTCACCACAAATGATACCCAACTAACATGTCCCTCACTATCCAGAAAATAATCAAAATATGTAGACTATGCACATCTCATTGCTATTTCCAACACAACAACATCTTTTACAAACAAAAATTTAGTTTACCCATGGGGTCACCATCTAGTGGACTCCTCGCATGTTTATATCTAGAATTCTTAGAAGCAGGACCTTTTAAATACATAATCCCAAAAGACTCTCAGTTCTTCCGATATATTGACGACACACTAATTATATACCCGAGCGAAATAAACATCACTGAAATCACAAACAGACAGAACAACATTGAACCTACCATACAATTCACACACGAACTTGAATCTAAGAACTTCTTAGACATCTTATTCATGAAAAACAACAGCACACTAGAATTCAAAGTCCACCACAAACCAACTGCCAAGAATGATCACATACATTACTACTCACACCATGTCACCCACACCAAAAGAGGCATTATAATAGGTTTTCACCTTAGAGCCCTCCGCATCTGCACACCCAAACATTTAAATGATGAATTCACCCACATAATGAACACCTTCCGAAACCTCCAATATCCCACATCCTGTATACAACACGCTAAGGCCAAAGCTCTCAAAATCGACACCAGAAACCAATTCAAGAACCCCACCCAGTCCGACTCCCCACACAGATACATAATTCTACCTAATAACCACACCAACAGCAACATCAACAAAAATCTTAATATTCTAGGCATAAAGACAGCCAGTCTAGCATCCAAAACTATACAAAACATACTAAACAAAAACTCCCGACAACAAGTAAAATCAGAAGCTGGCGTTTACATGATTCCTTGTGCAGACTGCCACAAGAAATACATAGGCGAAACCTCCAGGAATTAAAAAAAAACACATATACGAGCACAAACGCAACATAAAATTGGGTGACAGCAACAACTGTTTATTCCAACACATATCCAAAATACAACATAGGTTTAATTTCAGCAGTGCATCCATGATCGCATATATCCACAACAAAAGATTACAACTAACACATACACTCACACACATATTAAGAAAAAGATCCACCATTCATCACATAGATAAACAGATATGAACATATTCAACACAGACAGATAAACAGATCGACAGATATGAGCACATTAAAGATAGATAGATAGATAGATAGATAGATAGATAGATAGATTATGGGATATGAACATATTAAAGACATAGATAGACAAACAGATATGAACATATCAAAGATACATAGATAGATAGATTAAAGACAGATAGATAGATTAATAGATATGAATACATTAAAAATAGATAGGTAGATTAAATACAGACATATAGACAGGTAGATAGATAAACAATAACACATTTAAGATAGATAGACAAGAGATCTTAACATATTAAATATAGACAGAGAGATAAACAGACTAAAGATAAATAGATAGATAGTTAGATATGAACACACTAAAGATAGATAGAAAGATAGATATTAATAGATTAAAGATAGATAGATAGATAGATATTACCAGAATAAAGATAGACAGATAGAGAGAGAGAGAGAGAGAGAGTTATTAACAGATTAAAGATAGACAGACAGATTGACTAAAGATAGATCGACAACCTGATAGATAATAATACATTAAAGATAGATAGATAGATAGATAGATAGATAGATAGATAGATAGATAGATAGGTATGAACATATTGATGAATGATATATAAATAGATAAAAAGATAGACATTAACGGATTAAAAAAACTAGGTAGAATGATGTATAGATAGATTAAAGATAGATCGACAGATAGATAGATAAAAACACATTACAGACAGATAGACAGATGAACACATAGTTATGAACATATTCAAGATAGACACACGGATAGATAGATAGATAGATAGATAGATATCAACTTATTAAAGATAGATAGATAGATAGATAGATAGATAGATAGATAGATAGATATTCACAGATCAAAGATAGACAGATAGTTAGATAGGTAGACAAATAGATATTAACAGAGTAAAAATAGATAGTCGGATATATAGACAGACAGATATTAATAGATTTAGTATATATAGATATCAACAGATTATAGATAGATAGATAGATAGATAGATAGATAGATAGATAGATAGATAGATAAATATTAACAAATTGAAGATAGATAGAGGGACTGATAGATAGATAGATAATAACAGATTAAATACAGATATATGGACAGGTAGATAGATAGATATTAACAGACTATAGATAGATAGATAGATAGATAGATAGATAGATATCAACTGATTAAAGATAGATAGATAGATAGATAGATAGATAGATACAACTGATTAAAGATAGATAGATAGATAGATAGATAGATAGATATCAACTGATTAAAGATAGATAGATAGATAGATAGATATAAACTGATAAAGATAGATAGATAGATAGATAGATAGATAGATAGATAGATATCAACTGATTAAAGATAGATAGATAGATTAAAGATAGATTGAAAGATAGACAGATAGACAATAAAACATCAAAGACAGACAGATAAATAGATAGATATGAACATATTCAAGATAGATATATAGATATATAGAAATATACTAACTGATTAAAAATAGATAGATAGATAGATGGATAGATAGATAGATTAAAGATAGATAGACAGACAGACAGATAGATAATAACATATTAAAGATAGATAAGACAGATGGATTGATAAACATGAATATATTCAAGATAAATAGATAGATAGACAGATGGATAGATAGACATACAGATAAATATTAACAGACCAAAAATAAATAGATGGATAGACAGACAGACAGATATTAACAGATTACAGATAAACAGACAGACACATGATATTAACAAATTAAAGATAGGTAAATCAAAATAGATAAGGATAGGTGTATATTACAATATATATGATACATAATAATAACATCACCACTATTGATGATATAATAATAATAATAATAATAATAATAATAATAATAATAATAATAATAATAAAGAGTCCTGGAGACCTGAGGAGACTTGCTGTCACTCAGACTCCAGTGAAAGACCATCAGCTAACACTGATGTGAAAACTCAAAAGGAGTAAATAATAATAATAATAATATAACATTAAACATATACTCACTTACAATTTTAACAAATCTTATCATTTCCCCCTTTTACAAAAAAAAACTCACACAAACATACCAGCCACAAATTGTAACTTAATGACAAATCCAGTTCCCCAATACTTTCCCCCACACACATAGTATATAAAATTAAAAAATTAAAAATTAAAAATATCAATAAATAAATAGACACACACACATATACTCTTAACCAATCCGTACAATCCAGTATATACAAGCCTACACTTGCAGTACCATTCTGAGACACTCCCTATCTAGAGAGAAGAAAATCTACTAGACACCCCCAACCACTAACCCTACTGACGACCTCCTGTTTCACCATTTTGCCATCATTGAAGCAAAAACTATATCCAAGTCCTGAAGAAAGTCTAACAGATCGAAACGTTGCATCGTCGACATCACCACATACAATAAACATCCATTTTCCATAACACCCCGTGTTTGTCTACCTTTCTCCATATATATATAAGGAAGTTTGATATGTACGTGTCGGCGTATAACTCCAAAATGGGAGGTCACACAGATTCGAAATCTTGCATACACCTTGATATCCTTCTAACTAAAAAACACGCCTAATTTGATTATTGATTTTTACTAATTAAGGGATATGATTAGTTAATTAAACAAAAATCAAATGATTTTTGGAAAGTATCGTAAGCTGCCCCTGCTGCTGGGTGTATCAGCAGAAGCTTGGCTGCTGATTTTTTCAGCTCCCCGAAGAAAAAGAAGAAAGAAGAAAGAATATCAGCTGCCAGTCATTCAAAATGTTCGCTACAACTATGACTAAATTTTAACGTAAAATAAAATTCATTTCTTTCTTTTTTTCTTTTTTGTTCAATCTTTAAAATATTTATATTATAATCTTTCTAAATATGACATTTGTATGAATTTTTATTCATTGAATTATTTTTACAGCGTGTTAAAATATTTTGCTTTGGAGCGCCGATTATACGAAGTAAAATCATACTTCTTATGTTTTTCAGACTAACTTTTAAAGTAAAATCAAATCTTTGTCCATATTCTTAAATATACTTAAATTAAATTGTTGTCATGCACAAAAAATTGTAGAAAAATTAAAATTGTTTCAAAACACAAGTTTACGGTTACATTTAAAAAAAGATTTTAAATGTAAATAAAAATATCAGGAAAATGTTTTAAAATATTCACCAGTATAGGGTTTATATATATATATATATATATTAAATGTAAATAAAAAATGATAAAATGAGTTGTTTTGTAATTAATACTAATGGTAAAAAAAATTCTTAATTTTTTAGAGAACTAATGAAAACTTTTTGAAAAAAATAGGTTTTTAAAATATTATCTTGAGTTTAAGCAAAAGTAGATATTGCGATACGAAGAATTTAAATTTTCGATTCTCAACTTTTTTTTATGGTTAAGAACTGGATTTGAATTGTCATGTACAAAAAATTAGAATAAATAAATTACAATGTATTTCTAACTCATCCTCAAGCAATTAAAAACTGAATTTAAAATTGTCCCCAAATATTATTATTATTTTCAAACTGGATTTTCAGTGAAACTTTTCGTAGAAGCATTAAAAAAAAAATCCTGATTATATTTTTTATGAATTCATTATTCATATTTGCTTACAGAAATAATGAAAATTATGAACGAAAACAATGTTTACATTTTCATACTGTTAAATCCACTGAAATTTGAAGTAACCAAAAACAAGTTATGACTATCTGTTTTTTAATAAATTCTATGAAAAATGAAAATGTTTGAAACAGTTTTTTTTCTTAAAAAGTGTTATGGGAAATATTTTTACGAGGTCTCCCCGCCTCTATTTTCATGAATCTGAAAAAAAATGAACAGATAAAAAACGATTTTCATTTTTTTTTCTATAAAGATAATAGTCTGAATAATTATATCAAAAGCTGTTTTAGAAGTTTCTATACGGGATTTTTTTTAGTCAAAACAAAAATGTGAATTCTGAATTCTACCTAAAAAATATCAATATTATGACATAAAATTATTTCAAAACACTCAAAACTTCAGGATTACATTTAAAAGAATATTTTCAATGTTAAAAAAGAATTCCTAAAATAAACACTGTAATACATAAATTTTCAGTGATTTTTTTAAAATTATTTTTAGGAAACCCTGGTGTTCCTAAAAGACTTTTCATCCGGTCATGGACCGGGTAAATTTGCTAGTATTTATAGTTACCTTATATATACTAGCAAATATATGCACCCTCCGGGTGCAAGTATTTAAGTTTTAATGTAATAAAATATCATATTAAATTAGAAAGGCTAATGAAACTAAATAAGAATACAGATAAAAAGATTTGAAACAGAGGGAGTATAATAAAAGATTTGAAACAGAGGGAGTATAATCGAAAAATAGAACAACTGAAACTTACTCTTCCATCACTCTCGTCTTTCATTGTTGTTTTTTCTAATTTAAGTATTTAGTTAAAAGAGGAAGTAAAGAATAAAATGACAGTTATTTTTTCTTGTTAATGGATTTCATTTAACATTCATTGAAGAGATTTTTGCTTATATTCATTAAAATAAAACCAAACAATTAGAAATCAATAATACTAAGCACATATTTATTAAATTCGATTTTTTAATATTAATATGCAAATTAGCCTTCCCGTTCACATTGTAAAGCGCTATTTTGTTGTATATATAAATATAATTGCATGTTGTTAGTATGTAGACATAGTTAACAGTATTGATAATGTAAGCCAATTTTATTAATAATTGAGGTTTAGATAAAAATAAAATCATGGAGAATGTGATGTCAATAACTAAGAGAATTGTGACTTGAGTAGGAATATAGTTTCGGTTACAGACAGAAAAACACACAATCTCCATTATAATAAGATATATATACACATTTTATCTTCTCCAATATCTTGTATGATAATTATATTAATTCAATGCTTCAATAAAGAGTCCAGTGGAGGTGAAAAAGGCTTTGCCATTAGGGACCACTCTTAAATTTCTTTTCCTTTTGAAAATGTGTTTTTTCATTTATTTATTTCATTAATTTATTTTTACATTAATTCTTAATTATATATATATATATATATATATATATATATATATATATATATATATTATAGATGGTACAATATATATATATATATATATATATATATATATTATTATATTATTATTATTATTATTATTATAGTAAGCTGAGATTTTGAGCTTTCAATCTCTAAGGGATTTTTTCTATTTATGTAATGGACACAATATTTATACTTAGATATTCCTTGGTTTTAGGACTACTCTTTGTTTGAAAAAAAAATCAGTTTTAATTGGGTTTTAATTAGCCGTAATTAGCAATTAAGTCAACAACAGACCAATCCCTGTCTAAGATCATACAGGATTCTCTTCTTCCATCTCTCTTCTTT
>CM042140.1:146774001-146821501 GCA_023376005.1 Doryteuthis pealeii
GGGATGTCAACTCAAGCAACAAATTAAATTTATGGTAGAAAGACGTTTTATTTGTTACTCATAAAGTATTATTAAATGAGAGAGAGAGAGAGAGAGAAGAAGAGAGAGAAGAGAAGAGAGAGAGAAGAGAGAGAGAGAGAGAGAGAGACAACGGACGGAATGACCCGGCACAAGAAAGAGTGGTATTTTGTTTCCTACCGTAAAAATAATAACACACCCAAGCATGAGAGAGAGAGAGAGAGAGCAGAGAGACGAGAGAGGATGAGAGAGAGAGAGAGAGAGAGCAGAGGAGAGAGAGAGAGAGAGATGGGGGGCTGTGTGATTTGATTAGCTTAGAGAAGGATACGTACATACCTATGGCAAAAACCTGGATCTTTGTTTTAAAAAGATGAAAAATAAACATATAATTGAATTTATTGCTTATATATTGAATATGATGAAAAATATATTGTCTGTATTCTCTGTTACTCTTCATGAGATTACAGATCTGCACCCAGAATCTATTGTTTTTTTTTCTAAAGTTTACACTCCTGGATAATGTGTACTTACATATGTTTCCATACAACTTTATCCAGGAGTGTAAACTTTAGAAAAAACAATAGATTCTGGGTGCAGATCTGTAATCTCATGAGAGTAACAGAGAATACAGACAATATATTTTTCATCAATATTCATAGTATAAAGCATAAATTCAATATATGTTTATTTTTCATCTTTTTAAAACAAAGATCCAGGTTTTTGCATCAGGTCATTACGTTCCTTCTCTAAAGCTATCAATCACCCAGCCCCATCTCTCTCTCTCTCTCTCTCTCCTCTCTCTCTCTCTCTCTCTCTCTCTCTCTCTCTCTCTCTCTCTCTCTCTCTCTCTCTCATGCTTGGGTGTGTTCATTATATTTTACGGTAGGAAACAAAATACAACCTCTTTCTTGTGCCGGGTCATTCCGTCCGTTGTCTCTCTCTCTCTCTCTCTCTCTCTCTCTCTCTCTCTCTCTCTCTCTCTCTCTCTCTCTCTCTCTCTCTCATTTAATAATACTTTATAGTAACAAAATAAAACGTCTTTCTACCATAAATTTAATTTGTTGCTTGAGTTGACACCAAACACAACAGGTCGTAGTCCAACTTGATCCAACTTAATCATTTATAGAAACGTTGAAATTATCTACAATTTCTGAATTTGAATGAAATTGAAACTTTTCCTAAGAATCGGTCATCAGAACTAAATGCTATTTTTGTTTTAGGAACTGAAGATATTCTTCACTAAAATATTTCTTATTTTTCCCATTTCTAAAGAAAAGAAAAATTAAGTGATAATGTTGAGATTTATAAAGTTTTTCGTTATCTATTTTCTACATTTGGCCAATTGTTTGTCATATTTGGAGGAAAAACGATTACGAAACGATCTCTTCTTAAATTACAGCAAGGATATTCGCCCGGTTTTAAATATAAACCATCCGGTTCAAATCGGAGTTATGGTAATTGTTTATTCAGTCTACGATGTCAAATTAGATCATGGCCAGTTGATTACACGATCTGGAATTTTCCTAAATTGGAAAGACGAGCATTTAAATTGGAAACCAGAAAATTATGGAAATATTACAAAGATTTATATCACTTCAAAGGAAGTATGGATGCCGAATATCGTCGTCTGCAACTCAGAAGACGATTCAAACAAAAATGGGGACGACTCTAATGAACTTCTCTTAAAATACGATGGTACCATCGAGGTCTTTCGAATGAAAATCTTACGAACATTTTGTGATATTGACGTCTATTCGTATCCTTTCGACAAACAAGTCTGCGATATTTGGTTATGTGTGGCAATGCAAGAAAGCACACACACAAGATTTCAACATCTTTACTATACTATATATGAGGTGTTCCCCAATTATCAATGGAATATTGAAATGGATGGGTTCAAAAATGGAACAAACGATACAAATTCACATCTATTAGCTACCATAAATCTGACCCGAAAGAATTTGCTGAGTTCAGTAGCGATGGTTTTACCAGCAGGTATATTAAGTATTCTAACGATTTGTGTATTCCTCCTACCATCGGAATCCGGAGAAAAAGTCTCGTTGGCCACAACAGTTTTTCTCACTAATGTTGTCTATTTGGTGGAAATGAATAAAACCTTAACAAGCAACTCAAAATCACCGGCACTGATCATATTGTATCTTATAGCTTTAACCTCATTAAGTGGATTTGGTACAATTGGAGCGATTATAGTTTGTAAAATTCAAATATCAAACCAAAATAAAAATGACGATGATCAATCAATTAAGTTTAATGACTCTTTAACATTTATCAACAATAAAGTAAGGCCAATTAAAATGGAAGATTTCGAAGAGAAAGCAACAACATCGGATTTAGATAATCCATCCAAGAAATCAATTAAAAGAAAAAAGACAAAAGATCTATGTAGCAATCATCAACGGATTGATAACATTTTCCTTGGATTTTTATCTCTGACTTTTATCATTTTTTCTATTGTTTTTGGTTATCATTTTCACATTCGTTGAGAACTTTCTTGAGAACTTAACCCTTTGCTGACACACTGACAAGTTTATACTTTAAATGTCACGAACTTTTTATACATTATAAAAATGTTGTTCTTATTTACTTTTTGCTTGAAATGTATTTCAGATTTGAATTATTTTAAACTGTTAAATTTCAAAAATTTTTCACACAGGAAATCAATGTTTTCAATTAATCAATATTAAATGCTTTCATGAGTTTTTATTTCTTTTTACACTAGTAATTCCTGGGGAGTGTCTTTTTATTAAAGATCAATGACACTCCACTCAAAATATTCAAGTGATGTTCAGAACGATTGAACAAAATATGCTAATATTAGTAGCAGTATTAGCAGTAGTACTTATTGCAGTTGTTTTTAACAGCCTATTTTATCTTAAATGTGTTACAAGTCAACTGATATGGGAGTGCCCAATGAGGATATAACCAAATCGTCTTAGTAGTAGACGCTTTAGTTTTTATTATTATTATTATTATTATTATTATTATTATTATTATTATTATTATTATACAAGTTTATCGCACCAGCAATAGTTAATGCTCTTTTACTGAAGTCTGTGTGACAGCCACCCTGTTCGGATTTCCAGGGCGTCTCAGAGTATTCTAACCAATCTCACCAATGATGTTTTCTGGATGGTCCCGATTCTTTCATTTTAAATTCCTTTAGTCTCTTTCTATTGAAGACAATTCAAAATGCACAAATGACAATTCTTATCATATTAGCATTCATTTTTTTCAACAATTTGTCTATCTTAAAGTTCTTTTTTTGTTAATCAGCATTTGGTCTAGTCTTCTGGCCGGGATGAGGCGATTCATTTTTATCTCAAAATCCAAGAGAATTGTATGCGTCTCATTCAAATTTATACGCCTACCATTTATACATTAAACAACATTCAATAACTAAATTTGGTTTGTAAATGTTTCGCCACTTAATATCTGTTTTATATTGGAATTAAGGGATTTTGTTAATCGTAAGGAATTTCGGTTATCTTTAATGGAAAAAGTTAAGCTTTTCGGCAGAATCACAAACTCATGAACAATTTCTTATCGTAGATATTTTATTTTATTTTTTAATGCACACACACACACACACACACATACAAACATATATATATATATTGTTTTTTTGGTTGGTTTTAAAGGCTATCACAATGCAAGTGTAAAGAAATATAAGGTAAGTATGGTGTTGTTTATGATTTATTCTTAATATTTCGAGATAGAAATCTCATCAACAGAAGTTCTCTGAAACTGGAATTGTTGCTAGTGGCTGTCCGTTTGGTTTTGTCTTACGTCTTCCAAACTCTCTGTGTGCGTGTGGGGGGATTGTTTATGTGTGTGTGTGTGTGTGTGTGTGTGTGTGTGTGTGTGTGCCTGTTCAACAGTTTCTGATTATAATTCCGGGTCTGGCTCACCCTCTAAGCATAACATTTTTTGTTTATTAACAGGAGCATCTGATTCTCTTTTAATGTAAGTGTGTGTGTCTCGTTATAATTCCAGAATTTGGCCATTTTTGTTGTTGTTAGTCTGTTTGTTCCTTGTTTTGTGTGTAATTTCCATGTCTATCAAAATCCACTGTTGTTCTGTGTGTGTGTGTGTGTGTGTGTGTGTGTGTGTGTGTGTGTGTGTGTGTGTGTGTGTGTGTGTGTGTGGTTGCGCGTGTGTGTTATTTTTATGTGTGTGTGTGTGTTTGTTTGGTGCATGTGTTTTGTTTGTGTGTGCCTTGTTCATATAAATTTACATGTGTATATGTGTGTGTTGGATTTAGAAGGTTATAATGAAATTAATTTTATCAAAAATTGTAATTATAGATTCTGCTAGATTTTATTTTATTTTATTTTTTATTTTATTTAATTGATATTTTAATTTATTTATTTGATATTCTTCTTTTTTTTTCAATATTTTATTGGCCTTGTCCATATGTGTTTGTGTGTGTGTGTATCAGTGTGTGTTGCATTTAAAAAGGTTAGAATAAAACTAATATCTATCAAGAACTCTGATTATAGATTCTGCTGATATAGTTTGCAAGGGGTTAAGGTAAAAGGTAGGTCAATAATGTGATTTCTGTGATTTTATTTTTTACATATATATATATATATATATATATATATATATATATATATATATATATATATATATATATTATCCACAGTCTGGTTACATGAATAAATTATTAAGAGATTAGCAAGGGAAATTCATAGTCTTAAATGTAAAGTCAGTTATTTAGTCAAATTCATCAATAACCAGAATAAATCCTATTTATTAACAACTAGTTTGTATTGGTGTGTGTGTGTGTGTGTGTGTGTGTGTGTGTGTGTGTGTGTGTGTGTGTGTGTGTGCTGGTCTATGGATGTGGGTGTGTGTTCTGCATTTGTCTTCTTGTTGTAGATTTGTTGCATTATGAATTATCCATTGTGCATGTGCATGTATGTTGCGTACGTATGTGCATATACGTGTACGTGTGCGCGTTGGTTGTGGGTTTATTGTATTATGAACGCTGCGCTGAGTTCGGTTCTGGTATTGAACCCTGGGCGCAATTTAGGTATTAGTAATGCCTCCTTAATTCGGGGGTTGCCTAGATTTATTTCCCTGGCCTCGGTTTTGACTGTAATATTTCTCTCCGTGTTACTGCATTTAATTAAGTGTTTGCGGAATGAGGATGCTTGTGTGTGTAAACGTTCTTTGACCCTAATGTGTAGTGGTCTAGTGGTGCTATCTATGTAGAATTTGTTACATTGTGTGCGGTATACCCCATTCACTTCATGGCACATACCTGTGCCGCGGATAGGACAGTTCGCTAGTGTGCGACAAGTGGTGTCCCTATGGTGGTTTTTGGAGAGTTTTCTTCGAAGTGAGGATCCGTAATGGGCAAGTTGTATGTCCAGACCCCCCTTCTGGATCACCATGTGTATCGCTGCGGTTATACTCTCATTGAAATGTGATAAACTTAGGGAGCAGGTATTACATGTGACATATAATTATAATCTGAAACTGTTGAACAGGCACACAAACACGCGAGCGCGCACGCGTGCGCACACACACACATAAACAAACGCCCCCCCACACACACACACACACAGAGTTTGGAAGACAAAACCAAACAGACATCCACTAGCAACAACTCCAGTTCCGGAGAACTTCTGTAGATGGGATTTTTATCTCGAAATATTAAGAACAAATCACAAGTTAAAAAACAACACCACAGTTACCTTATTTTTAATTACACTCGCATTGTGATAGCCTTTAAAGCCAACTACCAAAACCAATATAAACACAAAGCTTCAAGCAAAGTATAAAACCCTTATATATATATATATATATATATATATAATATATATATATATATATATATATATATATATATATAACTTTCGGCATAATATTAGTTTTCATATTATATCTTATATTTCATAATTTGTTTTATTATCAATTTTTATTTATTCATCTTAAATAAATTTGCATCTCTCTCCCCTCCCTCTTTCTTTCTTTCTTTCTTTCTTTGTCTCCCTCTTTCTTTTAGCCGTCTCGTTCTGTTTCTTTTTATATATATACTAGCAAAAGTACACGGTCTATGACCAGACAAAAACATTCCAGGGGTTGTTCCTAAAAATAAGATTAAAAATAAATCACCGAAAATTTGTGTATTACAGTGTTTATTTTTTTTGTTTTTGGGGGTTTTTTGTTAACATTGAAAATATTTTTTTAAATGTAATTCTAAATTTTTGAGTGTTTTGAAACAATCATATGTCATAACATTGACATTTTTAGCAGAATTTAGAATTCATGTTTTGTTTTTGTTTTTCAGACTACCATCTTTATAGATAAAAAAAATTAAAAATCGTTTTTATCTGTTCATTTTTTTTTCCAGATTTCATAAAATATAATAGTGGGGGACACCTCGTAAAAAATATTTCCCCAAGCATATTTTAAGAAAAGAAAAACCTATTTAAAACATATTTTCATCAACAGATGAATAATTACCGAAAATTTCATGAAATTTTCGGTAATTATTCATTAATTAATCATTTCAATTGATTTAATGGTGCGAAAATGTAAACATTGTTTTCGTTCATAATTTTCATTATTTCCGTAAGCTGAAATTTTTTAAAAAATCACCAGGAGCTTTTTTTAAATGTTTCTTCTTTTGAATGGTTCAAAAGTTTTGAGGATAATAATAACCTTTATTCAAGTTACCTTGTGTTAAATATATGGGGGGGGGTTAACGCAGCCGATTGGACGTCCCTATGTTGTAAATAGAATATAGTTGTCTACCCAAAGTTTCACTGAAAAGCGAATGGTTCGGTTTCCAATCCATTTAGCAATTTGAGAATAATAATAATGTTTGTTTTTTTATGTCCCTTTTTTTTAAATTGCTAAGAATTTGCGAATAACTTTTTCTAAAACGTTTTCGTACGTAATATAATTTTAAATTCAGGTTTTAATTGATTGGTGAGTTAGAAATACCATGTAACATTGTAATTTCTTTCTTTCAATTTTTTATACATGACAACAATTCAAATCCAGTTTTTAATTGCTTGTTGAGATGAAATTAAAATAAATGCATTCGTTTAATTTAACAATAAAAAGAAGCTGATCTATATATATATATATATATATATATATATATATATATATATATTATATATATATATAGACACAGGCATATCTATTATTATGCTGAAGCTGAGCAAATCAATGATTGTTTGCCTAGGGCTTTTTTCCTATTTAGTTGAATGATTCAAAATACATTCTAAAATATTCCTCAGTTCTGGAATTGATTTCAGTTTGGACATCATTTTATTTAGCAGTAATTTGCAATTAAGTTATAAACGATCATCGCCGAAAGGAAGAAGATAGAAAGAAGTAACAAACAAGTCACAACACACACACTCTCTCTCTCTCTCTCTCTCTCTCTCTCTCTCTCTCTCTCTCTCTCTCTCTCTCTCTCTCTCTCTCTCACCGAGCTCCTCTCTCGTTTATATATCTCGGAAAATATGTCTGATTTAAAATGATTATTAAACTTACCTTTTTTAGATGGATTAATTTTTTTTTTAATCTGTTAGGCAATGAAAATTTCTGTCTCTTCACAGAAAGGTAAAACTTAGGGATTTTTATTCAAATGAGCAAACGTTCAGCCAACACGATTATGTAAAAAATGTTTTTTTCAAGTTTCTTTTGTAAATAAAACAAACTATTCATAGTAAGGTTATTTTATTAAAAATCTCATTAGAATTAGTTAATTTCCTGTTTTTTATTAATTGTTTGAAAAGAAAAAAAAACTGAAAATCGTTTTAAATCCTCTCCCTTTTATCCTGGTAGCATAGCTACCTACTAAATCCCTAAAAACAATGGAATATTGTTTTTCAATAAAAATCATAACTGAGCCAATCACTAACACTAAAACCCCAAATTATTTGGTGGTGGTGGTGGTGGTGATGGTAGTGCTATGAAGCAAATAGTCGTCCTGTCTTGCAGAATCACATTTTCTTTTCATTCCCTTTAATTCCATTTTTGTGTCTATTCCCAATAAAATCCACTTTATAAGATATCAGATGTTACTGATAACTAAACATACTCTATGAGATTTTCATTTTTGTTCACATTTACTGATAAATCATACGGCCACATGACAGGAGACAAAAATTTGACTCGACGAAACCTCAAAATCTACACCACAAGATTATGATTCATTTGTGCAAGTTGAAATACCAACTCCCAATAAAGATTCACTTGGCAATGAATTGGTTCTGAAGAATATAATTCATGGTCCATATTGCTGTAAAAATTCATCTTTTTGGAAAGATGAAAAATTCACAAAGCGGTACTTCAAACAGTTTGTTATGCATACCATTAATGGTGAGGATTCATATCCAATATATAAGAGACTTTCATCTGTAATGGAAGGATTCTATGGTCATCAAGAAGGATTTCAAATTCATGAGAGAAAAACCACTGTTGTTGATTTTCAAGTCCGTTTATCAGATCAAGTCTTTATTCGAAGAATTCTATGGCCACCAAGAAGGAAGATCAGAGAGAAGCATTGCTTTTGAATGGGTTGTACCCTATTACATGCAATTATTAAAATATTTTATTTGTTATTTGAATATAGAGATACGATTATTAGTTAAATCAATCAACTAAGTCATCAAATACACAATAAGGAAATAACAAAGTCGTTTATGGTGTGAATAGAGATGGAATTTCTGATTACTTGACAGGAAGATTCATTGGTTCTTCAAAAGCTTTAATATTTGGATTTCAAGTTCATGAGAGGAAAACAGCTGTTGCTTGTCTTCAAGTCCGTTTATCAGATCAGAACGAAGACTTCACTCGAAGTAATGATATTCAATTAAATATCAATTTGGCGGGATTTATGGAACTTCACAGTTCGGATTTATTTGCAAGGAATTTCTTCCATGCAGATTTTCCAAAATATTTTACCTGGAGCAATATGTTAGCAAAATGGTAAGGGTGGTTGAATTGTGGAAGAGCTGGTATAATGATGCTCTGCAAACACACTAAAGCAAAGGTACGCTCACCTGATGGGGATACAGATTTCTTTGACATAGGCGCTGGATTCCTACAAGGAGATACATTAGAAACATATATTTATAATATGCCGAGACAACATACTCCGAACATTATTAGATACCATAAAAGAAAAAGGTTTCACACTAAAAATGCAAGAAGCAGGCGATATCCCACACAGAATGTCACAGATGCAGATTACACTGATGACCTAGCACTTTTTCCAGACACACCGGCAGAGGCCGAGTCACTACAGCATAGCCTGGAGAAGGCCGAAAAGAATATCGGCCTCTATGTGAACACCGATAAAATTGAGTGCATGCGTTTCAAAAAGAAAGGAGATATCTCCACACTCGACGGTAAACCTCTAAGGCTAGTAGAACAATTCACATACCTAGATAGTAATATATCTTCCACTGAAAGCAATGTTAATACACGAATAGGAAAGGCATGGTCAACTGTGAACAGATTATCAGTCATATGGAAATCTGATCTCACTGACAAGCTAAAACGACAATTCTTACAAGCAGTGGACCCTAACGAGGCGCCTTGAGAATAAGATAAATGGGAGTTGGACAATAATGCTGCGTGCCATCTTGAACAAGTCGTGGAAACAGCACCCGACAAGGAAGCAGTTGTACGGTCAGCTGCCCCCTATCTCACAAAACATCCGAGTGAGATGGACAAGACATGCTTGACAATGCTGGTGGAGCAAGGACGAACCCAAAAGCGATATTCTCCCGTGGAAGCCAGAACGACATTCTAACGTGGGCCACCCAGCAAGGACCTACATTGATCAACTCTGCGAGGATACTGGATGCTGTGCATAAGACAAAAGGTTGGCGAGAGATTGTTATGGATATCCGTGTGACTAGGACAAATACATCGATCTTTTAAAGAGATACGTTTACATAGAGGATTGTTGCAAGCTAATAAACATTGGAAACAAGCCATTGAAGATGTCGAAAAAGTAAAACACCTTTCATCTTAGAGAGTTTTCTTTGTTATTTTGTCGACTAATGTTGAAAATCCGTGACATCTATGGGATGAAATGGGATTGTTTTGAGGTTTCTATGTCTAATGACTTTCTCTAAATAAAATGAAGAGATAATGATTTTGAAGAAATGCTAAGAAATTTACACAAATGAAGAGATAATGATTTTGAAGAAATGCTAAGAAGTTTACACAAATGAAGAGATAATGATTTTGAAGAAATGCTAAGAAGTTTACACAAATGAAGAGATAATGATTTTGAAGAAATGCTAAGAAGTTTACACAAATGAAGAGATAATGATTTTGAAGAAATGCTAAGAAGTTTACACAAATGAAGAGATAATGATTTTGAAGAAATGCTAAGAAGTTTACACAAATGAAGAGATAATGATTTTGAAGAAATGCTAAGAAGTTTACACAAATGAAGAGATAATGATTTTGAAGAAATGCTAAGAAGTTTACACAAATCACTAGAAGATTATAACTTGCCTAAACCAAGCAGAATCATTAATTGAATGTTGTAGAGGATAAAATTCATAAGAATCAAAAAATTGAAATAGAAATACCAAAATACGTCTAAGAGGAACGACAATTCTATTGGTTTCTTCTATCCAACATTTGACAATCCTTCTGAACTATTTTCCAATAATTGTATCTTAGTTCCAGTTCCAATAAAATGGTGAAAATCGGTAATTCAGCATAAGTTACCCGATTCCTAGGATAAATGGGAGAATATTGTTCTTTCAACATGGTTAATCAAGGAATTAATGTTTCTGATTTACCTACACAATTCCTTAATTCAATTAATATCTCTGGATTACGGCCACATAATTGCAATTGAAAAGGATCTCTAATAATGTTAATGAGAAATTTGAACCCACAAAAACTCTGTGATAGAACTAGGATGATTGTTAAAGAAATTGCAATCTGATTTTCATTGGGACATTTAAAATAATATTGTTATGATTCCGAGAATAAGACTTATTTTTTGACACGTGACAATCTTCCTCTTCTGTTATTCTATGATAACCCATACAACACAAAAATAAAATATGGAAAATGTGTTGGCTTATCTTGAGAGAAACTAACACATTTTCCATGTTTTATTTCAGCATCGACAATTATATGTTGTTTTAAGTCGGGTAAACGAAAGGAATATGTAAAGATTTTCTTGGGAAATGAACAATCGATCAGGAATATTGAAATGAAAATTTTGCTTTGATCACTCATCGAACTACAGTTGTTCCAATAATTCTATTTGTTGATTATCCGTGTATTTCTTTTTCTTTCACTTTCTTCACGTTGACAATTATCAATAATATTCTCAGGATAATCCCTTAACATGACCAATGACAAATGTTTTATACTAAAATCTACCCAATTTCTTTTAAATAATTCTTTGCATAAAATAATAAAAGTTGTCAACAATTTCAATTGTTTTCAATGATATACCCTAAACTTACATTTAAAAAAGTTATAAATTCTTTCTTATAACCGTGAATAAAATCATAATTACCTGTAATTAGGAATTTTCTCATCGGGTGGCCATTGTTTTTCTTTGGGTCGAATGAAAATGTTTTCTCTTTATTGAGACAATCTTGATGAAATAGTGTTAACATCTGATTTTTCCAAAAATCTAATCTGAGCTTACTGGGTGACCCAATGGGTCACGTTTTTCCTAATATATATATATATATATATATATATATATATATATATATATATATATATATATATTTTTATATATATATATCAAGATTATTATACTTTTTATATATTGAACTATTTAGCAATAGTTCTTAAATAAACATATCAAACGTAATAATTAGATTATCATACTGTGGTATATCCACAGGTCCTGCTTGGAGAGACAGACAGACAGACAGACAGACAGACAAACAGACAGACAGACAGACAGAGGATACAGATTAGAGAGGAGATGGTCTTTCTTGATTCATTACTTGTTACTGTGATATTTTAGTCTAACTCGTTGTTGTTTCTTCTTCGGTCGCCATTTTCTTGTCTAGTTGACTTATTCGCTGGCTTCTTCTTACTTTTTGGGCTGGACTAGGTTAGTCATTGTCTTAATCATTTACAATTAACACAACAAGACTTGAAGTTTTCTTGATTAAGCTTTTATTAGCCCATGAGACAGACCTCAGAGCACATCTAAGTTCTCTGAAAGTTCGAATCTGATCTAAACTGTCTTTCCTGGCATAAAGAAATTGCACATTTAAGGGATCAAGGGTTACAAAAAGTCCCTGGTAGTTTTCCATGAGTACTCCCTGATTCTAAATCGACAGACCTCAATTTAAATTCAAGCTACAGGGTCTGTTCACAGTTCATGACCTCTCAGGAGTTGTTACAGATTATGTTGACGTCTTTGTTGTTGTTTTTTAATATATTTGTATATGTGTCCAAACAATTTTGCCGTGTAGAGAAAGCAATCGTTTCTAGATTAAGATTTGTAATCTCACGAGATTAATAAAGGCTTCAGATCAATGGGGGTGACTGAATACATTAACGATTCAGTTTTTATTTTTATGCTCCCTCCCCCCATTCTCCCCCCCCTCTCTCTCTCTCTCTCTCTCTCTCTCTCTCTCTCTCTCTCTCTCTCTCTCTCTCTCTCTTAGTGAGTGAATGAGTGAATGTGTGTATGTGAAAAGATGAATAGAAGGAGAAAAAGAAAACAAAGAGAGAGAGGGGGCGTTTTTATAGTGTTTCACTCTATTGACTCTATTGGCCTAAACATAATTTATATTGTCATCTGATTTCTGATTGGTGGTTTTTGTAACTTGTTCACAATGCTGAATGATTCTCCTTTATAGTCCAATTCATTATTGTAATATTTTCACACTGACTTAATAGATAAGACATCAATCGACCATAAAATAGGTTTATTGCACGGACGAGTTGACAACAAAATCAGTTGTAGTCCAACTTCATTAAATCATTCACAGAAACGTTGACATAATTTACAATTTGTCATTTTGAATGAATTATAAAATTCTTCTAAAGAGTCGTTGGTCAAGTTGACACCAAACACAACAGGTCGTAGTCCAACTTGATCCAACTTAATCATTTATAGAAACGTTGAAATTATCTACAATTTCTGAATTTGAATGAAATTGAAACTTTTCCTAAGAATCGGTCATCAGAACTAAATGCTATTTTTGTTTTAGGAACTGAAGATATTCTTCACTAAAATATTTCTTATTTTTCCCATTTCCAAAGAGAAAGAAAAATTAAGTGATAATGTTGAGATTTATAAAGTTTTTCGTTATCTATTTTCTACATTTGGCCAATTGTTTGTCATATTTGGAGGAAAAACGATTACGAAACGATCTCTTCTTAAATTACAGCAAGGATATTCGCCCGGTTTTAAATATAAACCATCCAGTTCAAATCGGAGTTATGGTAATTGTTTATTCAGTCTACGATGTCAAATTGGATCAAGGCCAGTTGATTACACGATCTGGAATTTCACTAAGTTGGAAAGACGAGCATTTAAATTGGAAACCAGAAAATTATGGAAATATTACAAAGATTTATATCACTTCAAAGGAAGTATGGATGCCGAATATCTTCGTCTGCAACTCTGAAGACGATCCAAACAAAAATCGTGGAGTCTATAATGATATCCTCCTACACAACGATGGTACAATCGAAATTTGGGAAATGAAAATATTACGAACATTTTGTGATATTGACGTCTATTCGTATCCTTTCGACAAACATGACTGCGATATTTGGTTATGTGTGGCAATGCAAGAAAGCACACACACAAGACTTCGATATCTTTACTATTCGATATATGAGATGTTCCCCAATTATCAATGGAATATTGAAATGGATGGATTCAAAAATGGAACAAACGATACATATTCAATCTTAAAAGCTCCCATAATTCTAACCCGAAAGAATATGCTGAGTTCAGTAGCGAAGGTTTTACCAGCAGGTATATTAAGTATTCTAACGATTTGTGTATTCCTCCTACCATCGGAATCCGGAGAAAAGGTCTCGTTGGCTACAACAGTTTTTCTCACTAATGTTGTCTATTTGGTGGAAATGAATAAAACCTTAACAAGCAACTCAAAATCACCGGCACTGATCATATTGTATCTTATAGCTTTAACCTCATTAAGTGGATTTGGTACAATTGGAGCGATTATAGTTTGTAAAATTCAAATATCAAACCAAGATAAAAATGACGATGATCAATCAATTAAGTTTAATGACTCTTTAACATTTATCAACAATAAAGTAAGGCCAATTAAAATGGAAGATTTCGAAGAGAAAGCAACAACATCGGATTTAGATAATCCATCCAAGAAATCAATTAAAAGAAAAAAGACAAAAGATCTATGTAGCAATCATCAACGGATTGATAACATTTTCCTTGGATTTTTATCCCTGACTTTTATCATTTTTTCTATTGTTTTTGGTTATCATTTTCACATTCGTTGAGAACTTTCTTGAGAACTTAACCCTTTGCTGACACACTGACAAGTTTATACTTTAAATGTCACGAACTTTTTATACATTATAAAAATGTTGTTCTTATTTACTTTTTGCTTTAAATGTATTTCAGATTTGAATTATTTTAAACTGTTAGAATTTCAAAATTTTTTCACACAGGAAATCAATGTTTTCAATTAATCAATATTAAATGCTTTTATGAGTTTTTATTTCTTTTTACACTAGAAATTCCTGGGGAGTGTCTTTTTATTAAAGATCAATGACACTCCACTCAAAATATTCAAGTGATGTTCAGAACTATTGAACAAAATATGCTAATAGTATTATTTTCTCATTTGTTGAAATCTTTCTTTAGAACTTTCCTGAAAAAAAAATCCTTTCCTGAAAAAAAAAAAAAAAAAAAAAATAATCAGTTGGTAAAAATATAAGCTTCTTAATAATCGAATATATCAATGCCCAAACATCAAAACTATACGATGTACATTTTGTTTTCAATTTGTTTTCAATCTATTTCAATTTTTGATTCAATTCATTGTACATTTAATCTTTAAAGAATTAATACAAATGTTAATATATTGACTTGATATTATGTTATTATTTGTCATTTTGGTATTTTCTGCTGGAGACAAAGGAAAATATTATTACTTGTTCTTATTGTTATATTATCTATATATATATCTATACTCGTGTTTCTTAATCCTACAACCGTTATCATCTTGCAGTGAGACCGTCCAAGTCGTCCAAGATGAAAGGCATAAATGTAAATGCTGATTAACTGGTGTTGCTTATCCGCCGAATTTTTAGTTGTTATTAGGAATGTCGTCATCTCAGAAAAATAATGGATCATTCCGTTTTTATTATAAAGAAAGAAAATGGAAAATGCTACACAAGAAAAATATTATGTGAGAGAAAGAAAGAAAGGGAGCAGGAGAAATATAGAGAGAGGGAGTGAACGCTTGGAAGCGATCATGCTAATCTGTTTCAATCGAACATAATGAAAAGATGAAAAGAAGGAAAGAAAGAGAAAAGTGAGTGATAAATTATACTTTTTACATATTGAACTATTTAGTAATAGCTCTTAAATATATATAACTAACGTTGTAATAATTATCACACTGTTGTATATCCAAAGGTCCTGCTAGTATGTTTATGATTATTTTCACTCCTTTTGAGTTTTCACATCAGTGTTAGCTGATGGTCTTTCACTGGAGTATGAGTGACAGCAAGTCTTCTCATGTCTCCAGGACTCTTCTGAGTATTCTGGCAGATTGCAGCAGTGCAGTATTCTGAATGGTTTCAATCCTTCCCCTGATTTCCAAACTTTCCAAACCCTTTTCCAATCCTTTTGTGACCGTTCCAAGTGCCCCAACTACAATTGGTATCACTTTCACTTTCATATTCCATAACTTTTTCAGTTCTCTGGCAAGGTCCAGGTATTTGTCCATTTTTCGTTTTCCTTCAGCTTCAATCTGTGATCTGCTGGAACTGCAAAATCCATCAGTTGACAAGTTTTTTCTTTTTTGTTAATCAACACTAGGTCTGGTCTTCTTGCTGGAATAAGGTGATCTGTTTTTACCTCAAAGTCCCAGAGAATTGTATGCGTTTCGTTCTCAAGAACAGATTCTGGTTTATGCAAATACCATTTTGTTGTATGGTCAAAATTTAATTTCTTGCATAATTCCCAGTGGATCATCTTTCCAACCCAGTCGTGCCTAGTTTTGTACTCCAGTTGTGCTAGTTTGCTACGTTCGCATAATACATGGTTTACAGTTTCATCTCTGTCACTGCATAGTCTACATTTACTGTTTTGTTGAGTCTTATCAATTTTTGTAACTTTCATTTTCATCAAGTGATTTTATAGTGTCTTGATTTGGCAGTTGTATTCTGTCCATTAATTTTCTTTCACACTAGCATAGCACATTTTTCAATTCCGAATTCCATCCCTATATCTTGGCTATATATTTTAATAGTTTGTACAAGGGTTTCCAATTCTTTTTCGTTTTTTGCAAAAAATTTTATGTCATCCATGTACATATTATTATTATTTACTCCTTTTGAGTTTCCACATCAGCATTAGCTGATGGTCTTTCACTGGAGTCTGAGTGACAGCAAGTCGCATCAGGTCTCCAGGACTCTTCTGAGTATTCTGGCAGATTGCAGCAGTGCAGTGTTCTGGATGATTTCAATCCATCCTCTGATTTCCAGACTTTCCAAACCCTTTTTCAATCCTTTTGGGACCGTTCTAAGTGCACCAACTTCAATTGGTATCATTTTGACTTTCATATTCCATAACTTTTTCAGTTCTCTGGTAAGGTCCAGGTATTTGTCCATTTTCTCATTTTATTTTAGCTTCACCCTATGATCTGCTGGTATTATTATTATTATTATTATTATTATTATTATTATTGTGGGATTTTTTCACATCAGCGTTAACTGATGGTCTTTTGCTGGAGTCTGAGTGACAACAAGTCTCTTCAGATCTCCAGGACTCTTCTGGGTACTCTTTCAGCAATGCTGTTGTCTGTATGGCCTCAATTCTTCCTTTGATATCTAGTTCCTTCAGTCTTTTTCAAAGCATTGTAGGACCGTTTCTAGTGCGCCAACAACTATTGGTATTACTTTCACCCTCATATTCGGAAAGTGGGCGAACACATCGACCGAAATGTTTTAATAAAAACAACAGAAATAAGGATATTAGTCTTAAACTAGATGAACCCATGGATTTTCCATGTTTGTTGATAATAAAATTTAACCGTCATCTTATAACTTGTATAAGATCTTTTATTCTACCTTTAACTATATCTCTTGTGGATTTCTATTTCTATTGTTGTGGATTTCTATTTGCATTTAACAATTTCCGACTCTCTTCACGTAGTTGACGTTCTCTTGGTGTGACTTGATTTCTTTCTTTCATGTTTCTCTTTCTTTCGCTTCTTCGCTTCCTTTCACTCTTCCTTTCACTCTTTTGATCTTGATTTAATTCTCCCCCTCTCTCTTTCTTTCTCTCTTTCACACACACATACTCTCTCTCTCTCTCTCTCTCTCTCTCTCTCTCTCTCTCTCTCTCTCTCCTCTCTCTCTCTCTCTTCTAGTCCATCGAAACAGATTAGATTTATCACCCCCGCTAGGGTTTTTGCTATCCCCCTTCTAGTTGTTCCATATCAGATACTCCGGTTCGATCCCTGCTCACGACCTACCACTAACATCTCCCTAATTGCAAAGCTTCTCCGGAGCGGGGGTGTTAAAGTATCATAGACGTAGAAAGGTAGTAGAGTATTAAAATCGAGACTAGTAGGACCTGTGGATATACCACAGTATGATTATTTAATTATTACAACTTTTGATATGTTTACTTAAGAGCTATTGTAAATTGTTCAATATGTAAAAAGTATAATAATCTTGATTTAACTCTCTTTACTAGTAGGACCTGTGGATATACCACAGTATGATTATTTAATTATTACAACTTTTGATATGTTTACTTAAGAGCTATTGTAAATTGTTCAATATGTAAAAAGTATAATAATCTTGATTTAACTCTCTTTACTAGTAGGACCTGTGGATATACCACAGTATGATTATTTAATTATTACAACTTTTGATATGTTTACTTAAGAGCTATTGTAAATTGTTCAATATGTAAAAAGTATAATAATCTTGATTTAACTCTCTCTCACTCTTTTTTTTCTTTCTCTCCTTCTATTCACCTTTTCATCATGTTCGATTGAAACAGATTAGCGTTATCGCTACCACGTACTCATTCGCTCTCTCTAACTTTTTCCTACTCACTTTCTTTCTTCCTTTTTTCTTATATTTTTTCTGTTTAGCAGGTTCTTTTTCATCCCTTTCTTGGATCCTCGCAAAAAATCCTGCCCCATTAAAATCCCTTTGTAAAAAAAGAACTTGCTTTTATCTGGCCTGGTAGGGCGTCAGGAAAAAGTACACAGACATTCTGAAAAGAAAAATGAATGTCTCCTATTTAAAATATTTAATGTAAAAAAGAAAGAAATTCCATGCTTTTAAGATATGAATTCTTTTCATCATCTTCACGAATATAAATCAAATCTTCGTTATTTTAGCTAAAAATCCAGATCTGGTGATAGTCAATGTGTATGTATATATTTACTTGGTCGTCAATTGTTTTATTTTCGTAGTTTACTCTGGACATACACACACACACACACACATACACACACACACATACATACATACATACATACACACCAACTGTCCTTTATAAATGAGTAGATAGATGTCTCTGTGAAAATCTGAGATTTGCCTCAAAACAGCCCATGTGATTAATGCATTTAAAATCCAGCAATATGTCTCTTATATCACTAAGAAATAAACATTTACATAATATACGGTGTAGTTAATTTGCGTACTGGTTTTATCAAAACCGGGTTTAATAATGATTCCTTCAGCTTCAACCTGTGATCTGCTAGAACCGCAAAGACCACCACTTCGAAGTCTCAGAGAATTGTATGCATTTTATTCTCAAGAACAGATTCTGGTTTATCCATTTTGTTGTATGGTCAAAATTTAATTTTTTGCATAATTCCCTGTAGATCACCTTCCCAATCCAGTCATGACTAGCTTTATATTTCCGTTGTGCTAGTTTGCTACATTCACTTAATACATGGTTTAATGTCTCATCTCTGTCACCGCACAGTCTACATTTACTGTTTTGTTGAGTCTTATCAATTTTTGTTTTGATATAATTTGTTCTCATGGCATTATTTTGTGCAGCAATTATTAGTGGTTCAGTTTCTCTCTTGAGGCTTCCTCTTCTTAACCATGTCCCAGACTTTTTATTTGCAACCTCTCCAGTTTGTCGTTGGAAGTGTCCACATAATTGTTTTTCTTCCCTTCTCTGTTTTCTAGTTTTCGTTGTTTTTCTGTTTGTCCATATATTACATCTGCTGTTGTTGGTAGCCATAAGTAATCTTTGCTCTTTTTTGTGTATTCTTCGAGTCGTTCGATTGTGGCCTCTACACAGTCCTCTATGTTGGCAAGAACACTTCCACCTTCTTTTTTTGATACATATAGTCTATCTCTATCATCTCTAGGGTGTAGAGCCTTGTGCCTCATCATTAATTTCCTAGTGCTTTGGTTGATCTGTCTGAATTCTTCTTTTGTCCATTTTAAGAATAGCCCAGAGTATCTTATAACGGAGACGGCCCAAGTATTTATTCCTTTGATAAGATTTCTGCTGTTGAGCTTGGTTTCTACGAGCTTTCTTGTTCTTCTGAGGTATTCTTTTTTAACTTTTTCTTTCATCTCAGTTTGTTTGATATTGTCTGCTTCTAAAATTCCTAAATATTAGTAAGTTTCTTTTTCTTCAAGTGATTTTATAATGTCCTCATTTGGTAGTCCTCATTCCGTCCATTTTCTTTCACTCCTTCTTTATTACTCCGAATTCCATCCCTATATATTGAATGTCAATTCTAATGGTTTCTACCAGGCTTTCTAGTTCTTTTTCATTTTTTGCAAAAATATCTATGTCATCCATGCACATAAGGTGGTTTATTTTTCCTGATAGTGAATTTATATCCCCCACCCCTATGCATTTTTCTGAGAATATAATTGAGTCGCATCATTGCTATAATAAATAATAATGCTGATAGCGAAACTCCTAGGAAAATACCTCTTAGGATTTTGACTTCTGCTTTTAATTTGACTCTCCAGTTTTCCATCGCGTTTTTGATAACGTTTCTTGTTGGATATTTTGTACATCTTTAGACATTCTAAAATCCAAGTATGCGCGATCATGTCATAAGCTTTTCTGTAGTCAATTTATATCATTGCTATGTTTTTCGCCTATTTTTTAATTTCTTTAAGGATATCTTGATCTATATAAAGTAAGTCATGTGTTCCTCTTTTTCCCTTACGGTATCTTTTATTTCACTCTTTGTGAATTTTTAACACCCGCGTTAGTTGATGGTCTTTCATTGGAGTCTGAGTGAAAACAAATCTCCTCTGGTCTCTAAGACTTTGGGGAGGGGGTATTCTGGCTGATTGCAACAATACACTTGTTTGGATGGTCTCAATTCTTCCTCTGATTTCCAGATCCTCCAGTCTTTTTTTCCAAATTCACCAGCTACAATTAGTATCACTTTGACCCTCATATTCCACGGGTTTTTCAATTCTCTGGCAAGGTCCAGGTATTTATCCATCTTTTCGTTTTCCTTCAACTTCAACATGTGATCTGCTGGAACCGCAAAGACCACCAGGTGACAATTTCTCCTTTTTTTTTCTCTTGTTAATCTAGGTCCGATCTTCGGGCTGGTATAGGGTTATCTGTCTTTATCTCGAAGTCCCAGTTTTATGTGTTCCATTCATAAGAACAGATTCTGGTTTATGCATATACCATTTTTTGTATGGTCAAAATTTAATATTTTGCATAATTTCCAGTGGATCACCTTTCCAACCCAATCGTGCCTATTTTTGTATTCCTGTTGTGCTAGTTTGCAACATTCGCTTAATACTTGATTTACAGTTTCATCTCTGTCGCCGCACAGTTTACATTTACTGTTTTGTTGTGTCATCAATTTTGGCTTTGATATAATTGATTCCTATGGCATTATTTTATGTAGCGAGTCTCCTTGGAAAATATCTCTTTGGATTTTTACTTCTGTCAGGGCTTGACCTCCTGCTTTTAATTGGACTCGCCATCTAGCTATCTCAGTTTCTTCATATCTATCTATACATATATAAAGGGCAGTTAGTCTGTGTGTGTATATATGTATGTCCGGAGGAACTATGAAAATAAAACAATTAATTACGAAATAATCTCTCTCTCTCTCTCTCTCTCTCTCTCTCTCTTCTCTCTCTCTCTCTCTCTCTCTCTCTTCTCTCTCTCTCTCTATCTATCTATCTATCTATCTATCTCTCTCTCTCTCTCTATATATATATATATATATATATATATATATATATATATATATATATATATATATATATATATAATATTCACTATCACCATATTTTGGCTTTTGAGCAAAAATAATGAAGATTTGATTTACATTCGTGAAGATAATTAAAAGATAGAATTTAAATAGTAGCAACAGGGATTTCAGAGTTTCACTAATAATAGATCTGTCCCCTTCTACCCAGGGGACACCGGATAGCCACTTCTAGTACACAATAAAGGTGAGAACAACAGTCTGTAATATCATAGTTATTCATATCATAAATACACACAAACATTAATGTTAGACATTTTGCCAAGAGACAATAAAAATTGATTTGTTTTCTTTACTCGACACAGTTTATTCATTTTTGCTTTTAGTGTCACCTTTTTCTATCAAAGGAAAAACAATCATTAAAGATATAAGCTATTAGGCTAAAACATTTTAGATGACATCTCTTTTTTCATTGTTTTGTTGTTGTTTTTATGACGAGAGGCGTTTGAACTGATTAGAACAAAATGTTTTCCATTTCGAAACCAAAAAGCTTATTTTCTTTCCATTGATTTCTATTATAAAGAAAAACAAAGGAAATTTAAAAGCACAATGAAAGTCGATAAAAATAATTTTATCAAAATATAAAACAATTATGATAGCTTTTTTCATTGATCTTACTTCAAAAATTAGTTAAAATAAATACAAGTCAACAACAACAACAACAACAACAACAATACTACAACTACTACTACTAATAATAATAATAATAATAATAATAATAATAATAATAATAATAATAATAATATAAGTTAGGCACGATTGTGTTGGAAAGGTGATCCACTGGGAATTGTGAAAAAAGTAAATTCTGACCATTCAACAAAATAGTATATTCATAGACCAGAATCTGTTATTGAGAATGAAACACAAATTCTCTGTTACTTTGAGATGAATACGGATCACCTTATCCCAACCAGAAACCTAAACCTAGTATTGATTAACAAGAAAAAGAGAACTTGTCAACTGGTAGATTTTGTAGTTCCTGCAGATCACAGGGTGAAGATAAAAGAAAGCCAAAAGATCGACATATACCTAGACCTTGCTAGAGAATTTTAAAAAAACTGTTAAATGTGAGGCTAAAAGTGATACCTATTGTAGTTGGTGCACTGGGAACGGTCCCATAAGGTTTAGAAAAGAGACTGGAGGAACTGGAAATCAGAAGAAATGAGACCATCCAGAGAGCAGCATTGCTGAGATCGTCTAGAATACTCGGAAGAGTTCTGGAGACCTAATCAGACTAATTAAGACTTCAGTGAAAGACCTTAACTAACGCTGGTATGAAAAACTCAATCAAAAAGCCGATAAATGGTTCCTAGCTAGATAAACGATACTGCACCACCCAGATACCCGCTCCCCAATGTTCAGTATTAAACTGGCCGGAACGCTATTTAAATTAATCGTTAGAATTTAAATTAAAAGCAAAAAAATGAATGAAGGTAAAATGTGTTTTATTTAATTCTTTTATTATTAATATATTTGTTTCTGTTTTTTTGTTTATTGTTTTTTACTAATATAATATTTCCTTTTTGTTTTTCTCGTAAGGATAATATATTTAGAATGTCTTTTAACGTTCATATATTTGTGGAAGTTTTAAACTGTGTAGGTAAACAATCGAATGTTGTTAGATTTATTCTTAGTATTTTAGAATTTTAAAATAGAAATAAATATAGGACTTGATTTAATTATCTTAATTAGTGTATCTGATTCAGTAGGAAAAGGGAACTTGTGGACATATACTAAGTTAAAACTTTAAGGAAATTTAAGGCGTTAATATCTTGTTCGTGTATATGTGACATATTTTAATGCACATAAGTAATTAAGTAGGTATACAGTTACGTAACTCTTCATCAATTAATTGACATCTTAAATAATGCTTGCTGAGAGTGAATCTCCTCCCACCCCATTTAGCGTTTTGATATGCTTGTGTCTGTTCTCGGCTATCAACATTATCAAGTCGTTCTTATAGTAATCGTAATATTACGACGTTGCACAATCACAAACTGTATAATGATTGGTCGTGTCCGAAATGATCCCAAGTGATCATAACTAATTGTTGGTTCTTCCAACATAAAGCGTTTTACCACCGTACAGTCTATGATCCTGCTAGCGAACATTATCATATTTCAGTTGTTGTACTCGTACACCATCCGCACAATAACGCACCGTGTAGATTGATCCTGTCCGAAATGATCCCAAGTGATCACAACGAAAGGATATTTTCTGTGTCAGAGGCAAATATTTTAATAAACCCCTGGGTCTGGTATAACCACACTATACCATCTGATGAAAATGTCTACAATTCAATAGGACACAGACTTCAGATGTGTGTCATGATTGACAGGTGCTAGAGTTTCCTAGGGACATACATAGATACATACACACCATTGCTCTTTATATAGATAGACATGAATAGAATGAGATAGATAGATTGATGATAAAGTTAAATCTTTCAAGATGGACATACACACAACTGCCTTATATATATATATATATATATATATATATATATATATATATATATATATATATATATATATATATATATATATATATGTATTAATTTGAAAGCAATTACAATGCAAGTAAAAAATAAAAACAAAAAGATGTTATTTTCTGTCTTATCGATTTCAAAGTAAAACTTTATCTTCAGAGACGATTTTCGGAAATGGACGCGTTTTTTTTTGTTTTTTGTTTTTTTGGTCGTTATTTTTTTTATGTTATAAACACTCGTCTCGTGGTGTTCTTTTTTTTTAAAACGTCACGCGCAAAGCCGTAATGTGATGGACATAGCCGTTCATTCAATTTCAATTTTATTTTATTTTTTTATTATTTTCATCTATTTATATATTTATGTAATATTCATTTGATATATGTATAATGAAATGTACATACTATGTACTATATACTTTGAGGAACGTGTATTTTAATTAATTATGTATTCAGTGTTTAGCTCTAATCTATTGTTTATACTAGGACCTAATTTGGCTATTAATAAACTTTCTCTAATTCTGATATTACCAATGTTTCGTATTACTGTCTCTATCTTAACGGAAAAACTATTGTCTTTATTTTTGCATTTGGTTAAATGTTTCCTGAAACTACCACATTTCAGCGAAACAATCACAAATGAAATACGCAAGGCTATTCATAAAGACGGACTAGATATCCAACTAGCACACTCTGGACCCTCACTACGCCAGCATCTAACAAAAAAACATAAGAATGATATTACAACGTGCACACTAGCCAACTGCCCAATAAAAGACCCTAACATATGTCACAAAACCTATACAGTTTACCGTTTAACTTGCTCCAAATGCCTTAATTTCTACATAGGAAGTACAATTAGACCCCTCCACATTAGAATCAAAGAACATATCCACACACGTGCATCCTCATTCCACAAACATGTCCATCACATTACGGCTTTGCGCGTGACGTTTTAAAAAAGAAGAACACCACGAGACGAGTGTTTATAACATAAAAAAAAATAACGACCAAAAAAAAAAAACGCGTCCATTTCCGAAAATCGTCTCTGAAGATAAAGTTTTACTTTGAAATCGATAAGACAGAAAATAACATCTTTTTGTTTTTATTTTTTACTTGCATTGTAATTGCTTTCAAATTAATACATTATAACATACTTAAGAATGCTTCAAGCAAATTACCAATTACCTTTATATATATATATATATATATATATATATATATATATATATATATATGAACACAACTGTCAAGCCACTGTAACCTCGTGCTGCTCTGAGTGGTCTTGGTAGGTATTAAAATGCAATTGCTGCATTTTGGGACTTTCTTATTATAAATTGAGCTCGTATAGGAATTTATAGATACTTGTATGAATCTATGTTTGCACCTACATTGTGGATTTTGATGATTCCGAATAGAATCCTTCCTTACTAGTCAATTGGATTATTTTACATTTAAGTTTTAATATCTATATATTAGTGCATATTTTCCTTAATTGTACGAACATTATCATCTTGCACCACCCTCTGATTAAAAATGAGACCATCCAAATCGTCTATGATGAAATACAAAAATGTAAATCCTGATTATTTGCTGTTGCTTATCCACCGAATTCTTATTTCTTATGAGTGTCGTCGAGAGTCTGAAATATGATACTCATTCATGTCTGCACTAATGTTTCACTGTGTCCTTTTCTCACGGAATGTACATTAACTTTTAACATGATTATCATGGAGGATGGATCTCTCTCTCTCTCTCTCTCTCTCTCTCTCTCTCTCTCTCTCTCTCTCTCTCTCTCTCTCTCTCTCTCTCTCTCTCTCTCTCTCTCTCTCTGGAATCCAGGGTATGCATATAACTGATTAATCTAAGCTTTTGCATACATGCATCTTATTATAATGGAGATTCGGTGTCTATCTTTCTATAAACTTAACTAAGTCATTGCTTACTTCACAATACCCTCAGGAAATGCGTTAAAAAGTTTATCAGTGAGTATTTAATTTATAATTAAAATATTCATACAGAGAATAAACCTTATTTATCAGCGATATATTTATGAAAATCTGAGTTAGATTTGTCTCGTAACAGCTCATGTAATTAAAATCCTACAATGTGTCTTATATATAAAAAAATAAAGGTTTACATAATATATGGTGTGGATAATTTTAACCAAACCGGGTTAAATAAATAGTTACTTGGTTGATATAGATCTCTAATATTATCATTTTATTCTCGAATTAATAAAAACAATCATATGAATCATTTTATATAGAAACCAATTAAAATATAATTAAAATAAATGCAATCTTTTTATATGCGTTCTTATTTAATCTTGTTACTCTTTCTAATTTAAATTACATCAAAACTGAAATACTTAAGTCCGGTGGAGGGTGCATATTTTTTGCTAGTACATACTGATTGCAGCATACCCATCCATCTGATTCAGTATCTTGTCGAACACTTTCAGCTTCTCAGCAAAAAGTAGATAAAATGATTGGGGGGGGGGGTCTCATTTTGTTTGTCCATAACTGTCACGTTCTACGTTCTCTCTTTGACCCACAACTGAGTTTGGATTTGTATTGTTCTGTTCGGCGTTACACATTTTAATTGATTATCGATCTGCCAGGCGATTATTGTATATTCAGATACAATCACAAATGATAATGACATCCGGTTGATGGTTTTTATGAAATATGATCTTTATTGGGATCGGGGGGGGGGGATATATTGCAAACAAATCCAATACACCAATCTCACTCGACTTTTAGGGATTGGCCTCAATAATCGTCTCTTAAAACAAACTTCATCATTTTCTGATTTTTTTAAAGCAGTTCAATCCATTACAATTGATATATTATATTTACTATTTATTAGTTTACAATACATTGATAGTTCAATGATATTAATCAATATATACCCTTACTCTTTTGTTTAGACTGTGTGACACTTAAATCACATGTGTGAGATTCTTCAATTTCAACCAAATGTGCTTTAACTTTATTGAACTTTAACATTCATCGGTGGTCACTGCAAAATGATTTTGGGATTTTTCCTTAATTTCTTTAGAATATGCTAGCCTGAATATCAGAATGTTTTGGTTGGTTGGTTGGTTGGCTGGTTGGTTGTTTGGTTGGTTGGTTGGTTGGCTGGTTGTTTGGTTGGTTGGTTGGTTGGCTGGCTGGGTTTTTACGGCATGTCAACCCTTGTTTCGGTTATTTATTGCCGAAGACGTTTTATTTGATTCATTCTTGATCAATTTTCTAAAATTCATTTTTAAACATTTTTTAAACTCATTTTTTCTATTTAACATATAGATGGGACCCTAAAATGTACTACCACTCCGGGTCAGGGTGGGCCTTGGAGTAACGGTGATTAAGTTGTACTGCACATTCTCTAGAGCTCCAGAATTGGAATGTCACCATCGGATAGATTCTAATGTTATTTCCATGACATTACGACCCTCGTCTACCGCATTCTAGCACATATAGGTTAAAGGGATTGACCTAAGAGCAATAGGGGTAGGATAATCATATATATATTTACCAATTGCTCCGTACGAGCCGGATGCGACACAGGGTCAATTTCTTAAGTGGAGTTTAAAGTTTTCCTCCTAGCCAAAATTAAAGAGCCTAGTCTTCCGTACTATTTACCCATAGCTGGAGGGAAAGCTAACGAAACTATGTTATCACTCCTAGTTGGCAGCTGATGAGGGCAGGGTATTGCACGTGCTATCACACGTTGTATGGCGAAAATGTGTGTGTGTGTGTGTGTGTGTGTGTGTGTGTAGTAAAGATTAAAGGGAGAAAAGTGGACAAAGGAACAAAACTCAGACAAGTATATGTAGGAGATATATTTGGCCATGCATTGAGCTCGGCTTCATCAGTCGTTTATTTGATCATTGAGCATCATACGTGTGTTTTATAGAAGAGAAAGTGGACGGGAGAGGGTGGATTACGGGATGAATTCAGGTCCTATTTTTGAAAGAAACGAAATGACTGAGTGTCCTAGAAATCCACGACACCCAACCTCAATAGGAATAACATGGCATGTCCAACCCTTTTCCACTCAGTCGGTACGCAGTGATTCGTACCGGTTCTTTTTTCGCTCGTGTGCTTCCTCCTGGTTTTCTTCCACGGTATGGTTAATTCGACGAGGAGGACACTCTTTTTGTGTCAGTCCACGCTACAATATCTGGGCGCTTATCAGTTTGAAGTATGTAAACTGGAAATGTTAGGGATGTCTTGAGATCCACTGAAACCTTCCAGTCACCAGCTCCATTCAGCAGCTTCATGTTTGGAGTTTTTTGTTTCTTCACGGGGCATTCACCTTCCTTGTGAAACTGAATTTTGGATTCCCAGGCTCTGACAAGCTGTTGGTTTGCTGCCTCACATTGTTTTCTTATCAACTCCGTGACCACCTCCAAAATCTTGTTGTGTCGCCACGTGTACATCTCGAGCGATTGTGGACATGCAGATAGCACATGACACAAGGTACCTCGATCCCGTTTGCACGAAAAGCATAGGTCCGAAACAGTATATCCCCATAATTTCTGGTTGGTCGAAGGAGGAATGATATCACCAGTGGTTTCATCAAAATTAGAGATTTCCACGATAATTTGATTATTTTTATAACCTAGATCCCCCCGCATATATATATATATATATATATATATATATATATATATATATATATATATATATATATTGTGCTTAATTGAAGTCGTTCCCTAATTTTGAAAGTTAATTAATTAATAATTAATTAATTAAATTAATTAACTTTCAAAAATTAGGTACGACTTAAATTAAGCACATATTCTCCCAAAAATTGTCGGCTAAAAAAGCCATATCATAAATACATCGCTTGTGTATTTACTTCTCATATATATATATATATATATATATATATATATATATATATTTACTATATATATTATATATATATATATATATATATATATATATATATATATAAAGGTAAAATTGACTGGTATGTTGAGGATAAATCTATTTGGGATCCTCAATATCTCCTGTACATCCACAATGCATGTTCATGTTGATGCATACTTATAGATTTATACAAGGATTTTTTTACAAATCCCTAAGAGAGCTCAATGTATAATAATTGATAAATTAATTATTTACAGAGTAATATTTACACTTTAAATAAGAAATAAAAACTTAACAAACCGTCATTTGGCTATTATAAATTTATTTCGATCAAAACTAAATAAATGAGCCCAGTTTCATCAGACAGCCAACTACATAATAGCCACGAAAACAAGCTAGAATGGTGAAAATATTTTTTCCTTTTCTTTATATATATATATATATATATATATATATATATATATATATATATATATATATAATCGAACCCGGGACATATCAACGGCTGGATATTGAAACTGTTTTTTATTCTGTTTTTTTTTTCTTTCACTTGTTTTTTGGGTTTTTTTTTTGGTTTTTTTTTCGCTTGTTCCTTTTGATATCCCAAAACAACGTTCACAAGAACAAAGTTTGTACCCAATCAACTGATGTTAGGACCCAGTTAGTATAGGATATTTCCCATACTATCTGCCCTAGAGATTTCGACTATTTCCTCAGTTGTCATGGGGGGGGGGTATGTTGCAGTGTTAGTTCTTTTTTTTCTTTTTCTCGTTCTTTTATCTATTTTGTTTTTGTTTTTTTAATTAGGAGAGTCTATTATTTTTAGAGGGTTGCTAAGATTAGTGTATTAGTTATTAAAGATGTTTAGTATATCTTTATATATCTTGAATGCTATTTTATCAATGTAAGTCTTTTTTAATGCATAACCCCTCAAGAATTTGTAGTCGTTTCTTATTTTATAGATGATTTTAGGGTTTTTAGTGAGAAATTTTCTAATGTCTAAGGAAGTGAATTTATCTCAATGCTTTGTAATTAAATGTAATTTATGGCACTAGTATCGGATATATATATATATATATATATATATATATATATATATATATACATATACAGAGAGAGAGAGAGAGAGAATAAACGTATAATCATTATAGAGATTTGCTATCACTCAAAATATGAATATGATGCAGCCGAAATGTCTCCTATTACAATTTGGAGCCGTAATGTTTATCTAATTGCAAGAATCATCTTCTCTTTTCACGCGATGCTTTTTGTGTGTATGGCGGGTGGATGGTTGTTCAGATATCTTTGTTTGTAATGATCCATTTATGAAAAAGCATTTTTTGTTTAATTGTTTATTCCATTAACCTTATGGGGCCTTTTAACAAAACTATTGTCGGGCGTCTCATGTTTGCACCAATCAATGAACTGATAGGTCAGCTGACTCTTGATTGAATAGATATACTTTTTTCTTTATTTTTTTTTTCTTAAAGTCAGGTTGAACGTAAGTCTGTTCGTTGGTATCAATTATATAATGTCGGATTCCAATTCACCACTTAAGGCTTTGCGTTTTGCTCATCATATTAATATGTTACTAAGACCAATCCTAATGTTCTTTCTCCTCTGGAATCTTTTTACTTGTGTCTCATGTTGGACTTACCAAGAAGAATGCGAGTTCCGCAACGAATATCTGAGAAACTATAACAAATTGATAAGACCTTTGAAAAATATGAGTCATAAAATCGATGTGGATGCAGAAATTGATCTTATAAGCATTCAAGATTTCGACTTGATATACGGATGCATCAAGGTGGAAGCTTATCTAACGTTATATTGGTATGATGAAATATTACCTTGGAATACAACACACTACAACATAACACAACTTACTGTATCTAACGATGAAATATGGGTACCTGATGTGGGCTTCTACAATACAAAATCGGATATTCGTTTAAAAGATCTTCCAAAAGTGAATGTGCGAAATGATGGAAGGATAGAAAAATGGATGCCGTTAAATTTACAGATCAAATGTGACGTAGATGCTTATGCTTTCCCATTTGATAAACATAAATGTCAAGTAGATATGTACTTTGATGATTATGACATCTTTAAGGTAAAACTTGAACAAATATCATGTTCTTCAGAAAAGAATTTTGATCAAAGCAATTGGATAATTACAATGTTTTGTTCTGCGGACAGTCATTACAATTATAGTCGTGGTTATCTTCGTTTCTCACTTGTCCGTAAAATCCAAGTAAAATCTTTCTCGAATTTATTGCCTCTTTTTATATTTCTTGTTTTAAATGTGATGGTTGGATTGTTGTCTGTAGAAAGTGGTGAGAAAGTGACATTTGCAACGATGGTATTCCTATCGAACGTTGTCTATCTTGGGGATATTAACAAACAATTACCCAAAGAACCATCGGAAATTCCTCTGATATTTTTGTGCCATTTAATCCTGACTTTTCTTAGTGGAATATCCGTTGTCAGCAGCATCGTCGCTTGTAGGAAATTCTGGAAATATAAATTCCAAGAACGAAACGAGAAGAATTCGAAAATTAAACCCGAAACCAAAACGGGACAGAGCAATAAGTTAACCGGAGTCCAAGAGAACAATCCATCAATGAAGTTAAATGAAACGAGAAAAAAATATCTGAAAAATTCAAACATTGAACAAATTATATCTAATGCCATGACTTTTATTTCAGTGTTATACGCTGTTGTTTTCATCGGGTTGTTTTCTGAATACATATTGAGATAAGACAATAAATGAATAATGGCCGATGAGAAATTAAACCGGAAATGAAAAGTAAAATATTTTTTCTTTGCTACATTTAACACAATTTAATAACAAATATGCATACGTATAATATATATGACAATTTAAAATATTTAAAAGATATTTATGCTCTCTCTCTCTCTCTCTCTCTCTCTCTCTCTCTCTCTCTCTCTCTCTCTCTCTCTCTTATATATATATATATATATATATATATATCAGTCTTCGCGTATGCTTCTAAATTATTTAGTTAAGTATTAATGCAAAAATGACCCAACGAATATAATAAAAAATGAATGGAATGAATAGAATATCTTTTTCAATTATTCTATTCATTCCATTTATCTTTTATTATATTCGTTGGGTCATTTTTGCATTAATTCTTTTATATATATATATATATATATATATATATATTTAATAAATAACAAAAGACTTAGAGATCTTGCATTATAGACTATTTCAGGGAGCTTAGACAAAAATGTCTAATTCTCCCGACTCATCAGATGCGAATGATGAATTCTTTATTTTTAAGGCATTTGAAAACAGATTTTTTTATTTTTTTTTTTTAATTGTCCTGTCCTGCTCAGCTGTAGAGTAATAAAAATAGGAATAAAAATACAAATAATAGTAAACAATAATAAAATCAAAGATATCTGACCGCTTGTCAGTAATTTGTTAGGAGTTACTGTTAATTCAATTAATTCAGAATTCAGGGACACCCCTGTTCATTTATTTAGTAGTTTTTGTTTGACTTAATTTATTTTCCTTTCTTTCCATATCGCTTCAACTATACCCACCCCTACATACCTATACAAACTTATACATATACATACATATGCATACACACACATACATACACACACACATACATCTATATATACACATATATACATATATATACATACATACACACACATATACATATATACACATATACATATACATATATATACATATACACACATATATACATACACCTATACACACATACACCCACCCACATATACATACCTATATACAAACACACATATACACATACATCTATGGAGTTAGCCTGTTTTCTGTAAATTATCATTTAGCTAGTACAAATTATGTATTATTTCCTCCTTATTTGGAGGGTGGACCTGCAAAAGTTATATTGCATTATGTTAAATTTGAACACGCATATATACATACACACTCATATACATGCATACATAGATCCACACATAAATACGCATATATACATGTAAACAAATATATCCTGAAAATTTAAATATTATTAGTCATTATACCACTCAAACTTTTGGGGGCTACTACATCCATGCATATATATATCCGTATCCCCAACCACACATATGCATATCCACACACACATATATACATATATACACACCTATACCCATATACACACATATATACACACACACACACATATACCTACACATACATACACATGTACGTATACCCGAATATACGCATATACATACATACACATACATATACACACATAGCCGAATATATACCCATACACATGCATACACATACACCTGCACCAGGGAAGTAGTAATAATAATAATAATCGTAATAATAATAATAATAATAATAATAATAATAATAATAATAATAGTACTGATAATAAATAAGTAAGTAAATTCAAAAATAAATAAATAAAAATAAAATTAAAACTACAAAATATTAAGCTTTTAAAAATAATGAATAAAATCATAGAATAATATAACAAAAGAATAATGAAATAAAAATATAACCAATACAACTAAAAAAAAAAAATTTTTTTAAATTAAAAAAAAATAAAACATATAAAAATTAATAATAGAGAAACAAATGAAATAATCAAGTAACAAAAAATATCAGAATATGAAATTGTCAATTAGTAAAAGCTAAGACAAAAATAACCCATACCTACATGTACACACACACACACACACACACACACACACACACACACATATACATTCACATACACACGTACATACATATCTACATTCGCCCATACATATATCCATACTCCTATACATATATATGTATACACCCTTTCTGATATTAGTAGCAATAGTAAAAGTAACTATGGGTTGCACTAGTCTATAAGGGATATACTGACATTATATCTGGAATATACTAACATTATAATTTGAATTTTGCCTTATGTCTGCACTTGGCTATCAGTTCATTCCGTTTGTTCAGCTATTTATATATATATATATATATAGTCTTAGAAGAAGTTATTTCCCGACCGCGGTTTCGGTGTTACTGTAACACCTTTACCAGGGGGACTGAGTGGATATTTTCGGTTACTTTATACAGCTAGACTGATATTTCTTTAATTCTTCCTGAAATTTAATCTTAGTAGGCTGCTAGTTTGTAGTTGAGGTTAAACTCCTCCTATCTTGACCTACGTGGGTAGTAGTGCGCTGTAACATTATACTTTTATTACCCTTACCACTATCTTCAAATTACTCTATTGACCTTTATGGGGTCAGTTTGTCTGAATTTTGGTTAAGTTTTTTTATTTATTTCTTTATTTCTTCTAGTAGTTTTTCTTTGTTACTGCTTTATCATAATTTTACTGTATTATTCCCTTATTGATTAATTATATCTTATTGGTATTCTAATGCATTGCGTAATCTATGCATACATTTTCCTAGGAACTCATCCTTTTTATTAATTAAGTCATTTTTATTTGGGAATCTAATTATTTCTAACTTTTCCTGTAGACACAAGAAGCATGGGTCCGTCAGACCTCGGCACACACTCGTTTTTTTAAATAAATCCCATTTGATAATCGGTGTTATGTTTTGATTTTTTAAATCCCAAATGTAGCTAGCTAACGTTGTTGCATTTTTTCGTTTAATACTAGAGAAAGTGTGTTTGTGGTTTGTGAATCTAGTTTTAAATTCAGATTTAGTGCATCCTACATAGTATTTGGTAGTGCCAGGTTTAGAGAGAGAGAGAGAGAGAGAGAGAGAGAGAGAGAGAGAGTATTCCACAAAGATACTTCGTGTTTTTCTATTATTTATATATTGAGCACTTTATATTTGTTATATCGCTGACTTATCATGGTAAAATTTGTATCAACTAAGCATTGAGACTAATTTCACCGGTAAGTCATCCCTTTTTCATATATATATATATATATATATATATATATATATATATATATATATATATGTGTGTGTGTGTGTGTGTGTGTGTGTGTGTGTGTAATATTAAATATTTTTGTAGCCTGTCAAAAATCATTAGATGAATGTGATTCAATATTTTAGTGTATAATGTTTGATTAAGGTTTCATTAAGTTCTTTAAGATGGAATGAGATCATGTTTAAAATTCAATATTTGTTAAAATGAACAAAAAATGATAAGACAAACAGTAATATTTCTTTTGTTTTATTTCTTTATTGATTATTCACGTTTTGATCTTAGGAAAAATTTCTTGTGAAAGAAATTGTTTTTAAAAAGTTTTGAAAAGCTACAAAACTTCGGACAAAGAAATTTATTATAAGTGGCGAGTACATCAGTTCAATAAAAAAAACATCATTGAAATTTTAAAAGTGTCTGTGTGTGTAATTTTCAAATTCATATATATATATAATATATATATATATATATATATATACTTTCATTTTTGTCTTTCACAGTTATTTGCATGCTACACTATGTGGTTTGTGCCATTTTGAATTGCTATTATATTTTTATCTTTCCTTTGAACTTTCTCACTTTTATAATTATATCCTATTTCTTTCTAATTCATAAATTTCACATTTGTTATATATATATATATATATATATATATATATATATATATATATATATATATATATATATATATATATATATATATATATACAAAATTTGATTAAATCCATTCAGAATAGAACTGACAATTTTCACGATGGAACCCGGGTCGACATATTCTGATTATATTGGTTTTCTAAACATATATATATGTGTGTGTTTGTGTGTGTGTGTGTGTGTGTGGTGTGTGTTGCGTGTTTATATGTTTAAATGTATATATGTATATATGTATTTATTATATTATATATGTATTTATTTTATTCTTGTTTTTATCTACTATTATATATATATATATATATATATATATATATATATATATAATATATTATATATATATATATATATATATATATATATATATATATGTGTGAAAATAAAATGGAAATTAATCCGACAGTATGAATAAGATATAATGAAAAAACAAACGATGTTTACAACTGAAATAGGCTCATCAGAAACGGTTTGCACACTTTCTCTTCTGATGAGCCTATTTCAGTTGTAAACATCGTTTGTTTTTTCATTATATCTTATTCATATATATATATATATATATATATATATATATATATATATATATATATATATATATGCTTAAACGTTCGTATCAATTAACAAAGACATATATCAATATCAATGTAGCACTTGGTTTGTACTTATCTATACGTATATTCATGTCAATAAAGAACAATATACAATTGTTATTATTTTTATTAGTATTTTCTTTCATTTCTATTTTTAGAATCAAATGAATTTTAAAAAGTTGTTTTTTGTCTATGCATGCATGTTTGTGTGTACGTGAGACCATATGTGAATACATGTGAAAGACGGAGAGAGAGAGAGAGTGAGAGAGTCTGTGTATGTGTGTGTGTGTGTGTATGTGTGTATACATGCGTCTGAGTGAATGTGTGTGTGTTCATAGAGAGAGATATATATATATAGAGAGAGAGTTAAATGAAGAGTATTATACTTTTTACATATTGAACTATTTAGCAATAGCTCTTAAACATATCAAACTTTGTAATAATTGAATTATCATACTGTTGTATATCCACAGGTCCTACTAGTAAAGAGAGTTAAATCAAGATTATTATACTTTCTACATATTGAATTATTTGGCAATAGCTCTTAAGTAAACATATGAAACGTTGTAATAATTAAATCATTATACTGTGGTATCTCCACAGGATATCCTGCTCGTTTCTAATCATTTGTTTAACAATATATTCGTCAATTTGTAAATTCCAGAATTCCATTTCTGTTAGAGCCAAACTGCAACCAACTGTTTTATCTGTCTTTAACATTGGTTGTATTTACCCAACCCCTCCAATATGAGCGAGATGCAACATGAGGCACAGTTTCTTTCTTTTTTTTATGCACAGTACAACTGCTTTTAATTTCCTTCCCAGACACCGATTACGTATAAAAAAAGCATTAAATTCCATTACATTTTACGGAAATACCCGAAGCTTTTGAAATGCTTGGGTTATGCTACTTCGGGAGTTACTGATATCGGTACTAATGCAGAATAGCGCGCAAAAGATAATTTGAGCGTTTTCGCTTCCGTGCGATTACCATTCTATCTATCTTCCCCCTACTATCTTTCTTTATTTATTCATTATAGAATTTCTATGTAGCATGTCATTTTTCTTCCCTTTTTATAATAAAAATGGAATGGTCCATTATTTGGCTGAGATGACGACACTCATAAGAAATAATAATTTTACGGATAAATGACACCAAACAATCCGGATTTAGATTATTGTATTTCATCTTGGACGGTTTTATCTTTAACCAGAGGGTATTGGATGATGATAACGGTCGTACAATTAAGGAAGACGAGTATTAATATATATTTTGTGTTTGCATTAAAAATTTTTATCGAAATATTTTTTTTATATTTAATTCTTTGCAGTTTTTGTAGTTGTTTTTTTTTTATTATTATTATACAAATACGAGGGTCATTCAATAAATTATGAGATTATTGTTTCTCTGAATTTATGAGATGAGCTCTGATAATTTGTCTTCATCTTTACTGTTATATACACAACGTTTCAGCCGATACACACCCCCAGTTCGATGTTCTATAAAGGCTCCCGATTACGACATGAATGCTCCCGAGTTCGACAAGAAGATTCCCGAGTCCGAGAAGGTTCCCGAATTCAACAGGAAACACCTGAAGAAAGCTGGGGGCACATCCGTCGAAGCGTTGTGTAGATAATAGTAAAGATGAGGACAATAGTCCGAATAATCCAAATAATTCAAATGAGCATATCGGCCTGGATTAGCAAATCAATTTAATATATTTACCAATGTTTCTAAAGGCTATTTTCATGTACACTCAACATCCACATACGCGCGTGCTTACACACACACATACACACACACACACACACACAGATATATATATATATATATATATATATATATATATATATATATATATATATAGAGAGAGAGAGAGAGAGAGAGAGAGAGAGAGAGAGTGTTCGGGATAAATTTGAGAGTTTCATAAGGAAAAAAAAAAGTGCTTGGTAACTACAAAAATTAATGGATTGTGAGGAAATTCAACAGGCACGGAAATGACCCTACTGTCAACAAGTTTCACTCAAAATAACCGCCATTGGCGACGATCACAGCCTCAATCCTGCTCCGGAACCTGGAGCAAGCTGATGTTACAGTTTTCCTGGGAAGGGTCACAAAAACTATCTTAATTCTATCGATTAACTGAGGTTTTGTCGTACTGGCACGGCCATTGGTGTCTTTTTCAACAGTGCCCTTACATAATAATTCATGGGGTTAAGATCTGGGGTGTTCGGAGGCCAAACATTGGGATTGGTGTAGTCGTAAAAATTCGCCAAAAACCATTTCTGACTTTTCCCAGAGGTGTGGCAGGGGGCCTAATCCTGCTGCCATTCATATGGCCTAACATTGACTACTCTTGTTATCCAGGGCTTGACTAGAGTGTTTAGCAACTCTACATAGGCATCTGAGGGATACTCCAGCACTTTTTCTGTAGATTTTCGAGGAATTCTGCTGTACGAAAGCAATCAAATGTTGCTTTCTTCTAGTCACAGCCTCGTAGTCTCCATTGCAATTCTCCAGTTCATGCCTAATTGTTTTTACAGTGTTCAGGGAGCATTGGGCAGCAACCATAATCTTCTAATAATGACCGGTGCAGATCATCATGATACAAGTAATTCTCTTCCATGATTCAGGTGGGTTCCAGTCATCCATTCTATCTGTCATCAGGTATATAAATGAAGAAGGGCCCAAGCTTTTAAATGATGATTAGTGTGCGTCAATACCTCCAGCCTACGGAGAAAAATAACCAAATATAAGTTTGTCAAATTTATCCCTTTTGTCAAATATATTGTTGTACCTTGACTACCGAATTACCTGCTGTTAACCGGTCAATTTTTGCTTTGTATTATGAGCTAAAATTTGAGGTACGGCCGAGCTTCAGATACGCTTATGTTAATAAATTCACTAAAAAAACATTTAGGCTTTCTCTCAATCGTTGAGCACATATTTCAACAATTTCATCTTGTGGTCCACCTTAAAAAACGTATATATATATATATATATATATATATATATATATATATATATATATAAGAATTTGATCATTTGCTTTTGAAGCATTGTTAAGTAAAGTATATTATTATTTATATTTTTGAAGGCAATTACAATGCGTATATCAAATACAATGCGTATATAAAATTCGATATATATATATATATACATATATATATATATATATATATATGAAGTGGTCAAACAATGTGTTTGAAATGGCGAAGGCCGACAATTTTGGGGGAGATTATGTGCTTAATTAAAGTCATACCTAATTTGTTAATTAATTAATTATGATTAAATGAATTAGGCGTGCAAATCGGTTTAAATGTGAAGCATAAATGTAAACCGATATGCATGTCTAATTCATTTAAGTTTACGCTTCACATTTAAACCGATATGCACGCCTAATTCATTTAATCATAATTAATTAATTAACAAATTAGGTATGACTTTAATTAAGGACATAATCTTCTCAAATATATATATATATATATATATATATATATATCAACTCCTTTGGACGAGTAGGATGTGACACATGGTCAATTTCTTAATCTTGGTTAAGGTTTGTATTCAGAGTTTTCCTTCTCCTATACTGGCTGCTTAATCAAATTTAAAGGGCCTTGTCTGTCCTACTATTTACCCATAGCTGGGGGTAGAATAGTTGGATTCATACCTTTACCAGAGATATTAGCGCTATGTGAAATGCAAACAAACTCGTCCAGTATTTGAAGTCGAGTTGACGAATGTATTTCCTACGACTCTAACCATTAGGCCACGCGCCTCCACAACAAAAATACTGCGAAGTGATAAAATAGAGAGCTTGATGAACCCGGTGAGGTTGAAAATATATAAAAATTGAAAAAAATATATATATATATATCATCATCATCATCATCATCATGTCGCGCATGCAGCACGGGTATCCATGACAATCTTTCGCCAACCCTCCCTATCATTCATTATACCTGGAAGCTCCTCTGCGGAGCAGCCAGCATCTTCACATAACTGGTCAATGTAGGGCCTTGCTGGGCGCCCCACACTAGCATGTCCATGTGTTGGCTTCCACAGGAGAACGTCGCTTATGAGTTCATCCCTGCTTCTCCAGCAGTGTCCTGCATGCTTTGTCCGTCTCACTCGGATAGTTTGTGAGATGGGGGGGGCAGGTGACCGTACAGCTGTTTCCTTGTGGGGTGCTGTTTCCACGACTTATTCAAGACTGCACGCAGCATTCTTGTGCAGCTCCCATCTAGCTTATTCTCAAGACGCTTTGTCAGGGTCCAGGTGGTGCAACCATACAGCAGCACCGACACAACCACAGCCTGGAAGAACTGTCGCTTCAGCTTACCAGGGAGATCGGACCTCCATATGACTGATAATCTATTTGTGGCCGCCCATGCCTTTGCTAGGCATAACTCTCACTGCTATTGCAGCCAAGATATAAAATGCCCTTCTACTTAATCGCATCCGGCCCGAAATAGAAAAAATCCTTAGGAGAAACCAAAATGGATTCCGCAGAAATCGATCCACAACCTCTCAGATCCTGACTATTCGACGGATCATAGAAGGGGTATGAGCAAAGAATCTAGAGGCAACGCTATTATTCGTAGATTTCTCCAAGGCATTTGATTCCATACATAGAGTAAAAATGGAACAAATACTATTAGCATATGGCATCCCCAATGAAACTGTTTCAGCTATAATGATGCTATACAAAGACACTAAAACGATGGTACGCTCACCTGATGGCGACACAGATTTCTTTGACATCGCCGCTGGAGTCCTTCAAGGAGACACACTGGCACCATATATATTTATAATATGCCTAGACTACGTACTCCGAACATCATTAGATACCATAAAAGAAAAAGGTTTCACACTAAAAAAGGCAAGAAGCAGGCGATATCCCGCACAAACAATCACAGATGCGGACTATGCTGATGACCTTGCACTTCTTGCAGATACACCGGCACAGGCTGAATCACTGCTACATTGCTTGGCAGCAAAGAATATAGGCCTCTATGTGAACTCCGGTAAAACAGAGTTCATGAATTTCAAAAATAAAGGAGATACCTCCACACTCGACGGCAAGCCTCTTAAGCCAGTATATATATATATATATATATATATATATATAACAAGATCTGACTTTTTGTGAATTTTTTTTTAAATTAGTAATGATAGAAAAACAAGTATATCGACAAAATTTCGAAGTAAATCCTGCTTGTACGTCTTTTTGGCCGCTTACGTCACAGTTACATCCGTGTTATGTCCGCATCTTAATGTGCACTCGAGTGACTTCATCACTAATACAAAGTTCTTAGTTAATCAGGACGACAAGAATATTTCAAAGGACTTCTCTACGATTTGCAGGCTATGTAACAAAAATGGCCGATTATCGTAGAATTAGTTTCTGATTTACGTAAATAGCAGACCCTACAGAAGAAATAAAAGAATCAACCACCAACAAGTGAACAACAGAGATTTCTAATCTCTCCAAGGAATTTCATTTTTCGAAGAAGACAGCAAAACCACAGCAAACGAATGGGGTAATGCCATAATACTAGACATATCCATTAGCTAGAGGTTTGCCTCTAGTTATATATTGGCCACATCAGTTATCCGCGTTTCTTCGACAGAACTGAAACGTCTTTCTAAATGTTGGTTTGTAAAGTCAAATCACGATGATAATGATAGTTATATATATACTAGCAAAAATACACGTTACATGATTAGAGTAAAATGATTTTAAGAACACCAATGAGTGAGAGAGAAATAAGAAGAGAGGAGTAAGAGAGGAAAATATTTTAGCAAATCTTAATGGATTTTTTAAAAATCACTAAGAATTCATATATCACAATATGTGTTTATTTTAGGAATTTATTTTTTTAAATTTAAAATATTAGAGGCGTCCCATCGTTGTGTAAGAGTTAGCAAGCTCGTTTTGCAGATCCATAACTACCTAACAGCGAGTTCGATTCTCGCTGGATGCCCCACACTAGCGATCTTTTGTCACATCCTACCCGTGTTGAACGATTCGAGTAAATAAGGAATGCATCCCATTGTTGTGTAATGGTCAGTAAGCTAGTCTTGCAGATCCATTACTACTGCATAGCGAATTCGATCCACGCCGGATGCCCCATTACCTACGACCTTGTGTCACATCCTACCCGTGATGAATGTGTTGGGTAAATAAGGAATGCATCCCATTGTTGTGTAATGGTCAGTAAGCTAGTCTTGCAGATTCATTACTACTGCATAGCGAATTCGATCCACGCCGGATGCCCCATTACCTACGACCTTGTGTCACATCCTACCCGTGATGAATGTGTTGGGTAAATAAGGAATGCATCCCATTGTTGTGTAATGGTCAGTAAGCTAGTCTTGCAGATTCATTACTACTGCATAGCGAATTCGATCCACGCCGGATGCCCCATTACCTACGACCTTGTGTCACATCCTACCCGTGATGAATGTGTTGGGTAAATAAGGAATGCATCCCATTGTTGTGTAATGGTCAGTAAGCTAGTCTTGCAGATTCATTACTACTGCATAGCGAATTCGATCCACGCCGGATGCCCCATTACCTACGACCTTGTGTCACATCCTACCCGTGATGAATGTGTTGGGTAAATAAGGAATGCATCCCATTGTTGTGTAATGGTCAGTAAGCTAGTCTTGCAGATCCATTACTACTGCATAGCGAATACGATCCACGCCGGATGCCCCATTACCTACGACCTTGTGTCACATCCTACCCGTGATGAATGTGTTGGGTAAATAAGGAATGCATCCCATTGTTGTGTAATGGTCAGTAAGCTAGTCTTGCAGATTCATTACTACTGCATAGCGAATTCGATCCACGCCGGATGCCCCATTACCTACGACCTTGTGTCACATCCTACCCGTGATGAATGTGTTGGGTAAATAAGGAATGCATCCCATTGTTGTGTAATGGTCAGTAAGCTAGTCTTGCAGATTCATTACTACTGCATAGCGAATTCGATCCACGCCGGATGCCCCATTACCTACGACCTTGTGTCACATCCTACCCGTGATGAATGTGTTGGGTAAATAAGGAATGCATCCCATTGTTGTGTAATGGTCAGTAAGCTAGTCTTGCAGATTCATTACTACTGCATAGCGAATTCGATCCACGCCGGATGCCCCATTACCTACGACCTTGTGTCACATCCTACCCGTGATGAATGTGTTGGGTAAATAAGGAATGCATCCCATTGTTGTGTAATGGTCAGTAAGCTAGTCTTGCAGATTCATTACTACTGCATAGCGAATTCGATCCACGCCGGATGCCCCATTACCTACGACCTTGTGTCACATCCTACCCGTGATGAATGTGTTGGGTAAATAATGATGATGTCCCGTCGTGGTGTAATGGTTATTCTTTTCTTTTCTGTCCCATAAAAAATGTAACAATAAAATGGTAAGAATTAAAAATATAAATCTTTTCGTCATTAAATTCATTTTTTTTGGGGGGGGGTGATTAAAAGTAGTGCTTCAAATAAAGGTACATACTAGTTTGAAAGATTTTAATGATTTTTTAGTTACCAAATAATTAAGCTTTTTTTTAACAATTAAAACTGAATTTAAAATAAAAACATTTCTATTGGAGTGTGGAATTAGAATATTTAAACATCGTGGGTCTCAAAACATTTTTTTTGACTTATGAAGAACTGGGATAAGTTCTGCAAATCGATTAATTTTAATCATTAAATTATAAATCATTTCATCACTAAAAACTAAAAACTAAATTTGTACTTTTCTTCATTATAAACATGTTAAATTATATTTGAGATATTATTTCTCAATGACATTTTCTGAATTAGGAGTCGACTCATAAGATAAGATCCATTAATGCTGAGTAGGGAGTTCAACCCTCACTGGATGCCCCAAACTTTCAACCTACTATCACATCCTGCCCATAGTGATTCGATAATTTTTCTCAGCTGAAATTTTATCTCCAGTTCAATAAATTTCTTGCTAAACATTAATATATTTGGTTCTAAGAATTAAATCCTTATATTACAAAAACTTAAATTCATTTCTACACATAGGATTCACGTTCCTCACATTGCTATTTCATTAGTAGAGATATTTTAAATCAAAGTTAATATATAAACCAAGGGAAGTAATTCATGATTATTATTCTTTTTGGTCTCCATACTTATGTTATTGTGTTTCAAATCAATAAAAATAATTCAAAATAGAAATCGCATGATTTAAAATTTGAAAATTCACATTTTTAGATTCTAAAAACAAATATTCATTAAAAGTTAGCCCCCACCCTTTTAAACAGAACAAATATCGATGTATAACTTTTTCACTGATAATCTAAAAGAAAATAAAATTTCATAAATAACAGAGTAAAAAAAATCTCCAAAATTTTTATTTTATTTTTTTTACATTTTATTTTCAGATTTTCGGTACTTATTTTCTACCAAAATCGCCCCTTCAATTTTTTTCTATTCCCACCTTCAGTCTTTTGTCTTTTTTCTTTATATACTTTAATTAGTTTCAATAATATGTAACCCCTCCGATATTTTGCCCACCCCTCACCCCCAAAAAAAAAATTACGGGGGAGTTAGATGACCTGAAAAAAATCAGAATGATTTTAAATAAAATAACTGATGCATTATAAAATGCATTCATTGATAAATCAACACTGAAAACTTCCTTAAATCGGATAATTCTCTGATTTTAGATAATTTATTTCAATCAGGTGGGTTGATTTGATTTTGTAAAATACGTCTATGACGTCAATATATATATATATATATATATATATATATATATATATATATATATATATATATATATTTAGAGAGAGAGAGAGAGAGAGAGAGAGGGAGAGAGATAGATAGATTATATGTGTCAAAAAAGGATGAGGAAGAAGTCTCGCCAACATTAAAGATTGTGTTGATGCGACAATCCAATGACTCGAAGAATGCACAAAAACAGCAAAGAAAAACTAATTACAGCAACTAGTAACAGCAATTGCAAAACATGAACAAGCAGGAAAAAATTTTTAAAAAACAACAAAAAATAGAAAACTGAAATGGGAAGAAAAAGAACTATATGGATACTTCAAGTGACAAACTGGAGATATTGCAGAGGAAAAGACCTGGGAAGGGTTAAGAAAATGAAATCTCCAGTGAGAAACTGAATTTCTTATAATATTAGCAGAAAACAAGGCGATAAGAAGAAACTATATTAAAGCGAAAATAGATAAAATGCAAAAGAATTGCAAGATGTGTAATGAAACGGTTAATGATATAAGCGAATGCATCAAACTAGCACAAATGCAGTATAAGTCTACACACGACTGGGTGCGATATGTGATCCACTGGGAATTGTGCAAGAAATTGAATATCGACCATGCTACCAAATCTTATATGCACAAACCAGAATCTGTCCAAGAGAATATAAAAATCTTGTATCAGAGTAAACTAAACTTAGAAAATGTTGTGCGCATTTTTAAAGACTAATGTTGCATATTTCTCAATAACTTTGTGTTCAAAACCAGGGAGAATGATAGAAGTTGATTTTCAAAACAATTGATTACATCCTACATTCGAGGTAGTTCTGTCTTTGTTTCTATCTATCTATCTATCTATCTATCTATCTGACTGTTCCTATTTATCTATCTATCTATCTATCAGTCTGTTCCTATCTATCTATCTATCTATATATTTGTCTGTCTGTACCTATCTATCTATCTACCTATCTATCTATCTACCTATCTATCTGCCTGTCTGTTCCTATCTATCTATCTATCTATCTGTCTGTTCCTATCTATCTATCTATCTATCTATCTGTCTGTCTGTCTGTTCCTATTTATCTGTCTGTCTATTCCTATCTATCTATCTATCTAATTGTCTGTCTGTCTGTTCCTATCTATCTATCTATCTATCTATTAGTATGTTCCTATCTATCTATCTAACTATCAATAATATATATATATATATATATATATATATATATATATAATAGTCTGCTTCTATCTATCTATCTTCTAGGTGGGCACTGACAAAGTTTTCGTATTCTTCATTTAGAGTGAAGTTTTCAGACACCTTCTGGAGAATATCGAATTTATTTCTTACTGCCACAGCGTAGCAATTGCATATATCGCTGTTGGCATGTGTCGACCACTCATATCGTACATATTTATTGGTTTGCTTTTTGTTTTTACGTAGGTTTAGTCGTAATTTTGCTGTGACTATTCTGTGGTCGGAGGATACTTCTTCAAAAGAGGAGTATGCTTCGCAGTTCATTGTACTATTTATCTATTTTTTATTCATTAGGATATAGTCTAATTGGGCTTTTGTATTGTTTGGGTATGTGTAGGTCACTTATCCTTTGCCTTTTCTTTTTTGGTATTTCGTATTTAAGCATAAAAGCCTGTTCTCAACTCGGCTAGGAGTTCGCCGTTGTCGTTTTTGCCTATCTGCGCATTCATGTCACCCCCAATGACCAGGAGATTGTGTTTGCGTATCTGTCTGCATAGGGAGGATAATTCATTATAGAATTTTATCATGTCCATTTCTTCCCTGGCATTAGTGGGGCTATAGTACGAGACTACTGCAGGGATTCCCATTAAACGTAGCGCATATAATTCTTGGTTGGATTTTTTCTACACTATTTAGTGCTCTTATAGCTCGGGGGCTGAGGAGCATTTCTACACCTCCTATGGTGGCATTTATGGAATTTTTTCATGCAGATGCCGTCACAAACGTCCATCCATTACCTGTTTCGTGATATTTTATTTCTAATTCACTATGATCAAATCTATGCAGTTGAGTGCCTACCGACCAGACTAAGAGCCAAACACTTTGTCCAATGGAAGACAGAAGCAGTTAGAGAAAAGAGAAACAATAAAATAAAAGCAGCCCAACGTAATAAAACAAACCCAACTTATACCAATCTACACAACCTTAAGAAAGCACAGATAGACCTAACCGAAACATACAAAAAATAAGAGATAGAATGCATCCAAGTACAGATAAATAATACCAGACAATCGGTAGTAGACAGTCGCGATTAGCATAGCAAACAGTAAATGAAATTAGTAGAAGGAAAAGTACCTCTAGATCAAAGCTAAAGGCAACCAGCCAAAAAGATAGATTCAGAAATGGAAATACAACTTCCAGCAACTTTGGGGGGAAAAAATCATAGAAAATAATACACAAAAGATTGTAGATAGACAACTAGACATCAAACTGGGGGATTTCACAACAGAAGAACTCAACAAAGTCTTAAAGAAGCTAAAAGGCAGAAAAGCTGCAGGTCTTAACGAAATACCCCCCTCCCCGAGGTAAGGAAGATGGGAAAGTTCAATGACATACTGCTTAGGCTATGTAATGCAGTATATAGACAAAATAGAATAAATAAATGGACAAAAGGATGCATCTTCCCATACCCAAAAAAGGGAGACCTCGGAATCGCTAAAAACTACCGAGGTATAACTCTTA